>CM028360.1:28722992-29302019 GCA_016618105.1 Dendrobium huoshanense | reverse complement strand
GTTAAGCCTATGAACTTTCCCAAACTAACCAAGAGGGGGGGTGAATTGGTATTTTAAAACCTTTTTACAAGGAGATAAAATCATATAAACCAAATCACACCACGAAAATAATGCAAGTGCGGACAGAAAAAGAACCAGAAATATAGTGGTTCTCCTCGACCTTCCACTCCTTGGACTCCAAGTATTGCCTCCAAAAAGTGACTCTCCTTTAGTTGGTAGAGAACCACAATCAGATGCTGAATCCTCCTACCTCTATCAACCCTTCCACGGATGAGAAACTCTAGATGAAGAAGAAGAAGTAGAGAGATCCTTGAAGAAACCCTTGTGAATCCCCTCACAAGATCCTCTCTCTCTTCTCTCTCTCTTTCTCTCCTCAAGGCCTTCTTAGGTCAAGGAGCAGCAAAAGGTTTTTTAAAAACGTTGAACAAGAGCTCTTTAAATAGAAGAGCTTCAAAGAGCTCATTAATTGCAAGTTGCCGACTTTATCGTCCAGGCCGATCTGGACATCGCATCAGTACATAATCTGAAGATCGGCCAGAGCATAGCCCTGATGTGAAACAGGACGATTGAAAAATTGCTTGATCGTCCAGGCCGATATCACGATCGTCCTGGCCGATCAGTTCAAATCAAGGAAAATCGTCCTGACATAGCCCTGAATACAAGCTGGCCGATATTGATCGTCCTGAAGTAACTTAAGGTTTTTGACTATATCGGCCTGGCCGATCTGTGATCGTCCAGGCGATATGATCGTATCAATCATCCTTAGTTACTTCCTTGATTTTCTGAACAATTATGGCATAATTTGTTAATATCGTCCAGGCCGATCCGAGGATCGTCCTGGCCGAATGATTTCCAAAATATGGTATACCTACTTGTTATGGCGGCACTTCTTTCTGTTTTGAGCTTATCGTCCTGGCCGATACACGTATCGTCCAGGCGATCTGTTAATAGGTGCCTTAATTAAGAATCCCCTTAATTAGACTTTCTGTTTTAAGCTGATCGGCCAGGCCGATCAAAAAATCGTTCCTGGCCGATTGAGTAAAACCAGAATTTCTAAGTCTCTCAAGTGTGTGTGTGATAGGGTTACAAAGCATCAGTCTTTTTGACTATTACAAGAGGACTCAAAAAGGTAAAATAAACTACAGACTGACTCAACCCTAAACCTACGCATTTCTGAACTTGGCTCCTTTTTGATTATTCGATCGTCGATTCCTGAAAAGTTAGAAGCAACAAGCTGTCCAAGAAAAGCAGTGTTTGTCAATCATCAAAACATAAGACATGAAAAATAGATTTGCAACAATCTCCCCCTTTTTGATGATGACAAAACACTACGAAGTAGGTAAAAAAAAAAAATTCTGTAGAAAAAAAGTTAAACATCAACTTTTTCTGATTACATCCTATCCTACTCCCCCTTTTGTCATCACAAAAAGAGAGTCCAGAAACAGGAAAAAAAAAAAAAAAAAAACATCACGAAAGACTACTAAAAAAACAAGAAACAATAACTAAAAGAACGAGGGATCCTGATCATCAGATGGAGGAGGTGGAGGTGGCTGCTGAAAGTAACTGGCAAGGGTAGTAAACTGAGCATTGAACCAGGCGATGTCCTGGTCATGCTGCTGCTGCTGGTGAGTGAGAAAACTGTCAAATCGAGCTAAATCCTCAGCGCGGTGATGCTCGTAGCGGGCGATATCCTCAGAGTGTTGCTGCTCCTGGGCAGCAACATATGCATCAAATCGGGTCTCCCATCGATCAAACCTCTCAATCAACTGATCAACCGGTGAGTGTTGGTGGAGAGGGACAGGGTCAGGAAAGGGAGCTGGAGCGGGAGCCTCCTCCTCTCGAGCCCCCCCGTGGTTCATCAGGATGGAGACGAGTACTGTGAAGGGTGCTGAAGGAATTGTTTGAGTAGAAGAGAGTTGGGAAATCTGGTGGATTGGGATATTGAATTTGGTATTTGGTTTCAAGAACATAGGCTATGATGTGTCCTAAGGCTAGATTTGGCTTTCTTCTGTGGCCTGGATCACGAATTGTTGTTAGGTGATCAATGTAACGAAAAAATAGGTCAGCAGTGTTGAATTCCCTATGAGCCATGATATAGAAGGTAGTGAGGGAAAGTAGAGGGGTAATGTGGACACGGTCGCCGGCTTTTGGAATGACGGAGGTGCGAAGGACATGTTGGATTGTCCTAGCATCTCTGACTAAAGAGCTAGTCTCTCCAACATGGTAACGGACATTGGTCTGGCGAAGAAAGTGATTTGCCGTGGACCAGTCAAGATCAGGGTCAAGGGCAATTAAGTGCAGCTTATCTCCGGTGGTGGATAGCTGTAAGAGATCAACACAGTCCTGATATGTGATTTCGACAGGGCGTCGATTCACATAGGAGGACAGGGCTGTGAAGGTGGAGTTGATGCGCAGGTTCGCAAAAAATTCTAAAAGGAATTCAGAATTGAAGGGGAAAACAAGAGACAGAATGAAGCAAAGGGAAGTGTGGGCGAAGAGATCCATTACCGGGTAAGAGATGTGGACTGGATTGATAATCCTGGAAACAGTAATTCCACATTCTTTATAGCGGTGATATGCAGCTTCATCTTCTGCTTCACAAAAACGAGGGTCAACCCTTGCCCTCGAGGAACTTCCAGAGGTCTGACGGACGCGCTTCCCACCAGCCATTTGAGAGATCTTAAGCAAAAACACAAAGGAGAAGGGATGAGGAGTGAAAAACATGGCTGGATCGGCCTGAATTTAAAGAAATGTCCATATCGTCCTGGCCGATCGCGGAATCGTCCAGGCCGATATGTGTCAATAATTACGTACAGGCCGATTGGTCAAAAAGGCGGTCCAATCGTCCGGGCCGATCAGATATCGGCCAGGCCGATTAGACACAGGCTATCGGCCCGAGGAGTCAGTCCGGACGACCGTTGAAAAAGCAGATCGTCCGGGCCGATTAGGTGTATCGTCCAGGACGATACACAATAATTGATCGTACCGGCTGAAGTTAAAACATTTTAAATGCTTGCCACGTGTATCGTCCAGGACGAACAGTGGATCGGCCCGGCCGATGGTCCAATAATAGATCGTCCGGGGCTGAATTTAAAGATAAAAACGTACTGACACGTGGATCGTCCGGGACGGTCCAGTGTATCGGCCAGGACGATGCACATAGAATGCATCGGCCAGACAAATAAACTATCGGCCAGGACTATCATCATGAGTTTTGATCAAATCGTCCAGGACGATAATGTATCGTCCAGGACGATGATTTTCATTAAGCACAGAAAAAGGTCAGCAGATGGATTTTGAAAAGAATTTGTCCTATCGGCCGGGACGATAGAAATATCGGCCAGGCCGATGTGACTTGAAATTGAAATCAAGAAAGGAATGGTGATGATCAAGACCCTCAAAAATAAAACAAAAGAAAAGACAGTCAAAGACATAAAAAAAAATAAAACAAACACCGAATATTTTTGGATTTTAATTTTTCTATTTTTTTTTTATTTTATGAAGGCATCATATGAGAATTCTTTTCTTGAATTTAAATTTTTGAAGTTTTTAGGAGATCAAGAGGTTTAACAAAATCCAATTAGAGGAAGGTATAAAAACTTATTCCATTAACCCTCAATCGGACATTCTTCAGGGTACAAAAAAATCTCTTAAAAACAACAGAGTCCTAACTTGGAATAACACAAGAGGTTTTAAGAAGATCCAATCAAGACTTGTTAACAACTAAAGTATCTTATAAATAATAAACCAAAATAGTTTTTCTCAATCATGGAATTTGAAATCAAATCTTTGAACGTATCACATAATTAATGAGTTCTCTAAGTTTTAAGAGTTTTACCAAAGAGGTGATAGTTTGCAATTAGTGGGCTAATTTTATGCCTCTTTTCACTTTTATTGGCTCTTTGAGCATCTTTTGATTTTTCATACACTTTTGTGTATATAGTTTTCTTTTCAATTTGGCTTCATTGGCCTCTTTCCTTTTTAACTCTTGCAAGCTAATAACTCTTTAATATACCCTTAAAGAAAAATACTTAGTTGTGAGTATATCCTCCAAATATTAGAGAATAGGAGCTCTCTCTCTAACATAGGGAAGAACAATCCACAACACAAAATCAAAATCACGTGATGACTGCAATGGTAAGATTTCAAAGGCTTGAATGATATCAAAGAATTTTGACTATTATGCATAAGATGACTTAATGTAGCAAGATTAGAAGGATATCTTAAAAGGCCATTGGTTAAACTGAGTTTAAACTTTTTGTTTTATAAAAGAAAAATCATGCCACTAAACAAAGTCAGAAGAGGGAAAAACATCACCAGTTTACTCTCTTTAACCAATTTAGAAAAGCTAAACCTTATCAAAAGAAAAACTCCAATATTTAAAAGCTTGAGAAGTTTCATCATATGGAATGCCAAAAAGTGAACAAAGCAAAAGCAAAAAATAAGCAAACTAAAGACAACAAAGAGTGAACACAAAAACTAAAAAATAAAAGTCACAAAAAAAAAAAAACTAACGATTTCAAGCAAGTGATAAAACAACGGATTTTAGCAATTGAGCTGCAAGCCTCCTTATGTTCAGTTATCCTATGCTCCCATGAGGTCTTTGGTGAGAGCACATCTGCAAAACTCAACAACAGTTAGTTTTAGGAACCCAAACAGATTTGGGCTCCTTCTTAGAAAATGTAGAGTGCAATGCAGATGTGGTATGTATTGAATCATGCATCTTAGGTCTCCACACCCAATGTGTACTGCGGTGAACTGTGCAAGTGTGTGAGATGTGTCCTAGCATGCCACATGAAAAACATTGAATTCCAGGAAAAGATTTTCTTAATTGGTTTGGGTAAAAATGCCTCTTCCTAGTTGGTGTCATCCTAGCTTTCTTACATGTTTCCAAATCATTTTGAATTCTCAAGTTAGTTCTTTTTAATGCATCATTCTCAATCCTCAAATTTTTCTCAATCTCTTTAGATTTCTTAAGATCATTGTTAAGTGAGATGTGTGAAGCTTTTAATGCATTACTTTTATCAACTAATTCCAAATGCTTCTTGTTTAATTCATCAAATTCATCAAGGAGAGCCATGTGATTTGAATCAATCGTTGCATGATCTTTGAGAAAAACTTCATGCTCTTTTTGTAGATTTGAATGTTCTAATTTTAGGCTAGCATGAGTTTTCTTTAATTTCCTATATGATGCATGGATTTTTTCACAAATTTCAAATAATTCATCATAGGTTGGTCTACATACCTCTTCCTCATCACTTTGATTTTCTCCCATGAAACACAAGTTTGTAGTCTCTTCCTCTGGTTCAGTCTCAGAGGAATCAGTACCAGATTCTGCCCAGAAGCCTCTTTGGATTTTCTTATTCTCCTTCCTAGACTTAGCTTTTTCCTCACCTTTTTCCTTTTCTTTGCTTGAATGATCTTGAAGTGTAGGACAATCGGCTCTTACATGTCCCGGTTTCCTGCATTCAAAACAAACAACATCAGAAGATCCTTTAGTATATTTATGATCCTTACCTTTTCTCCAGTTTTGATGATGCTTTTGTTTCTTCCTTAGAAAGCTTTTGAATTGCCTTGTGATGAAGGCAACTCCATCGCTTTCAGACCCGGAAGATTCAGAATCCGATTTGTGTGCCTTCAATGCAATGGTTTTCTCCTTTTTCTTCTCACCTGCATCAAGATTTCTTTGATTCACCCCTTGCTCGTAAGCAATGAGTGAGCCAAGCAAGTTATCAATAGAATAGGTGTTTAAATCTTTAGATTCAGTGATTGCAGTAATTTTTGCATCATAAGAAGAAGGCAAGCATCTCAAAATCTTGTTAACTTTTTCATAGTTCGAAAGTTCTTTTCTTAGTGCATGCAATGAAGTAGCAATCTGAGTAAACCTAGTGTACATGTCAGAAATCGATTCATGAGGTTTCATACGAAAAAGTTCGTAGTCATGCAAGAGAATGTTTAAACGGGATTGTTTAACTTCATTAGTGCCTTCATAAGTAATGCACAGTTTATCCCAAATTTCTTTACCAGTCTTGCAAGTTGAAACACGCATGTAATCCTCAGATTTTAAAGCACAGAAAAAACAATTCAAACATTTCGCATTTAGTTGAGCTAAATCTCGTTCATCAAAAGTCCATTCGGTAAAAGCAACTTCAGTTTTAAAACCGTTAATTTCACGAGAAGGTGGAGAACAACCTTCTTGAATAAGCATCCACATGCGATAATCAGTAGATTGTAGAAAAGTTGACATGCGAGTTTTCCAAAAATCAAAAGGTAGGTTATCGAACAGTGGAGGTCGGGTAATAGAATACCCTTCTGTAGTGTTGCGATTCCAAAAGTTAGACATGGATCAAATTCAAAAAGTTTTTAAACTTTAATTTTCGAATCAAGCTCTGATACCACTTGAAAGTTCGATGGGGATGTTAAGCCCTATGAACTTAGTCCCAAACTAACCAAGAGGGGGGGTGAATTGGTATTTTAAAAACTTCTTTTTAAAACAAGGAGATAAAATCATATAAACCAAATCACACCACGAAAATAATGCAGAATTTAAACGTGCGGAAGCAAGAAAAAGAACACAGAAATTTATAGTGGTTCGGTCGACTCGACCTACGTCCACTCCTTGGAGGCACCCTCCAAGTATTGCACTACACAAAAAGTGACTCTCCTTTAGCCCCCACGGCTAGGTGGAGAAACCCTTACAAGAACCTCCTTTTTGCCACCCCGGCAAGGCAGAGAACCTATCTCCTTTTCCTTTCCCCTGAAGATGGCAGAGAACCAGAACCAAAAGCAACACTCCTTACCTCTACCGACCCTTCCACGGACGAGAAACTCTAGACGAAGACGACGCAGAGAGATCCTTGAAGCAACCCTTGTGAAACCCCTCACAAGCTCCCCCTCACAAGATCCTCTCTCTCTCTTCTCTCTCTCTTTCTCTCCTCAAGGCCTTCTTAGGTCAAGGCAGCAGCAAAAGGTCTTTTTAAAAATGTTGAACAAGAGCTCTTTAAATAGAAGAGCTTCAAAAGAGCTCATTAATTGCAAGTTGCCGACTTTATCGTCCAGGCCGATCTGGACATCGGCCTGGCCGATCAGTACAAAACAATGAAGATCGGCCAGAGCATAGCCCTGGATGTGAAACATGACGATTGAAAAATAGCTTGATCGTCCAGGCCGATATCACGATCGTCCTGGCCGATCAGTTCAAATCAGAGGAAAATCGTCCTGACAATAGCTCTGAATACGAGCTGGCCGATATTGATCGTCCTGAAGTAACTTAAGGTTTTTGACTATATCGGCCTGGCCGATCTTGCGATCGTCCAGGACGATATGATCGTATCAATCATCCTTAGTTACTTCCTTGATTTTCTGAACAATTATGGCATAATTTGTTAATATTGTCCAGGCCGATCCGAGGATCGTCCTGGCCGATAATTTAAAGATATGGTATACCATACTTGTCTATGGCGGCTACTTCTTTCTGTTTTGAGCTTATCGTCCTGGCCGATACACGTATCGTCCAGGACGATCTGTTAACGTAGGCTGCCTTAATTAAGAATCCTTAATTAGACTTTCTGTTTTAAGCTGATCGGCCAGGCCGATCAAAGAAATCGTCCTGGCCGATATGAGTAAAACCAGAATTTCTAAGTCTCTCAAGTGTGTGTGTGAAGGGTTACAAAGCATCAGTCTTTTTGACTATTACAAGAGGACTCAAAAAGGTAAAAAACAAAAGTACAGACTGACTCAACCCTAAACCTACGCATTTCTGAACTTGGCTCCTTTTTGATTATTCGATCGTCGATTCCTGAAAAGTTAGAAGCAACAAGCTGTCCAAGAAAAGCAGTGTTTGTCAATCATCAAAACATAAGACATGAAAAATAGATTTGCAACAGATATTAGCTATACCTAAATTTAAAAATTATGATTTATAGTTCATCACTTTGCAATGATATTCTCTTTGATATATACCTGAAAGCAAGTTTAAAAAGATTACATTTCCTTTCTAATTTATTTCTAAATTAGGCTTTTGTTTAAAAAGGATTTTAATCTGTAAAGAGCATATGCTATGGTCAATAAAATTCAGATTTCTAACATTTCTAGATATTAGTATTGTCAATTAATTTCTTTCTAAGATTTTGCTCTATTCATAAGGTAAAATTATCATTTTAATCTATTAAATCGGTTCTTAATATATATATATATATATATATATATATATATATATATGTGTGTGTGTGTGTGTGTGTGTGTGTGTGTGTGTGTGCTCGCGTGCGCACTTCATGTGTATTTTCTCTTGATTACTTGATTTTTGTTATGTTTTAGTTTTCTTTTTATTGTGATTTTTCTTCATTTTATTTTCTGTAGATTTCTTGACCATCCATGTGTATATCTAATTTTTGCTCATATTGTATTGTATAATACACACTGTAATACATGATCTTCATAAATATCATCACAGATATGATCACAGTGCATGTAATGGTTCATATTCATCAATTATTAGTGATTGTATGTATTATCGCCACCTTCGAACTTTATGATCAACCATGTTGTAGCCGTTGGATGTATTAAATTCAATCGTTTCGATATTAAATAATGATTCATACTATATAAACACATGTTTGTCTTGTATGATAAGATAAGTTAACAATCATCCATACTATTCCTTGGCATGAATGCTCGTGTCCAATCATCTAATATGATTCTGATTGTATTATACTATGAGGCCAATTTTTTGACTAATAAGACTTGACAAAATGATTAAACTCAATTGTCCAATATGATCTCATGATCATACTATATGATTTGACAGATTCTATATAAATAATCCTTAATTTTTCTTTGAACACTCCAGTACTTCTAACTCTCCTATCCTCTCACTTATGCTATAAATCTTGGCAATGGATAGAGGCAAGTGCTCTTGTGCATCCATTGGGAGTTTCTTTTGATGCATTGTAGATCATAGATTCCCTGAAGTAGTTGATAAAGAGGATAATAAGAGGTATAAAATGGTCAGGATCACACCATCCAAAATCATCAACCATGAAGTTTTAAACTTTCAAGTACTGAATATTTTTGCTTACACCACTCTTGGCTTCATCCTCACAATTACCTTCCTGTTCAATTCAGAACTTACTTTTAAATTTTTCACAAGCCTTCACATCCATAGTGAGGATACTACCCTCTAATATTATCTTAATAGGAAACCTGTCAAAATCACCTACCAAGACTTCCAAGACTTTCTCCACCTTTCCCCAGATGGTGAGAAATGTTACCATCTAACTTTATACAACGAGTATAATTGGACCCAAGTAAACACAGTTCTTAGAGAATCCACTATTAATTTTCACAATACTATTTTCAACATGTTAGTGCAAGAAGCTAGAATCATCCAACAATTTTTTTGCAACTTGATAATTCAAAAAGCTAGAGATCGTATCAATATTACACTAGCTTTATACTTAGCAAAATATTACATTATGGCTAATATTGATTTTAATGCAGTTGATATTATCATTTGATACCTTGAAAAATTAACATCTATTAGAGATCCTAGACACAAGAGAAAACCTAATCTTACCATAGGACCTATCATTGTCTTTGTCCTCGAATCCAAATACAATTTCTAATTTCCTACACCATTTGATCACCTTCTAGTCTTCTATTTCAAGAGCTCCTTCCACATCCTTTATAGTACTTATCTCCATAACATTGGATATGATGATCGCAAGCCATAGAAGGGTGAGGGAGAGTAATCTCAAGCACCAACTCTTATTCGTAAGCAATCTCAACTAGATTAGCTGGTATAAAGGTTCGATCAATGGGAGGCCATTTTGACTTCTATATAGCTGAGCAGCTTCAGCAACATGAGAATGACATTACGCACTTTCATTAGTATGTAGCCCAACAGTAGCAACAATTTGATCAGGATATAGATTTTCTTGGAAACAAACTTTCCTTGATCCACCAGTATTCCCAGCCACCACCTCAACCACCTCCATATGATCAGAACCCCTCCTTGTTCTAGTTTTTTAGTTTACGTGATCTCTGTACTTTTCCCTTTTTTTAGTTTCCTATTTGTTTGTATATATTTCCCCCTCTTTTTGTAATGTCAAAAAGTGGAGTAGTATGTGTTGGTAGCTTGTATTTTGTTTTGAAATATTTTAATTTGATCTATTAAAAAAAAATTAAAAAAAAATTTGTATCCAAATTTTTTCTTTGATCCATACTCCAATTTTCTATGATTTTTTGTTGAGTATTATTTCTCATTTTAAAATAAAAATAAAACTAAAAATTATATTACACCTCCCCCATAGTTAATAAAATTTACTTAGTAAGGGGGTGCTTAGGGATAAGCAAAACAATTTTGAATAATAGACCAAAAATGTTTTTCATCATGAAAAATGTGGAGGTTGTTACAGATCTAGACTCAAGTCTTACAATTTTGATGAAAACAAATATTATTGGATTTCTCACAATGATAACTCATGATAATTAAATTTATTACATATTTATTTTTTTCCCTGGTCACTCACATTTCAACACCATAGCTCCTTTGCAACCTTAATCAGCTAAAGACTGTATAGGCTATGATTAAAGTCTATATTTCTAGTCTTTTTTGTACTTTTTTCCTTTCATGAGTTAATCATATATTATGGTGGATCCTATTGCAAATATGCTTTCAGGGAGTATAGTTTTGAGGATAGCAAACACTTCTATTTCTCCATAACTACCTTGACTACTAACATTTTAGATCCACAAGATCAAACTGCAATTTGAACCAGCTCAAGATTTAGTATACTAGGTTTGAGTCAGTTTGTAAACTTTTCACATTCTTGAGTCTATTATAAACGATGTGGTTCTTGATGCTAAGTAACCTTGCACAAACACAAATGGGAGAATTTTTTTGTCTATTTTTAGAGTTATTTATATTTGGTCACATCATCCAGGACAATCCACAAATAGTCTTAGATAATATGTTAAAATAGAATCCCTAATTAGGGCATCCTGGTTAAGGCAGCCATCATTAAGCGCATCATCCTAGACAATATTTGTATCGACCAGAATGATAAGCTCAAATCAGAAAGAATTAGTCGCCAGATCTATTTAGGTATTATTTATTTTTGGACATCATCTAGGATATCGTCCTGGATGATGAAACACAATTATGTTTAAATTAATCTAGTTATTAAGGAAAACAATTAAGGTTTGATTACTTGATCAAATCATCCTTGATGATCACAGTATTGACTAGGATGATCAGTTCAAAACACCTTAGTTGTTTCTGGATAATCAATATCGGCCAGCTACTATTAAGGGCAATGCTCTGAACAATTTTCATAGATTTGTACTAATCATCCAGGACGATTATGAGATTTACCTAGACGTTCAAGCTATTTTTTCATCATTCAGACATCCATTCAGTGCAATTATCTGGATGATATTCAAGGATTTGTTCTAATCGTCCAGGAAGTTGTCCTAGTGGCCTGGATGATATGAACAAAAGTCTTCGGATCATCCCAAACCATCTGAGCTAATTGAGTAAAATTTGCGCTGATATCATCCTAGATGATAAAGTTAGTTTGTTTAAATTAAGAGCTATTTTGAAACTCTTCTATATAAGAGCTCTTGTTTTACCCAAGAGATCATCTTTTGTTGTTATCTTTACATGAGAGAGCCTAGAGGAGATGGATAGAAAGGAAGAGAGAGAGGATCTTGTGAGGGGGAGTTTATGAAGGGATTCACAAAGGTTGCTCCAAGTAAGGATCCAAGTCATATTTATTAATCGTAGTCCCATATTCTTGGAGGTTCGAGAGAGTTCCACTTCAGCAATCGATCAAGGTCCTTTGCCTGCTTAAGGAGGATGCAAAAGGAGTCGGATTCCGTACCTCACAGGTGTCGGTGAATAGGAGGTTTTTTATAGGCATCTCTGCCTTGCTATAAGAGTAAAAGGAGAGTCACTAAGTTTAGTGCAATACTCAGAGGGCGCTTCCAGGGAGTGGACATAGGTCGAGTTGACCGAACCACTATAAATTTTTGTGTTTCTTTTCTTCCACTTTTTTCACATTTAATTTTCGCATGTTAAATTTTATTGTGGTGAATTTTGGTTTGGTTGAGATTTTGTTTTTGATTGAAAGATTTTTTAAAATACAAATTCACCCCCCCCCCCCCCCCCTCTTAGTTAGCTTGGGCTAGTTCATAAGGGCTTAACATCCCTAACGAACTTTTAGATCCAAAAGCTAAGCAACCTTGCACACACACACTTAATGGAGTGAGTGAGTGAGTTAGAATTTTTTTTTTTTTTTGAACTAATCATATAGGTCGATTTATATCATAATAAATGATCAGTTAACCAGAACCCTAATTAGTGCACCAATTATTAATTATGATTAATTAAACTAATCTTACTAAATGATCCCTATTATGCTGTATCATCAATTATAATAATGATATTCAATCGACAATCACAATTTTGGTGATATTTTAATATTCAGATTTGTGTCTAATCATACTGTATGATATGCATTATATTATATGATATGTAATAATCAAGCCTAAATGTATCTTGTGATTAGGGGACTAATTATGTTTATTTTGTTCAATCAAATTGTATATGATGATTTGATTGATCATATTATACGTCCCTATTCTCACATAAGATGATAATTAATTGCCACCCATTATGTTGAATAATTATTTATACTATTTATACTAATCATACATAATGATTTGACCAATTATATTATATGACCAGATTCTTCCATGGGACGATAATTAATCATCGCATATCATATATGATGAAAATATAATAGTTTTGAACTAACCGTATAAGATGATTTCCCATTCTTTGTATTGTATGAACTGATCGCTGCAAGGATGATCATTTATCATCACATATTATACTAGTGATCCATACAAACCCTTGAACATATCATATAAGACAATGTGGTTTGTATTATCCAAAAGGCTATTTTATACTTATCGTACCGAATGATAATCATAATCATCATGGACGATCAGTTCATCTCTTTGAACTAATCCTATAGAATTTATACCTTTGTACGATACTAACATGAGTTCTTGGAACAAATCACACATGATGTTCTTCGATCATACAGGATTATCATAGTCGACAGATTGAAATTTGAGGCTTTTTGATGGGCTCTGTATTTAAGCATTCACAAAGTCTTTCTTAAAAGACTCTTTCTACTAAGGTATTTTGAGTGGGAGCAAAGAGGTGCTTAGGAGAGCTTTGGGAGAGAAAGAGGGAGAGTTTTTGTAAGGGAAATCTATGAGGGATTCACAAGTTTTCTCCAACTAAGCTTCTTCCTTATCTACTTCAAGCTTCTTCTTTGATCTTTTCGAGGTTATGCAAAGACACTCTATAACACTAGTTCTTAATTCTTTGTCATCTAAAGGAGGGAGAGAAAAATATTCCATGTTCTCTTCCTTCACCAGGAGGGTGAAAAAGAGTAAGGTCCTCTATCGCACTAGGTTAGTAAAAGTAATTTTATAAGGGATTCTCCACTTTACTGTGGGGAAAAAAGGAGAGACACTACTTTTAATGCAAAACCTATAACATAGGGTTTTAGGGAGTGGACATAGGTCAGGTTGGATGGAACCCTTGTAAAATCTTGTGTAATTATTCTTATTACTCTTCGGACTTTTATTTTTTTATGATTTACAATGTGATTGACATACTCTAATTTTTGTGCTATCATAAAATTAATTTCCTTCCTCACTAGGGGATTAAAATTTTTTATTTTTATATATTGAGAAAGTTATAAAAAGATTTTCTTTTTTGTTAAAAAACATTTTTACTTACAAATTCACCCCCCCCCCCCCCCCCCCCCTCTTATTTAGCCTCGGACTTGTTCTTTGAGGTCTCATAACCTCCTTAAATTTTCACCCTAAACTTCACTATCACTGCTTAACATTCAGACATTTAAGCACAAGGTGAGACCCAATTTAACTTGGGTTGCAAAACTAAATCTTTAATTATTTTATAGGTGCTCTCACAAGCAAACTAGTCAAAGCATGTGGTACCAGGACACGGATTCTTGAGGCTTATTACTAATAATCTGATTAGGAGAAGTCACACTACCTAAATCATTAAGATGCTCAATAACATCAACAGATTTAGAAAATATGTTAATTTTATATTTAGTACTAGAGGAAGATGATGCCTCAAAATCATTATTTTGATATTCAACGCTATCAATAACATTCATTTTATAAGATATAATTTTATCCTCGAAGGTTACCTCTTTACGCTTACCAATCTCTGAAATATTCTTTTATATAAAAATAACATTTATTGAAGAAATATTATTCTTTATTACTAATGGAGCTCCAGCTAGAGATATACAAATCATAAATCTATCAAAAGAAGGATTAATAACTAGTAATATCTGGCAATTATCCTCTGCCATGCTAGAGAAAATAGAAATTCAAAATAAACATCAACTCTCTCTCTAGAAATGGGTCTCTCTGTTTTGAAATGTGTATAGTTGGGGGATGAAATATCCAACACTTCAAACTTCTCACTAAATAACAAGAAGGATTCTTTAACCATTGAGAAAAACTCTTCATATATCTAACTAACATCATCATGACTCCAAGCATTCTCCAATATACTATCAATAAGCAGACCCTTTGCATACTCCTCCATTCAACCCTCAACCAAGTTTCGTCTAAAATAATATTCATTTTGGTGTGTAGGGAATTTCACTAACTTCAACACATTAATGATCAACTCTTAATCCTAGACTATTATAATCAATTGTTCTTTCTAAATATCAGTCATGGCTCTACTAATTACAAGAAATGGTCCTCCTAAAATGATAGTTATCTCCCTATCTTATTCCTTATACAAAATTAAAAATTTCATAGGGAAGATGAATTTATCAACGTTAACTATCACATCCTCTACTACCCCCTAAGATAGGTGAAAGAATTATCCATTAGTATAAGGATAACCGTGCTATAGAGGACCTTTGTAAGTATAATCTTTTAAAAATTGACTAAGGCATTAGGTTTATACTTTGTCCTAAGTAATATAACACCCTTCCAAAAAATTTCTCCCTCATCGCATAAGAATTGTAAAGTTATTAAGATTCTTAGGCTTTTTAGGGAGCTTTGTCAACATAATGGAAACATACTCCTCATCTTCAATTACATCTTTTCAATTCACAAAGGTTTTGGAACAATGACTCTCTCCTCTCATCTCCTATGGCGATTTGAAGGTGATCTAGGGCTTTCATTCCCAATCTCACTTTTCTTCATTACTAGTATGTTTTTTGTGATTTTTTTTACTCGTCTTGCATCAATGGTTTCATTTTCATCTTATTTTCATTTTTTTGTTGAATCTTTAGGTTCTGTGGTTTTCAGAAGATGATGATGTGTCAAATTTGATTTCAAGAAATAAAATTTTGATGATAGCAAATATTTCAATTTTTTTATGACTGCCTTGCCTACTAACGCTTTAGGTCTATAAGATCAAATTATAAATTGAACCAGCTCAAGATTGGGCAGATTAGGATTGAGTCATCTTGTAATGTATGTCAAGTTTCATTTACCTTTTCTTGAGTCCATTATATAATATAGATCCTGATGCTAAGTAACCTTGCACACACACACTTGGGGGAAAAATTTATTTGTATTTAGTATTCTCTATTTTTGATTACATCGTCTGGGATAATCCAAAAATTGTCCTGGATGATCAGTTAAAAATAAAAACCTTAATTAGGGCATCCTGATAAAGGCAGCTATCATTAAGCGAATCATCCTAGGCTATCTTAGCATTGTCCGGGAGGATAGGCTCAAATTAGAAAGAATTAGTTATCAGATCTATTTAGGCATGTTTAATTATTAGACATCATCTTGGATGATGTAACATAATTTTGCTTAAACTAATCTGGTAATTAAGGAAAGAAATTAAGGTTGATTGCTCGATCATATCATCTTGGATGATCACAGGATCATCGGAGATGATCAGTTAACAAACCTTAATTCTTCCTGGATGATCAAAAATCAACCTAGTTCCTTTTAGGGTAATGCTTTGGACGATATGTACTGAATTGAACTAAATAACGGAATTATCAAGGTATTTTTCCATCATTTAAACATCCATTTAGAGCGATGTTCTGGATGATATTCAACATTTTGTACTAATCGGCCCAGATGATTTAGTTATTTTTTCATCATCCAAACATTCATCCAGGGTGATGGTATGGAAGATACTTGATGACCTGAACTAATCATATAGGATGATATAGTATCATCCTGGATGATCTGAACAAAGTATCCTTCTAATCATCCAATCTCTTCCAAATCATTCTGGCTGATTGAGCTAAATGTGAACTGATCGGATAGGACAATCGGTTGATCGTCCTGGATGATATTTGATGATTAGTTGAGAAAGGATCTTGTGAGGGAGAGTTTGTGAGGGGTTTTACAAAGATTACTCCAAGAAAGGATCCGATTCATCTTCTTCGATGATCATCCCTAGTTCCTTAGAAGATCGAGAGAGTTCGACTTTAGCAACTGATCAAGGTTCTCTGCCTGCTTCTGGAGGAAGTAAAAGGAGTTGGGTTCTTTGCCTGCTTTTGGAGGAAGCAAAATGAGTTGGGTTCTCTACATGCTTCTGGAAGAAGAAAAAGGAGCTGGGTTCTCTACCTCACCGGGGTTGGTAGAAAGGAGCTTAATACGGGCTTCTCTGTCTTGCTGTGGGTGTAAAAGTAGAGACACTGAGTTTTCTACAAAACTCGAAGGGTGCCTCCGAGGAGTGGATGTAGGTTAAGTTGACCAAACCACTATAAATCTGGTATATTATTTTTTATTATTCCTCTGCTTTTAATTTCCACACTTTGTTACTCTTGTGGTGAATCTTTATTTATTTGTGGTTGTGTTTTTTACTGAGAAATTTTTTAAATACCAATTCACCCCTCCTCTTTGTTAGACATGGGACTAGTTCATAAGGGCCTAACATCGTTGATGAACTTTCAATTCGTATAAGAGCGAAATTCATAAAAATGTATTTTTGAAAACCTTTGAAATTCAATCCATCGCTAACTTTGATGATCATAATACTACAGAAGGGTATTTTATTACCTGACCACCTTTGTTTGATTATTTTCCTTTTAATTTTTGAAAAACTCGCATGTCTATGTTTTTATAATTGATTGACTGTCCCATGTGGATGCTTCTTAAGGTTGGTTATTCACCTCCATCTCATGAAATTAATGGCATTAAAACTGAACTTCCTTTTATTGAATGGACTTTTGATGATAGGGATTTAGCTCAACTGAATGAAAAATTCTTAAACTTTTTTTTTTTGCTTTAAAATCTAAATATTATAGGCTTGTTTCAGCTTGTTCTACTGGTAAAGAAATTTGGGATAGATTATGTATTACTTATGAAGGAACAAATGAAGTTACGAAATCTAGGTTGAATATTTTTTTGCATGACTACAAACTTTTTTGTATGAAACCTACTGAATCAATTTTTGACATGTATACTAGGTTTACTGAAATTAGCATCTCATTGCATGACTTAGGAAGAGAGCTAACTAACTACAAAAGTGTGAATAATGTTTTGAGATGCTTGCATTCTTCTTTTGATGCTAAGATTACTATAATTACTGAAAATAAGGATTTGAATACTTATTTTGTTGATAACTTACTTGGGTCACTCATTTCTTACAAGCAAGGGGTGACCAAAGACCACTTGATGCAGGTGAGAAGGAGTAAACTATGGTACTAAAGGCTAATGATATGAATAAAAATTATTTTGATTTTGAAAGAGATGTTGTTTCCTTCATCACTAGGTAATTTAAAAGCTTTCTAAGGAAGAATCACAAGCATCATTGGAAGTGGAGAAAGGATAGCAAAAATTTTAAAAATTCTTCTAATATTGTGTGTTTTGAATGCAGGAAGTCTACACATGTCAAAAGCTCATTATCCTACTCTTAAGAATCACTCAAGCAAAGAGAAGGGTGAAGATAAACCCAAGTTTAGGAAGGATAAGAAGCAATACCAAAAAGTGTTCTATGCAGATTCTATATCTAACTCCTCTGATACTTAAGCAGAGGAGGAGACTACAAACTTATGCTTGATGGCGGATAATCACCTTGGTCAGTCTCACCATGAAGATGTATTCGAATCAACCTATGATCAATTACTTGAAGTTTGTGAGAAAATTCATGCATAATATAAGAAATTTAAGAAAATGCATGCTAGTTTTAAATTGAAGTTTTTAAAATTGCAAAAAGAAAATGAAATTATTTTGAATGATCACTCCCAAATTGATGGCAATCATATATCTTTACTTGATGAGTTTGATGAATTGAATAAAAAGCATTTTGAGTTAGTTATTGAGCATGATTCATTAAAAGCATACTATACCCCACTTGAATATAATTTTAAGACATATTAATGAATCTGAGCATAGGGAGTACTATTTGAGAGTTGATAATGCTATTCTAGAAAGTGCTAAATTGAGGTTTAAAGCTGAATTGAATACACATGAGGAAAATAAGACTACACCCACACTTGATTTTGAGCCATAACCTAGGACGAGACATTATAACCCAAACAAATTAGCAAATCCTTTTCCTGGTATTAGATGTTTTTCATGTGGCATACTAGGTCACATTTCACATAGTTGCACTGTTCACCATAGTACACATTGGGTGTGGAGACCCAAATTGCATAACACATATGCATTGCATTCTTCTTACCATAAGAAGGGACCCAAACCTATTTGGGTTCCTAAATCTGATGTTTGATGTTTTTGTAGGCTTGCTCTCATAAAAGGCCTTGTGAAAGCATTGGGTACTTGGAAAACGGAGGCTCACAGCTCTTAATTACAAAATCTTGCAGCTTAAAATTTTTTGATTTATATGTTTTCTGCTCTATTACTTGTTAATATTTTCTATTATTTCTTTTTAATTTTGAATGTTTTTTATTTGTTGTTATTTTCTCGTGATTTCATCTCTGATGTTCTTATTATTTTGTTCTTCTTTTTGGTCATAGCTGAAATGATATTTTATGCCTTTTTTTTTTTTTGAAAATTTGTAGTCAATGTTTGAAATCCCTAAAATAGTTAAAGGGAGAAACACTATTGATTGTTTCCCTTCCTCTAACATCTTTTAGTGGTGTAATTTTCTTTTCTAAATAAAAATTTATCTTAAATTAACAACTAGACTTTGTGAGTGAGATATTTTGAATCTTGCTACAGTAATCTATCTTATATATATGATGTTGAAAGTCTTTATATTACTTTCAATTTTTCATAATCTTGGCGTTGTTTTTATCTTATGATTTTGATTCTATTTTGTTGTTTGTTTTTCCTTATAATAGAGAGTGAGTTTTTTTCTCTAATATCTGAAAGATATACTCATAACTGAGAGTGTTTAAGAGTTTTTAAAAGGGTTCTAGCTTGCAAAGAATGACAAGGGCATAAAATGAAACCCAAAAAGAAAAGAAAAATAAAAAGATACACAATGACAACCAAGAAAAATATTGAAAGATATACAAAATATATAAAAAATATAAAGATGCATAAAGTGTGCCAATCAATTGACAAGAGGCATAAAATGAGCCCACCAAAAATAAGCTTTCTTCACTTTCAAACTTTAAATCTTAGAAGAATTCATGTGTCACTTGATATTTTTAAAGTCTTGATTTTTAAATTTGAGATTGTGAGTAATTACTTTTATATATTATTTTGTAAAATATTTTTTTAGAACCAAATTTTGAACCGATCTCTTTTTCTTATCCAATTGATTTTTTTGAGTTAGATCTTTATTTTTAAAAGATGGTTTGCCCTGTGAAAGGTCTAAGCTAGGGCTAACAGGATTAGTTATTCTGCCATTTTTTAGATTTTGATGATATTAACTTATTGATTCTTAAAAATTTTTAATTCAATTACATGGAGATTTAATCATATTTGTGCTTTGATAAAAAAATAACTTGTTGGTTTTTGTGTTTTTGGGCCTTGTGTGATCATCTCCATCCATCCTCTGAATTTCAACCTTTTGTCACATCATCTCAGATGATCTTTTCAATCCACTCTTGAAATTCCATCTGATAATTGATTTGACTTCTCTACTTCTAATCATCCTATATGATCCTTTATCATCTTGGATGATCCTTTATCATCCTAGATGATTTGATCATTTTTGTTTCAATTATTTTTCTTCATCCTGGGTGATCCTCCTCATCCTAAGTTATCTTCACATTTTCCAACTCAATTATTGGTGACCATCCTAGATGATCCACCTGTTCATCCTGGATGATTCACATGGAAAAATTCGATGCAAGTTTTAATTTTGGCCTGTACGATCCATTATTGCTTATCGTTCTGGATGATCCACCTAATCATACTAGATAATATACTTTTTCAACTGTCATCCGGCTTGACACCTCGGTACGATCACCTGTGTCTTATCATTCTGGACAATATATGATCGTCCTGGCTGTTATTTTCACATTTTTGACCAATCATCCCGGATGCAATTATTTCACCTGATCATCCTCAATAATTATATAATTGTCCTGGATGATCGATTCATCTCTTTTTAAACTGAGGATTACAAACAGTTTTTCTCACCCAAGCCTTTTACTTTCATCCTTGCACTCCCTATTTCTCTATTTTCTCATACTCTTGGCTAGAGAAATAAGTATGTTATTCACCTGTAGCACCAGTATGACTAGGATATGGCCTAATTCGGGAGTAGTTTGTCACTCTTTCTAATTTCTTTCAGCTGCCACTACCACCATCACCTCCTTCGATGACCAGGGGCCATCCTTCTTTTAGTTTACTTTCATGATATTTTGTTTCCTAGTTCTAATTTACTTATGTTTGGTAATCTCTATTTTTATTGTGTTTTATTCCCTCCTACTTTTTGTGATATTAAAAGAGGGAGTAGTTGTACTATTTTAAGTTTTACTGTGTTCATCCCTTAAAAAAATTTTAGTTCTTATTTCACATAATTTCTATTAAGCTGCTTTAATTGTTTTCTGTTTGCCATCAACAAAAAAGGGAAGATTGTTGTGAATCTAATTTAAGGAAATAGAATTTTTATGATAGAAAATATTTCTATTTTTTTATGATTGCCTTTCCTACTAACATTTCAAATCCATAAGATCAAATTGCAAATCAAACCTGCTCAAGACTGGGTAAATTAGGACAAAGTTAGCTTGTAATGTATGTCAAGCTACTTTTTTCTTTTTTTTGTATCCATTATAATATTGTGGGTCCTAATACTAAGAAATCTTACACACACACACTTGGTGGAAATATTTTGTCTATTTTTAGTGTTATCTATTTTTTTTCACGTCATCCGTGACGATCCAAAAATTATCCTAGATGATTAGTTAAAAATGAAAACCCTAATTAGGGCATCTTACTTAAAGCAGCAATCATTAAGTGAATCGTGCTGGATGATCTTAGCATCATCTCGAATGATAGACTCAAATCAGACAGAATTAGCCACAAGATTTGTTTAGGCATGTTTTATTATTGGACATCATCCAAGACATATTCTAGGCCATTATCCTGGATGATGCAGCACAATTATTCCTAAATTAATTTGGTAATTAAGGAAAGTAATTATGGTTGATTACTTGATCATATAGTCCTAAATGATCCATTAACAAACCATAAATCTTCCTGGATGATAAAAAATTAGCCTGATTTCTTTCAGGGCTATGCTCTTGACGATATGTACTGAATTAAACTAATTATCCATGATGAATGGGAGTTCGGCTTGGACAATCAAGTTATTATTCCATCATTTAGATATCCATTCAGGGTAATGTTCTGAATGATATTTGTCTTTTTATACTAATCAGCTCGGATGATCGTGACATTGTCCTGGATGATCTAGTTATTTTTTCGTTGTCCAGACATCCATCTAGGGCGATGGTCTTGGTGATAATCAACAACTTCAACTAATTATATAGGATGATCTGAATAAAGTATTCTTCTAATCATATAGACTCTTCCAAATTATTCAGGCTGATTGAGCTAAATTTGAACTGATCGTATGGGATGATCAGTCGATCGTCCTGGATGATATTTGATGATTAGTTACTAATTAGGGCTAATTTAGAACCCTTGTTTAAAAGATCTCTTATTTTCTTAAGTGGAAATCTTTTGCTATTGTCCTGACTTGAGAGAGCCAAGAGGAGAGGAAGAGCAAGGGAGAAAAAGATAGGATCTTGTGAGGGGGAGTTTATGAGGGGTTTCACGAAGGTTTCTCAAAGCAAGGATCTAGGTCATCTTCTCTGATCATCATCCATTGTTCCTTGGAGGTCCGAGAGAGGTCGACTTCATTAACTTATCAATGTTCTCTGCCTACTTCAAGAGGAAGCTAAAGGAGTTAGGTTTTCTGCCTGCTTCTAGAGGAAGCAAAAGGAGTTGGATTCTCTATCTGCTTCTGGAGGAAGCAAAAGGAATTAGGTTCTCTGCCTCACTGGGATTGGTGGAAAGGATTTTTTATATGGGCGTCTCTGCCTTGCTGTGGGGGAAAAAAGAGAGGCACTGAGTTTAGTGTAATACTCGGAGGGTGCCTCTAAGGAGTGGACATAGGTCAAGTTGATCGAACCACTAAAAAATTTGGTTTGTTCTTTCTTATTATTCTTTTACATTTAACTTCCACACTTCGTTACTCTTGTGGTGAATCTTGGTTTGGTTGTGGTTTTGTTTTTTATTGAGAAATATTTTAAATACCAATTCACCCCCCTCTTGATTAGCCTTGGGACTAGTTCATAAGGGCCTAACATCCCTGAAAAACTCTCAGAAGATGTCATCATCATCTATCCCTCTGCCTGCTATGCTTTCGAATGATAAGTCTCATTGGTTTAAGGAAGTTTTGGCTAGCTCATTTTCTTCTTTCTCCCAAGCATCTATTTGTTCACTCTTCTTTTAAAGGTTGTCTGGTATTAATGCTTGATTATTCTATGGTTTCTATGCTGGCTGCTCCTTTTGTGCTCACTCTTGTCGATAAGTTCATGCTTAGGTGGCCAAACCTAGATGACATTCATATGTTTTTTTTTTGGAATATGAATTTGTATAGTTCGTTTCAAGTCGGTATGTTGTATTCCAGGCATATCACAATTTAATTGAGCTACGATTTGTACTATAGTCGTATTTTCTCTAGAAAGTTTTATTATATTAAGGATTATAAAATGAGATTGGTTAAATGGGCACCTGATTTTGATGTGCATGAGGAATATCCCATTGCCCCTGTGTGAACCGCTTTTCAGAATCTTTGATTGCATTATTTTAATTCAAAAATCTTATTAAATTTAGCATCCATCTTTGGTAGACCTTTGCAAACTGATTAAGCTATAGTGTCCATTTCATGGCCATTTGTAGCTCATGTGTTAGTTGAATTGGATATATCAAAGAAGTACCCCAATAAGGTTTGGATTGGTTCGAAAATGAATGGTTATTTTAAAAAAGTTGTGTTGAAAAATTTACCAATTTTCTATTATCATTCTAAGATGCATGGACATGGATTAAATGATGACCTTGATCAAACTGATGTGATTGTTCAAGATATTATCCAAACCGATGTGGTGATGAAGAAAGGTAGTAATGAAGTGAAACATAAAACCACTTTGGAAGATGGCATTTTCTATGAGGAAGTAGAATTGCCTCATTTAAAGTGGAAGTTAGGTATGATGAATGACAGTAAGTTTCCTTCGAATGATAATTGTCATAGTGACACTTTTACTAACACGGAGGATATGGATATGTTGGTTAAATGTTTTGCTAAATATTATAATATTACCTTCTATACAAAGGGTCATGGAAGGAGAGGTAGGAAGAAAAAGAATTTCATTTTATAATCTCCTAAAAACACCCATTCACATACTTCTCATTAACCTATTATTTTTTTTGTTTAATGTTATTATTTGGAATGCTAGGGGTATTTAAGAACTTATGCCATATTTATAATGTATCGATTCTTATCTTGCTTGATCCTCTTATCTCCTCTCATACGTTACTTGGTACTGCTAAATTTCTGGGATTTAAATATGTTATGCCGAATGTGGCTTACAAAATTTTGGTTTTTGAAAAGATTTTGTTTGGGTAGACATTATTGGTTACTTTACTCAAGTTATTCATTGTAATATTGAAAGTTCTAATTTTCAATATTGTTCTTCTTTTATTTATGATGCTTCTTCTCATTATACCAGAATGATTTTATGGGAACTAATCATTCACTTCCATAGTATTTGAAACCTTCCCTGGCTTGTTGGAGGGGATTTTAAAACTATAGCTAACCTGTCTGAGCGCATAGGGGGCTCTCTCCCAATCCATCTTTCTATAAAGGATTTTAAAAGTATGATTATGGATTGTAACTTAATTGATATTGGTTTCTTAGGTAAAAATTTCACTTGGCATCATGGACATTTTTAGCAAAGGTTTGATCGGGTGTTATTTAATGATTACTAACTTAATTCTTTTGAAAGGCAGCCAAATAAATGTATAAAAGGCAGCATTACGAAACAAATCCGCAAGAAACAAAACCTCTACTCTCTTAAAGGTAGAAGAAATCACCAAGACAACACCACCTACAACAATAACAGAAGCTTCCATAAACTTCCATCTTTCAACAAACCTTCCTTGAACATCAATGAACAAAACCATAACATCCATAACCTTATATGGGACGGGATCCCACTTCAGATCTTAGGCAAAACATCTAGGAATGCCCATACTATATTCCATAGATTCTCCAATCTAAAGTAGCAAAAAATTCCAATAAAGATGGCATTCGAAGAAGAAACCATAGGAATATTGAACAAGATTGCAACAGTAGATCCTCGATGATTATTCAAGAAATCCAGTGTAATTTGAGAAAAAAACTTGCATCTCACATAATCTGCCCCAATAAGTACTCTAGTTCACCCAAGAACACTCTGATATAAGCTAGATCGGAAAAGACTTCCATAAAAAAGAATATTGAAATTCAATTTTAAGTTGAAGAATAACAAACCTCAAAAGAAGACAATGGTCTACATTTAAAAGCCACAAATCCACCAAAACCTTCATAGTGGCTATCTTCCATTTGCTAGGAAGATAACTTTGTTAGTTTTTTTTTTTTATGACTATAGTTATTTTTTTAAATTATTAATGAAAGTTGCATTTCTTCATATATATATATATATATATATATATATATATATATATATATATATATATATATATATATATATATATATATATATATATATGCTTTGGAGAATACCCTCTATCATGGGATTGGCATACTCTCTAACAGGTCTAGGTGGTTCATTTTCCTTATTAGGTTTGGGAATCTCTAAAGCTTATAATTCTTTTGATACTTTAAGTATTATATGGGATCTCTTGATCAAACAATAGCTTTCCCTTATTAGTTTTGTATTGCACGCAACAACACATGCTCCTATTTCAAAAATAATTTGAAGTAAAAGAAAATACAAACTATCTCAACTAAAGAAAAAAAATTAGTAAGAAATGAAAACACCTCCATAATAACATAAACTAAACAAGAAAATTGTGAAAATTAAATAAACAAACTCTTTGAACAATATAAAGTAAATAATATGATAAGTAACTAAAGTCCCAAGTAACGGTGTCAAAAAACATAACATAGCTACAACAATACTTTAATTTTATTAAAATATTTTAAGGTTTTTAATTAAGAAAATATTACATTATACATAAGTTCACGTGTCATTCATGTAATAAAGAGATGAGTTGAGTATTCATCACACATGGAGTTGAATTATCTTATGACTACCCTAGTACTATTTACGGGAACCACACAATTTATTGTACCAACCAAATTAAAAAGAATTTTTGAAAGTTCTACAAAAGATAAAATTAAAATTTCAATGTATAAAAATGTTATGAATCTATGACTGTGAAAAACTCATGATTGCAAAAGTTAGACTCTTCCAAAATTTGTTGTGAATCAGAGAAAATTCACTCCATGTCTTTATCAAGCATACAAGAGTTTTTTGCTAAGTTTTCACTTAACTATAATTATTTTTTTTACAAAGACTCCAAAACCACAATCATCATATTTCCAGGCACGATTTTTTTTTTTAAATTCCCCTATTTGTTCCTTTATTCTTCTATAGAGGCAATAAATCACATTTGATTTTATATTAGTACACAACCAATGCAAGAACTAAATGAACAGAAAGAAGTTAAAACATCATTTAAATTATTGAAGGAATTTTTTTTATTTAAGTAAAAAATGAATTCTCACATGTCTCATGTTTGAAACAAAAAAAAATTAGTCAACCATGAATTGATAAGTGCACAAAAATAATTTAATTGAATAATAAAAATATAATACATTATGACACTGCTAGATCTCTCCGCCATGGCACTAAGTCTAAATTGTGGCGTTGCGGCATTGTTAAAGTGAGCTAGCTTTATGACACTGCTAGATCTCTCCGCCATGGCACTAAGTCTAAATTAACATGTCATTTCACTAGTTAATAGTCTAAACAACTACACCATAATATGTGGGCAATTTGGTGCTACCGCATTGCTCCAACATTATGGCATTACTATAGCTTTGGCCATGTATTGCTTTATAGAGGAGTGCTAGACTGTTGAATTAAATTATAAAAAGTTAGAGATCAGGGTGCTTCAACTTTCTTCCATGACACTACAACACTTATAGCACTACGATGCTTGATGATGTCGTGCCACGGTGTTGGAGCCCTTCTCCAAGAATTTCCTTTATAACAATGATAAAAAAGAATTTTCACAATAAAATAAATACAAAGTAGTAACAATAATTTCCACTAATAGGAATTAATTTCTAGATATGATATTAGAGTCCTTAATTTCAAAATATGAGATCCTACATATGGTAAAAAATGCTTATCATCTTCAAATTTTTGGAGGAGCTGAGATAAGTAAATGAGAGAGTAAAAGGGTTTTAGAGAAAGTTGTTTATCCAAAGAGAAATGATTATGCACTTAGATTGGGTAATACAATTTAGGCATATAGAAATTCTTACAAGAACCCTAATAGATTTGTATTCTTATTAGTTGATTTATGAAAGAACTTGCCACCTAGCATAAGGCTTATTTGGCAATTAAAGAACTAAACTACAATTTTAATGATGCTGTTGAAGATAACCTACTAAAATTGAATGAATTGGAAGAATTTAAAATGGTAGCTAATGAGAATGTCAAGAATTATAAGGTAAAAATTGGTATGATGGAAATCTTCTAAAGAAAGAATTTGAACTACGAGAAAAAGTAATTCTATATAGCTAAATTTTAAAATTTTTTTAGTGAAGATAAAGTTTTGTTCATCTTGTTCATTCACTGTACTTAAGGTATATCCATATGGAATTATAGAAATTAGTGATATAAAGATAGACTAAACTTTTAAAGTTAATTATCAAAGATTAAAATTTTATTTTGGAGGCGACATAGATCGATCTAGAATAACTATTCACTTTGCTCATCCTGAGTACATTATGATATAGAAAAGCTAAAGAATTAAAACTTAGCACTTATTGAGAGGCACCCAAAGGTGCTATGTGGATGTTGATAGAGTTATTTTTGGGTATTTTATGTGTGATCGGATTAGTGTAGCAATATTAGATTATTAATTTTTATGTTCTTAAAATTCTACAAACAACATCATATTGCCAGTCTATATAGCACTATAGTATTTAAGCCTTAAAAATATATAATACGATTATTACAAATGTTGTGGTGCTCAAACTACACTATGCCTTAGCATTAATTTCTCAGATTATTAATGGCATTAGATGAGTTTTGTAGTGAAAATTAAGCATCATAACATCGACCTAAAATTATTATGTTGAGTTAGCAAACATCGTGGTGATGGTTTTTATTATCAAATAAATGTGCAAAAAATTCCATTCATATTTCTTTAATCAAATTGTATAGTTAAACGTCATACTATCTCAAAAGCTAGATCAATGCTTTATTATGAACTTGTTTGTTTTTTTAATCAATCTCAGCATAAGGAATATTCAATTTATACCAAAGGAAAAAAGAAATATTCACCTATCATTTGAAATGAAACTAACCAACAATTAGCTTTAGTCTACATCTAAAGATTTTCCCCAGTCCTAACAAACTAAAATAGGCTTTATTTTAAGTTGGGTTCTTGAGCTCCTATAAAGGCAAGCCTCTATCGTTAATTACATCTCCATGGAAAAGCCTTTTGATTAAAGTGAAAAATGACTTATCTTGGATTTAAAATTTAACAAATTTTATTTAAATATTTAAGGGTTTCAATCAAATAATTTAGAATAATTTTAAGGTTTATAAAACTTATTTGAAGGTTTGATTCATCTTCCTAGAAGAAAGTTTGAGTTGTGCACATGCATATGGGCTTATGCTCACCTCGTTGCACTGCTAACTAATCACCTAAGAACACAATTTTAAAACACAATCAGGCCTGATGCATGTAGGTAAGATAGCTATTTTTAACACCAGAATTGAAGATTATGATTTAAATTTAAAATATATACTTTTTAAATGAGTAGAGTTGAAGGTACCTAACTATTACATTTAAAATTATTACTTTTCTTAAATTAAGTCTTCTCTATATTACACTTAATGCATTCTAACTTAAGAGTCTTAGCTAATTTATATGTACAATTTTTTGAGAATATCTTGCAGCATAACGTCCTTATACCATAAGGAAAATAATGGAAGCCCCATCAATTAGGACCCTCATCCCTTGTCGGTGGCATATGTGTTATAGTTTAGTGTACATTACAAAAAATAAATTGCATAAAGGAATACATGATTCGGGAGAGGTTTTTTTTGAGCATATGATACCTTTATCGTATCATCCTATAACTAGTATACATATTCGTAAAAAGTCTTGAACATGCACATCAAAAGAAACATATGAAAAGGCTACCCTCTAATGAAAATATACCACCTATATGAATGTAATGCTTGTAACATAATTCCATGTATGAAAGACAAGTACATAAATCAAAATTTTATTAATTTATTTGAAATAGAAATGAAAGTCTAATTTGTGGTTGTTATAAAACTAAAATAATAATGAAAAACCAAGAGAGAGTTGAATTGGTGTTTTAAAAAATAAATTCTTCAAAAAATTCAATTTTGAAAATAAAAAACAAATTTAAAACTTAAGCTCAAAATCATATATTGTATTGTAAAAGCTAATAGTAGGAAAAATCAAATATTATTTGTTTATTTTACAGAAAAATAAGTTAAAAAATATTTTTCTTCCTTTAGTTTTTAAATTTTATTTTATTTTCTAATAATAATCTAATCCAAAATAATCTAAATGTCATCATCATGGATTTACAGGAAAGTAAAGTGTAGAAATTTTAGTATTGTAAGAAAAATAAGAACGACCAAACCATAGATTTATAGTGGTGTGGTCAATATTAACTTATATTTACTCCCTAAAGTCCTTATATATTAGTAGCACACTAAACCTTTATTGTCTCTACTTTTTTACCCACAACAAAGAGGATAAGCCCTTATAAACTCTCCTCCACCAACTCGTGGTGTGGTTGAGTGGCTGAATCCCTTTCACCAATGGTCCTGCAAAGTAGCTAAATCCCTTTCACCAAAAGTGCAATAGAGTTGTTAGTGGCCCTTTGACTCCAGAAGAATGTTCCCACAGTTATCCTCAAGTAAAACTTTGAATCATGGAGGAAGAAGGTGGATGATGGTTTCATCAAATGTGTGAAGACTCACTCACTCTATATCTATCTATTTGTCACACAGACAAACTCCATTGGTCCCACAAGGCTATTCTCCTTTTCTCTAAACACACATATCTCTCCCAATCCCAAAGCTCCCTTTTCAAACTCTCTCTCATAGAGATAAAGGCCATTGACTGCCAAAAACTCTTCAAAATGAAATAAGAGTTAATTAAATACGAGGCTCCAAAAATACCCAAAATTTTAAATTAATTATCACTACTTCTACATTATAATCTATCTATCGTACATTATGACTTGAATAATTCTTCTTCTATAGTATCGTATGATCAATTAAAGTTCGTTAATTGGATATATTATATTAATGAATAGTAGTTAGTAAGATTATCTCAACTCAAGATTGAATCATACTGTATGAATAAAATTCATCTAGAGAGCCCTCGTGTTATTCTTACAAAACAATTTTTGGATCATACTAGATGAACTAAACTTCTTGTATAGACTCCTATGGTGACTCATATAGTACTATATATGTGTCATATAGTATATTATGTTAGGAAATTTGCTATTTGCATGTTTTAAATTCTTGCAACTTGTATAGTTTTGATGATTCCAAATATTATTGTTTTATGTGTTGTTATCTCCTAACAATTTTTGGAAGATTTGTTTTTGTTCTTGTGTGTAATAATATTTCAGGAAAATCAAACTCCAGACTACGAAGACTTCAAATCAAATTCAGCATGAGATACTTTGAGAATTTGAAGCTTGTACTTTTTATTTGAATTAAATTTGAGAGGGAGTGATTGTAATTGAGTGAATAAATTCACACACACTAAATGAGAGCTTGAAAAAGTTTTTGTACTGATCGTACGGAATGAACATTGTTCGTACAGGACGATCAGATCAATTATCTCCTTGTAAGAGCAATAGAACGAACAGGAACTGAACAAGGAAAATTTTTCTAAGTCCTGATCGTCTAGACGAAGTCATGTTCGTCCAGGACGATGGGAACCGACTTTGGCAGTTTCTGGCAACGTTCTACAGTTTTTGGAACCAACTTTTGATATAACTGTTCGTACCGGATGAAATGCTTTCGTACGGGATGAACCTATTTCGTCTAGGACAAAATTGGTTCGTACAGATGCACAAATGGTTCGTACGGGACAATTTTTTACACAGTTCGTCCGTACTAACTCAATTTCATATGGGATGAGCCAGTGCGCAGAAAAACATGTTTTTAGCAATTTTTGGGACAGTTTTTCATGTCCTTTCTATATAAGGAGTCCTAGAAACTATTACAAGTGCCTTTGGAGTTGTTTTCTCTTGAGAGGGATCATTGAGAGTGAGAGTTTGGGAGAGATTGTAAGAGTGAATAGTGAGAGATCAATTGAGGGGTTTGTGAGGGATTCACAAGGTTACTTGAAGAAGAAGATCTCTTTGTTTCTTCTCATCTCCTTTGAAGGCTCTCAAGTGAAGTTCAACAGAATTGGTCCGGTTCTCTGTCGACACTTGGAAAGTGTAAAAGGATGACAAAGTGTATCTTTGACAGTCATTGTGTCTTCGTTCTTTTGGAGAAAACTAGAAGGGAGAACTTGAAAGGGAGAGAGGAAAGGGTGGAGTTTGAGAGGGAGAAGATCCTTGGAGGGGATTTCAAGGGAGTGTGGAGGGGATATTCACACGGTTGCTCTGGCGAACTTGCACTTCAGTACCATTGGATTCAAGGGTCGTCTTGAGGGAAGTTTTGGCGAGAAGAAGATATCTTTAGTTTCAAAGAACTCGGCTACTCCGCCGCACCGGGGAAGGTGAAAGTGATTTTGTACTGGCTTCTCTGCCTTGCTGTGGGGGCAAAAGGAGAGTCACTTTGTGGTATTAGTTCAATACTCGGAGGGTGCCTCTAGGGAGTGGACGTAGGTCAAGGTTTGACTGAACCACTATAAATCTGGTGTGTTCTTTCTTATTTTTCTTACGCATTTAATTTCATTGCAAGTTGTTTACTCTGGTTGAAAATTTTATTTTTTAAACATTAAATTTAACTTGCATTAATAATTAAAAAGGTTTTATAAAAATCCAAGAGTAGAAGTATAATTTTTTAAATTACCAATTCACCCCCCCTCTTGGTTAGCCTTGGGACATTTAATTAGGCTTAACATTCTAATTCATATCGAACGAGTTCCAACATATTATGTAATCAATCAAATCCGATTTCATTGCTTAATTAACTAATTTTATTAGGCAATTATTTAAAAGATCCTATAGTATAATTTAAAGGAAAAAAAAATCATTTTCCCTCCCCCTGTATTTGTGTGCATGGTTCGTAAGCTATGATACACATTTTTAAAAACATTGAGTGAAGAAAAAATAAAACACACTATTAAAAAAATAGTCCTAAGCATAAGTCACTTATCCTAGAAAGTCATATACAATGTGTAAAGTAGTTTTATTGCTTTCATATGTCCTTAACATTTTTATCGTATGATTTATTTTGATTTATGTTTAAATTTTAAAGGTTTACAGTTTTACTAATGATATTTTAAAGTGATTGAATTTAATCATTTAGTTTTAAAGAATTATAAAAGCTAATGTCTCCAAAGTGAAACGAAGCCATGTACTTATAATTCCTAAGCATCATAATGTAATGCATTCATTCCCCCATAAATAATAAAATAATTGCATAGAGTCCTTGAAGTTTTATTTTAACATTTTGAATAATAATTTACAAGATAGTTATTTTAAAGAACATGTTAATTGAAATGCTCCAAATTACTTTGAAGCACTCAACTCTACATCCTAGGCCATATGAATCAAATACATACATACCCTCTAAAAGAAATCAAATATATACTTAGACGTCTTTCATTCATAAAAGATTTATTAAAGATCTTTAAATTTAATACATTTTTGTCCTCCAAAGGATTCAAACTTAATACATAAAGATGTCTTCTTAATTTATTTTAAGTATTTATTAAGTGAGTTGTTGTGTTAGCTTAAGTTTAAGTTATTCGTTTAGTTGACTTATGTATAAATGAGGCACTTCAATAAATTTTGATTGATTTTAGAATTTTTTTAGTTTTTTGAAGTTCAATAAATTTATTTTTTTTATTTAATTTATCGATGATTTATTATTATTTAATTAATCTCTTAGATATTTATTTAATCACTCCCTAAAGAAGAAACATGGGTTGGGTTTTGATTAATCAAATCAATCTGAAATATTTAGATGATTCACACCAATGGTTAAAAATAACCCATGCATTAATCCTTAAAAATATTTAACTAATTGGATTAATATTTAATTTTTAATTTTTTAAAAATTATTGATTAAATTTTAATTATAAATTAATTTCATTTTAATTAAAATTAAAGACTAATTTTATTTTTTCTTAATTGTTGGTTTAATTTATAGTTGCTTGAGATTTAATTTATTATTTTTTTATTTTTCTTTAATTAGTTATTAATTTCAAAAAATTTAACCCTAAAGTAGGGGCTAATGTTAGGTTTGTAATTTAATTATCCTAATGAACTTGTAAAGGTGAAAATAATTCCTAGGTTTCATCATGTCATTACGTTTGCTTCATCCCTATTGGATGTCAAACAAATTTTGAAGTATTTTTTTAAGTTCACGAGACCATACCATAATATGATTTTCTTTGGAGATCTTACTACTAATAATTCTGACCGAATTGGGGAATAAGTGTGTTTTAATTTTTTTTTTAATTTCCTTTATATTTAAATATTTCTTAGTTTAGCAGGAATATGTTTTGGCTTATAGTCATGTTTTTTTAGGAGATCCTACTACTAATATTTTGAATGTTCATTTTCTCTCTCCTTGTTGTGCTCCCTATCTCTGGCGATCGTGGTTTCCATAATTTGTTGGCTGCGATCCTTCGAGCTAATTTGTTTCTTTTTTTAATTTATATATGTGCAGAGGTTCTAGTTATTTTAACCAAGGCCTTTCTACCATTTGGCACCATTATGGTTACGGATGGAAGAAAAACCTTCTTCATCTTCCCCAAATCCTTGGGGTAAAGCCTCCTTCTAGAGGGTCTATTTCTTCAAAATGTTTCTTTAATTCTAATGGCTCTGATAACTCTGATAAATCACAATTCTTTTGTGACGTGGTTGTCGGTGCTTCTTATTCAAGTGATCCTATTTTTTCTTTCACTAAATAGGTTGAGAAAGGTGTTCCTGCTTATTTCCTGTCTTTTGTGGACATTATTAAGCTTGCTAGCCCTTATCATTACAAACTACTTGGAATATGTTTGGTCGGTATACCTAACATAGATATGAATAAGAATTTTTCTTGAAATTTGAAGTTACCTGGTAATTTTTGGTTGGTCTTCTTGATGCTGGGCATATTGTTATCCAACTTAGTAATGATTTGGATTAGAGTCATGTTTTTGCTAGGAGATCTTATTACAACATTAATTGTCAAATGATACTTCTTAATTGGACACTATATTTTTATGTTGTGGAAGAATCTCCAATTGTGTGGATTTGGATATCATTTCTAAATTCATGATTACATTTTTTTTAATTCACATGTTCTTCATGCCTTTGGGCTACACTTTTGGTATACCATTCTAGCCCGATCAAGCTTTTGTCTCGTAATCAAGGCCTTTTATAGCCATGATATTGGTGGAATCGGACATTACCAAGAATCATTTTAAAGAGATATGGCTTAATTTTGAATTTTCTGGTTATCATCAAAAAGTGAAATTTGAAAATGTTCCTGATATTTGTAATCATTGCAAGATCCACAAACATTCAACCAATGAATGCTTTGTGCTCCATCCAAAACATAAAAAAATTGACAAAGGTTCTAAGATTATTTCAGAAGGTAACTTTGCTGACGAGGAAAAAGAAGATTTGTCTAAGAAAAGGTACGATGTGAATAATATTGAGGAACATGATATTGATGAAATTTTAGAATCTACTAGTTATGATAAATCTATTAATGAAAATATTGGTAATAATGAAATTTTCCCCATTGGTTTGTCTCAATGAAACTTTAGAAAACAATCCCATTCATGGATCTATTGGACATGATTTTAATGGTATAAATGGTGAGGATAAAAATCCTGGTGGGCCTGAATCTAATGATCATCATACTATTAGATATATAACTATGGTTATAGGTCTTGTAAGTAATGCTCTTCCTACTTTATCGCAAAGTCAGACTACTTTAAATCACAATATTGGGATGAGTTTAGAATTGCAAAATAGAAAAAGTGTCAAGAATGAGGAAGGTGAGATTTTTTATCATGAAAATGAGTCACTTCTGGATAAGCAAAATGTGGTTTCAACTAAGCCTAAAGAGATGGTGGACTACGATAAGAATTCTGAAGAGGATTATGTTAAAGCTTCCAAAAAGAAAAACAAGAATAATAAAAATGGTGGAGGTAGGTATTCTAGATTAATAGGATCCCCAATTGTTTTCACCATTTCTAATGGTTAAGTCTCTCATTTAGAATATTAAGGGAGTGGGTGCTTCATTATCAAGGGATAGGGTGAGAAACTTTTTTAGGTTTGACAATATTCATCATCTGATTATCATTGATCCTTTCAATTCGTTCTCTTTCATTGATTTTGTGCAATCAAGATTGAGTTTTGATTTTTCTTTTGGTAAGTACTCCAATAAGATTTGGCTATTTTGGAAAAAGGTTCGTGTGTCATGACATTATAGTGTGTTATCATAAAATTGTGCATACTTCTATTAATATTTTTCAATTATCGTCTTATTCTTCTTTTCTTTATGCTTCTTGCTCTAAAACTTGTAGGAAAATGCTATGAAAATAGATTAGTGATTTTTCCTCCATTATTTTTGCTCCTTGGATAATTGGAGGTGACTTCAATACAATTTGTAATGTTAATGAAAGAGTTGAGGAGAAACCGCTATATTTTAATGACACGATTTACAATTGTAATCTACATGATATTGGCTTTCGAGAAATGCTTTTACTTGGAATAAGGCCACTATATGGCATAGATTAATCCGTATTCTTTTCAATATTTTTTTTGGATTTTGGCTTTTCATTCGACTCATATTGATCATTAAAGTAGGACTTTATCTGATCATTCTACTTTACTTTTAAATATTTCTAAGTTTAGCAGCTATACTCCTTTTAGATTTCAAAATATGTGTATTTTAGATTATTCTCTTACCTCTCTTATCAATAGTAATTAGCACGTTGCTTTGTTTCCATGTGATAAAGTTAGGGGCATGACTAGATTCTCGTTTAAACTCAAAAGGCTTAAACAAAATTTTACTTGGGGGAATATATGTGTTTTTAAAAAAAAAATTCTAATATTTCTCATGCTGAGGATTTGGTTAATAGTGTAGATATCCATTTCATGATTGACCCTTCCTTTGAGAATCTTGTGTTACTTAGTGAAGCTAAGGCTTCTTTGTTTAAACTTCAAGAAAAAGAGGAAGTTTATTGGAGACAAAAGGCTTCTACTAAATTCTTGGTTATGGTAGATAGAAATACTAAATTTTTTCCCAATATTGCTTGCCATAAGAAAGTTGTTAACCACATTCACATGATTAATCCCCCTAATAATGTTTCTATTGATTCCCTAGATTTGATTTATGCTTCTAGTACTAATTATTTTTATCAGGTTTTTAACAAAGTCTTCTCTCCTAATTTTAACATGGATTGTTCCTTCATTCCTTCTCTCATCTCTGAGGAGGAAAACAACTTCTTAAGTAAAATGCCTAATGAGGAGTTTTTTTTGTTTTTACTCTTAATAATATGAATGGAGATTCTATTACTGGTATGGATGGTTTTACCAGGTAGTTTTTTTCCAAAAATTTGGTCCATTATTAGGTTAGATCTCATTAATACTATTAGGGATTTCTTCTTGGGGAATCCATACCCCTAATTTCACTTCTGCTTTTATTATTTTATATCCTAAGAAAGATTTTATTAATTTTTTTTTTACAGTCCAATCAGCTTGTGCTCTTTTTTTAATAAGCTTATTGTTAAATAGCTTTTGGGAAGCATTGTTATTTTATTACCTAAAATCATTTCTTTGGAACAAATTGGTTTTCTTAAAGGTAGGTTTATCTTTGTAAATTTTTTATTGGCATATGTGTTAGTCCGTGATTTGGAAGCATAAATTAATGGGGTTAATATTATTTTTAAGGTTGATATTTCTAAAGCTTTTGATAATTTAAATTGGGAGTTCCTTTACATTTTGTTAAAGATCTTTGGGTTTAATATTGATTTTACTAACTTTATTAAAAATAGCATTAAGATTTTCTTTTTCTCTGTTATGATGAATGGTAAGTGTGAGGGATATTTTAATTCCATTCATGTACATAGATAAAGGGATCCCCATTTCCCTGCTTTGTTTATTGATGTTGTTGAATTTCTCACGAGAGGTTCAAACAACTTATTTTTAACTCATTCAACTTTAAATTTTAGATTTCTTTATGGTTTTCCTATTGCTAACTTGAGCTGGGCTAATGATTTCATTATTTTCATTAATGGCTACATTAAAATGCTTTACTTTTTCTTTTCTTTTCTTAATAAATTTCAAAGAGCTAGTGGTCTTATCTTTAATCCTAGCAAGAGTTGTATCATCACTTCCAAGTCTATCACCTTTCAAATAATCCATGATATATATATTAAGTTTTTCTTTTCCATAAGACTTTACCATTGAATCATTTTGGTACTCCTCCTTTTAGAGGTAAAAAGATGTCTCATTTATTTGGAGACATCTTCAATGCTATTCAGAAAAAACTTACTACTTGTGCTTTTAAATTTCTTTCTTATAGTGTTATATTAGTTTTAGTTAAATAATTTCTTTGTTCTATTCCCATTTATCTTTTTTTTACTTTATGCCCTACTAATGGAAAGGCTTTTTAACAAATTTTTTTGGTTACGAAAGAAAGTAAATATGATATTTTGTGGTCTTCTAGGACTAATTCTTCTAGGAGATTTTAGGAGGGGAATCTTGGTTTTAAAACTACTGGTGATATGTTAACATTTTGCTTATAAACTTTGGTTACCTTTTAGATCTAAGAAAATCATGTGGGATAAATTCATTATTGTTAAATACTGTGTTGTTCACCATCCTCTTGTTTGTCACTTTAAACAAGGTGCTTCTTTTAACTTGAGAAGGCTATGTTCCATCAAGTAGGAGGCTAAAAAATTTTTCCAATGGGGTTTGAAAATTGGCAACATGTTCTTTTGGCAAAATAACTGGTTGGGTAATTTTTCTATCGACAGTCTATTTATTACTCATTCTACTTCTGCTTGTAAAGTTTATTATTTTATTCATGGTGTTTGGGATGTTAATTTACTTTGTGATAATATTCGACAAATTATTGTTAGTCTTATCCTTTAGATTCCTTTGTAATTGGATGATGAGGATTTCATTATGTTTGCTAAGGCCAATAATTTTAAGATTACTTTGAGGGATATTTGGCTTTATATCAGACATTCCTACCCTAAGTCATTACTTTATATGACTATTTGGCTCCATGCAATCCCGTCTTCTTACTCTATTTTAGTTTGGAGTATTCCGCATAATTATTTACTAGTTTACTATAGGCTTATGAAAAAAGGTTTTCATATTATTTACAAATGTCAATGTTGTTATCGTATTGAGAACCTTAATCATGTTTTTGCTAATGGCCCTATAGCTCAGAAATTTAACTTCATTTTGATAAAAAATTTAATGCTCTTTTTTGTAAGAATTATAGCTCTTTTTTTTTAATATTCTTCCAACCTGGTTTACTCCTAAAGATCGTATTCATAATATATTTCTTGTTATTATTTGTTGGTCTCTATAGAACACTAGAAATGAAGCTAAGCATGAAAATCGTGGTATGAATGCGATGAGCATTGTTGGTAAAGTTAAAGATAAAGTTTTGTAATTATCTTGACTAAAGTTAATGTTTTTATTGGTTATTACCACACTGCTACTGATTTTGGCATTTTTTCCCATTTAGATCCCATTGTTAATCCTTCAAGAATTATGAGATGAATTAAACCTGGTGATGGGTTGTTTAAGTTCAACACCGATGCCTCACTTAATGAGTTTAATGAGAGTTGTGATGGGCTTATTAGAGATTCTAATGGTTTTATTTTCATTGCGTTTGTGTGTCCTAGTTCCTCTAATACCATATTTGCTGAAATTGAAGCTTTGCAATATGGTTTACATTTATGCATCTCTCTTGGTATCACTAATTAGTGATTTTTCCTCCATTTTTTTTTATCCTTGAATAATTGGAGGTGACTTCAATACCATTTGTAATGTTACTGAAGGAGTTGACGAGAAGATACTATATTTTAATGATATGATTTACAATTGTAATCTACATGATATTGGCTTTTCAAAAAATACTTTTACTTGGAATAAGGCCACTATGTGGCATAGATTAGACCGTTTTCTCTTTAATAATTTTTTGGATTTTGGCTTTTCATTTGACTCATATTTATCATTTAAGTAAGACTTTATCTGATCATTCTACTTTACTTTTAAGTATTTTTTAAGTTTAGCAACAATACTCCTTTTTTATTTCAAAATATGTGAATACTAGATTATTCTTTTATCTCTCTTATCAATAGTAATTTGCACATTGCTTTGTTTCCAAGTGATAAAGTTGAAGCAAGACTGGATTTGGTTTAAACTCAAAAGGCTTAAACAATATTTTACTTGGTGGAATATATGTGTTTTTAAAAATATTTTTTATAATATTTCTCATGCTAAGGATTTGGTTAACAGTGTAGATATCCATTACATGAATGACCCTTCCTCTGAGAATCTTGAGTTACTTAGTGAAGCTAAAGCTTCTTTATTTAAACTTCAAGAAAAAGTGGAAGTTTATTGGAGACAAAAGTCTTCTACTAAATTCTTGGTTATGGTAGATAGAAATACTAATTTTTTCCCAATATTGCTAAACATAAGAAAGTTTTTAACAACATTCATATGATTAATCCCCCTAATGGTGGTTCTATTGATTCCCTTGATTTGATTTATGCTTCTAGTATTGACTATTTTCATCAAATTTTTAAGAAAGACTTCTCTCCCAATTTAAACATGGATTTTTCATTCATTCCTTCTCTCATCTCTGACGAGGAAAACAACTTCTTGAGTAAAATGCTTAATGAGGAGGAGTTTTTTTTACTCTTAATAATATGAATGGAGATTATATTGCTGATCTAGATGGTTTTACCAGGTAGTTTTTTCAAAACATTTGGTCCATAGTTAGGTAAGATCTCATTAATACTATTAATCCATACCCCTAATTTTTCACTTCTACTTTTATTATTTTATATCCTATGAAAGTTTTTATTATTTTTTTTTATTACAGTCCGATCAGCTTGTTCTCTTTTCATAAAGCTTAATGTTAAACTGCTTATGGGAAGGATTGCTATTTTATTTCCTAAAATCATTTCTTTGAAACAAATTGGTTTTCTTAAAGGTAGTTTTATCTTGCAAATGTCTTATTAGCATAAGAGTTAGTCCATGATTTGGAAGCAAACATTAATGGTGGTAATATTATTTTTAAGGTTGATATTTCTACAGCTTTTGATAATTTAAATTGGGAGTTCCTTTACATTATGTTAAAGCTCTTGGGGTTTAATATGGATTTTACTAGCTTTATTAGAAATAGCATTAAGAATTTCTTTTTCTCTATTATGATTCATGATAAGTGTCAGGGATATTTTAATTCCACTCATGTGCTGAGAGGGATCCCGTTTTCCATGCTTTGTTTATTATTGTTGTTGAATTTCTCACGAGTGGTTTAAAGAAGTTATTTTTAACTCATCCTAATTTAAATTTTAGAATTCTTTGTGGTTTTCCTATTGCTAACTTGAGCTGGGCTAAGGATTTCATTATTTTCACTAATGGATACATTATAATGCTTTACTTTTTCTTTTCTTTTCATAATAAATTTCAAAGATCTAGTGGTCTTAACATTAATATTAGCAAGAGTTATTTCATCACTTCCAAGTCTATCTCCTTTCAAATAATCCATGATATCTATATTAAGTTTTGCTTTCCAATAAGACTTTACCATTGAATCATTTAGGTACTCCACTTTTTAGAGGTAAAAAGATTTCCCATTTATTTGGGCTTTTAATTTTTTTTCTTATAGTGGTATATTACTTTTAGTTAAATATTTTCTTTATTCTATTCCCATTTATCTTTCTTATACTTCATTCCTTACTAATGGAAAGGTTTTTTAAAAATTTTTTTTGGGGTGTAAAAGATAGTAAATCTGTTATTTTGTGGTCTTCTAGGACTAATTCTTCTGGGAGTTTTTAGGAGGGGAATCTTGTTTTTAAAACTACTGTTGATATGTCAACAAGTTTTGCTTATAAGCACTGGTTATCTTTTAGATCTTAGAAAATTTTGTGGGATAAGTTCATGATTGTTAAATATTGTATTGTTCCTGATCCTCTTGTTTGTCACTTTAAACAAGGTGCATCTTTTAACTAGAGAAGGCTATGTTCCATCAAGTGGGAGGCTGAAAAATTTTTCCAATGGGGTTTGAAAATTGGCAACATGTTCTTTTGGAAAAATAAGTGGTTGGGTAACTTTTCTATTGAGAGTCTATTGAATACTCATTCTACTTCTGCTTGCAAAGTTTATTATTTTATTCATATTGGTGTTTGGAATGTTAATTTACTTTGTGATAATATTTGGCACATTATTGTTACACTATAAGATTTATCCACTTCATCCTCCAAAAATATCATATTAGACTTTACCACATTTATTTAACTTATCCAAAAATGCACACATTTCACCTACTTTATATTTCAAAACAAATACTTTTCATCTTCCATACTCTATGCACTTTCTCTTCAATATACACTTTGTATACTTCCCAACACAAATAAATACTACAAGATTCATCCACTTCACCCTCCCAAACATATCATACTATACTTTTACACATTTACTTAACTTCTCTAAAATACATAGATTTCACCTTTCAAACACAACACAACCTTGCATAAAATTTATGAAAATTCTTTAAACTCATGCATCTCTTGGGAGTATGAATGGAATAAAACATAGATATGCTTTCCCACTAACTTCTATTTAACCAAAACTCATCGCATTCTTGAATAGACAATAACACAAACATATTTTATGCATTTAATAGATCACGCTACAATTTCCTCCAATCTATGCATACATCTCATGATATGAACTACAATAACCATAGTATTATGCAGATTTTACACACAAAGAACTTAGTTTCAAACAACTTGGATTTTTCCATAAACACATTCATAATTCATGAGGTTATCTAGTTAAGTCTTGAAGAATAAGCATTTACAAATAGGATAATACTCAACCCAAACAAGTGCAGGAATTTAAGCATAAAATGAATGAACGTTTACTAAATAACATCATTTGATAGGCTAACTATCCAACAAAAATTATCCATAAAAAAAAATGATGAGAGGGAGAAGAGTGGAAGAAGAATCAATAAGAAAAGGAAGTTCACCACTTTCCTTTGTCTTGGATCTCTGGAGGGGGCGATGGAGAGGCTTCGTGTGGATTTCTCATGCTTAGATCGTGAACTGCAGCGACGTCAGAATGGAGGCTTGGACGTGTCATGTATGAGAGGAGGAGGCTTAGACGTGTCATGTATGAGAGGAGGAGGCTTGGACGTGTCATGTAGGAGAGGAGGGAGGCTTGGACGGTTTTTTGGGTTGAGGGAGAGGGAGAGTGGGTGGTTATGGGTTGAGGGAGAGGGAGAGTGGGTGGTTATGGGTTGTTGTTGAACCCTTTGACAGTGGACCGTTTGTTGGACATTTGAAGGCCTTAATGATTTCAGAATTTGGTGATCTTGGGCTCATTGGATTCGTCTCGTCGAGCCGTTCGATTCGAGTATAAGCTCGTCAAAATCGAAGACCGTTTGGTAACTCAAATTGCGGTTTGAACCTTCCAACAGCGCTTTGAGCCCTTGATTTTGACTCATTTGGGCTCGGATTGGGTTGATCTTGGTGTAGTTGGGTTTGTATTCCTGAGACGCTCCGTTCGACTGTAAGTTTGCTGAAATCGGAGTTCGGATGGTCTCCGAATTAATTTTTGAAGTTTCCAAACTTGATTTTGCATCGAGATTCGTGCTCATTTAAGATAATTTTTGACGATGTATCAATTATTATTTTATATATACTTGTGACGAGTCAAAATAGGTTAATCGGAGCCATTGAAATCGAATTCAATTTGAGTTAATTTGATTTGATTTTGATTCGAATTGAGTGATAGGTTTGAGTCGATGCTATGTCAGTGGGCGTCCACCTAAGAGAAATCCTATGGGCGACGTCTACACTAGGCTATGAAGACCTAGGTGCTAGAGTCGATACCAGGGAATTTGCTCTCGAATAATGAGGTCAACAATACTATTTCTAAAATTCTAGGGGGGGGGGGGTGCATTTTTTGTTACAGGAGTTGGATTTTTTGCTAATTTTATGTTCTATTCATGTTCATAGCTTTGGCAATGTGTTCCACTTTATATTATGTTGGTTTGGTTGTTTGTCGCAAGGTTTCGACATTATCAATATGATGGGGGCTATTTCATTCATGATTTTGGTTAATATAGGGGGTGTTATTACTTGTTGATCGATATTGTCTATTATGTTTGTTGGATGATATATACTTCTTGTTCATAAGTGTTGCTGTAGCATTCATCATAGCCAGAATTGCTAGTCTTAGAGACTTAATTCTCTTCTAATGGATGCTATTTTTTCTTACTTCTCTAATCTAATTTTAGCTGTACACTTTACTAATTTTGATAATGGTCCTCCCAATATGGCTTGGGTTATGAACAGTTGCTATAGTTGGATAAGCTTTAAAAGTGTTTTTCTCTCATTTCCCTCTTGGCTACAGTTCTATTATGAGTATGGATTGCAAGTTTTGTAATATAAGAATACAGTTTTCTAGAAATAGTATATCTTTCATTGTGGATATATGGAATTACTTCACTTTTTATTTTATATAATTCTAATTGTTATCAATTCAAAATATTTTATAAACTTTTTTGTTATTTCTATGTTCTTCATTGATGTTTTCTTTTTTATAGTCCTTATTTTTTACAAGTTTTCTAAACTGAATTTTTTGGGGACAAGTTGAGTACTTTTTGCAAGAAGAACATGTTGAATGTCCACTTTCTAATCTATCTTTTTTGGTGTTGTTTACTTGAATCCCTAGCAAGTCCTTAGGCTTTCATGTATTTTTTAGTATTGAGGACCATCGGCTCTTAGTTTTTATTTTAAATTTTTTTATAGCTCAATCTAGCATTTGCAAGCTGAAGGTCTCGTTTAAGGACCATATAACATTTATTTCTTATTAATGTAAAGGTCCCATAGAGGGTTTCCCCCAAGAAAAAAATAGTGTTACAATAGGTTAACAAATCAATCCTTCCATGCTCCAACATTCTGGTTGGCTATCTCTGGCGATTCTAGTTTCCACTATTCTCTTCTCTGGTTTCTACTGTTTATTGTCGATCATTTTTGTTTTTGTTTCATTTTTTTATTTGCATTTAGCTTCTTTTAATCCCCTTTCTGAGGCCGAATGACCTTTGGTCTTTTTCTTAATGATTTATTAAAGCTAGTCTGTCTTTAGTTGTTTAGAGCATGGGGTGTGTTCTGCCATCTGTCTATATTGTGTCTTTGAATGGTTTTTTGGTTAGTGATGGTTGTGATATTAAATCTTGCTCATTTTGTGATTTCCTTATCAGATCTTACTCTTTATAGGATCCTACTTTCTCCTGCATGAAATTGACCGTAAAAGAATTTCCTACTTCTTTAATGGCCGAAGATGATATTCTCAAACTTGCGAGCCCTTTTTAGTTCACTCTTATTAGAAAACTTTTGGTTCGACGAACTAATCAGGATGCCACTCATTTTTTTTTTTTTTTTTTTGTAGTTAAATTTATCTGGGTATTTTTTTGATTGGTTTACATGATGGTAGACTTGTGGTGATTCAATTATCCAATGACCTTAATTATAGTAGGGCTTTCTCAAGATGAACTTCCTAAATTCTAAATTATGAAAGCACATTATTAAAATGGACACCTTTTTTGTCAAAGAGGAATCACCCATTGGTACTATTTGTGTCTCATTTCCTAATTTACGGTTGCATTTTCTTAATTCAAATGTTCTTCAAGCTTTGAGATCTATTTTTGGTAGGCCTTTTCAAACGGATCAAGCCACCACTTCTAAGTCTAGGCCTTCAAGGACTTGGATTCTTGTGGAGTTGGACATTATTAAGAACATCCAAAAGGTATTGAGCTCAGATATGAAAATTATGGGAATTTATAGAAAGTAGAGTTTGAAACTGTTCTAGATTTCTATATGTATTATAAAGTTCATTGACACTCGAACAATGATTATTTTATTGCCCATCCTCAACTTAGGAAGAATAATATGGCATATAAACCTATGGTTAAATGAATTAATTGACAACATAGTGCGCATGGAGATCAGATTATATCTAAGGAAAATGCTCAAAACATAAATTTGGAGGATCCAAATGCTTCTAGGGATGACATAAAGAATGACCCTTTAGATTATTCCAATAGGAAGGAAGGTATTCCAAATGAGTGTGATAATGAGGGTCAACACAATATAGAACGAGTGGATTCTTTTTTTTTTAGTAGTAAAAACCCACATAGGGGCCTATGCGTTAATATCAAAAAAGGGGTTAAACATCCTTAAGGGGATCCCTAGCTCGCTATACCTCAAAAGAGATACAAAACCTTGTGACTGAACCATGTGTCAACAAGATGGAACATAATAATAGCCAGATTAGATAAATAATTAAGACATCAATAGAAAACAACTAAAATTTGGTTCATCAAAGACAAGAAGCAAAAATAACTTGATTGCCATAAACAGCCTTGAAAAGGGGTACTAACAAGAGATTTAAACAAGCAAAACCAAAGGACCCAGATAAAAAGAAACACGCCAAAACCCTTGCACCACATAAAACCCAAACAAGGGTATAGGCTGATAGAGCTCAAGATAAAAAGAAACCAACATTCATCACTTGTGTAAACTAAATGCCACTCAATTCTACCCTTAAACACACTTAGCAACACCCTGTCATTCAACCGAAAACTATAGTAAAATAGGTACATAAGGAGAGAACATAGAACATCCCCTATGAAAGTTTATTAGGGATGTTAAGCCCTATAGAACTAGCCCAAGCTAACCAAGAGGGGGGGTGAATTGGTATTTTAAAAATTTTCTTTTCACAAATAATAAAAATCACAAACCAAAATCACCACAAAAATAAATGCGGAATTAAAAATTGCGGAAGCAAAAAAAAGAACACAGAAATTTATAGTGGTTCGGTCAACTTGACCTACGTCCACTCCTTGGAGGCACCCTCCAAGTATTGCACTACAAAAAGTGACTCTCCTTTAGCCCCCACGGCTAGGCGGAGAAGCCCTCACAAGAACCTCCTTTTTGCCACCCCGGCAAGGTAGAGAACCTACATCCTTTTGCTTCCTCCTGAAGCTGTCAGAGAACCACAATCAAAAGCTAACTCCTTACCTCTACTGACCCTTCCACGGACGAGAAACTTTAGACGAAGAACAAGCAGAGCGATCCTTGAAGCAACCCTTGTGAATCCCCTCACAAGCTCCCCCTCACAAGATCCTCTCTCTCTCCCTCTCTCTCTTTCTCTCCACTAGGTCTTCTCAGGTCAAGGCAGCAGCCAAAGGTCTTGAAAAATGTTGAACAAGAGTTCTTAAATAGAAGAGCTACAAAGAAGCTCATTTATTACAAGTTGCCGACAATATCGTCCAGGCCGATATGGACATCGGACTGGCCGATCCGTACAAATCAATGAAGATCAGCCAGAGCATAGCCTTGGATGCAAAACAGGACGATTGAAAATTGGCTTGATCGTCCAGGCCAATATCACGATCGTCCTGGTCGATCAGTTCAAATCAGAGGAAAATCATCCTGACAATAGCCCTGGATACAAGCTGGCCGATATTTATCGTCCTGAAGTAACTTAAGGTTTTTGACTGGATCATCCTGGCCGATCCTGAGATTATCCAGGACTATATGATCGTATCAATCATCCTTAATTACTCGCTTGATTTCTTGATTAATTAAGGTATAATTTGTGCATATCGTCCAGGCCGATCCTAGGATCGTCCTGGCCGATAATTTAAAAATACATTATACCTTAATTATCTATGGCGGCAACTTCTTTCTATTTTTAGCTTATCGTCCTGGCCGATACATGTATCGTCCAGGCCGATATGTTAATGTCGGCTGTCTTAATTAAGAATCCTTATTTAAACCTTCTATTTTAAGCTGATCGTCCAGAATGATATGAATATCGGCCTGGCCGATGTGGGCAAAAATAGAAATTCTAAGTCTCTCAAGTGTGTGTGTGTGTAGGGTTACTTAGCATCAGTCTCTTGACCATTACAAGTGGACTTAAAAGATAAAAAAGTACAGACTGACTCAACTCTAAACCTACGCAATCCTAAACTAGCTTCTTCTTGATCGTCCGATCATCGATTCCTGAAAAGTTAGAAGCAACAAGCAGTCCAAGAGAAACAGTGTTTGTCAATCATCAAAACATAAATTAAGAAAAAATAGATTTGCAACAATCTCCCCCTTTTTGATGATGACAAACACAAGTAGGAAAAAATAAAAAAAAATAGGTTCATTAGAAAATCAAAATTACAACAGCTTTTTCTTATCCTACTCCCCCTTTTGGAATCACAAAAAGAGGGTCCAGAAACAACAAAAAAATATTACAAAAGACTAACAAGCAAACAAAAAAAAGACAGGAAACAAACAACACAAAGTACAGACTAAAACAATGAGTGATCCAGAGAATCAGATAGAGGTGGAGGAGGTGGCTGCTGAAAGTAGCTGGCAAGCATGGTAAACTAAGCATTGAACCAGGCGATGTCCTGGTCATGCTGTTGCTGCTGATGAGTAAGGAAACTGTCAAATCGGGCTAGATCCTCAGTGCGGTGATGCTCGTAACAGGCAATGTCCTCAGAATGTTGCTGCTCCTGTGCAGCAACATAGGCATCAAAACGGGTCTCCCATCGATCAAATCTCTCAATCAACTGATCAACCGGTGAGTGCTGGTGGAGAGGAACAGGGTCAGGAAAGGGAAAGGAAGTGGGAGCCTCCTCCTCTCTAGCCCCCCGAGGTTCCTCAGGGTGGAGACGAGTACTGTGAAGGGTGCTGAAGGAATTGTTTAAGTAGAAGAGAGTGGAGAGATTTGGTAGAATAGGATACTGAAGTTGGTATTTAGTTTCAAGAATATAGGCTATGATGTGTCCTAAGGCTAGATTTGGTTTCCTCTTATGACCTGGATTGCGAATTGTGGTTAGGTGATCAATGTATCGAAAAATTAGGTCCGCAGTGTTGAACTCTCTATGAGCCATGATGTAGAAAGTAGTGAGGGAAAGTAGAGGGGTGATGTGGATTCGGTCCCCAGCTTTTGGAATTATGGAGGTGCGAAGGACATGTTGGATTGTCCTAGCATCTTTGACTAAAGAGCTAGTCTCTCCAACATGGTAAGGTACATTGGTCTGGCGAAGAAAGTGATTCACCGTGGACCAGTCAAGATCAGGGTCAGAGGCGATTACGTGCAGCTTATCCCCGGTGGTGGATAGCTGTAAAAGATCAACACAATCCTTATATGTGATTTCGATAGGGCGTCGATTCACATAGGAGGTCAGGGCTATGAAGGTAGGGTTGATGCAAAGGTTTGCAAAAAATTCTCGAAGAAACTCTGAATTGAAAGGGAAAGCAAGAGACAGAATGAAGCAAAGGGAGGTCTGAGCGAAAAGATCCATTACCGGATAAGAGATGTGGACAGGATTGATAATTCTGGAGACAGTAATTCCACACTCTTTGTAACGATGATAGGCGGCTTCATCTTCTGCTTCTCTGAAACGAGGGTCAATCCTTGCCCTCAGACGCGTTTCCCACAAACCATTGAGAGCACTAAGCAAAAACACAAGAGGATAAAGGATGAAGAGTGAAAAATCATGGCTGGAATGACCTGAATTTAAAGAAACGGCCATATCATCCTGGCCGATCGCAGAATCGTCCAGGCATATATGGTTCAATAATTACGTACAGGCCGATTGGTCAAAAAGGTGGTCCAATTGTCCGGGCCGATCAGATATCGGCCAGGACGATTAGACACAGGCGAAATCGGCCCAAGGAGTTAGTCCGGACGAATGTTGAAAAAGTAGATCGTCCAGGCCGATTAGGTGTATCGTCCAGGACGATGCACAATAATTGATCGTACCGGCCGAAGTTAAAACGTTTTAAATCACTGCCACCTATATGGTCTAGGACGAACAGTGGATCAGTCCGGCCGATGGTCCAATAATGGATCGTCCGGGGCCATTTTTAAAGATCAAAATGTGCTGACATGTGGATCGTCCGGGACGATCCAGTGTATCGGCCAGGACGATGCACATAAAATGCATCGGCCAGATAAATATACTATCGGCCAGGACTATCACCATGAGTTTGATCAAATCGTCCAGGACGATGAATTGCAACAAGCACAGAAAAAGGTCAGCAGATGGATTTTGAACAAAATTTGTCATATCGTCCAGGACGATAAAAGTATTGGACAAGACGATGTGACTAGAAATTCAAATCAAGGAAGGAATGGTGATGATCAAGACCCTCAACAAAAAAACAAAAAAAAAATAGTCAAAATATGGTAAAGGAAAACTAAAATAAAAACACAAAGAATATTTTTCGATTTTATTTTTATTTTTTGTTTTATGGAGGCATCATATGAGAATTCTTTTCAAAAAGTTAAACATTTAAAGTTCCAAGAGATAAAGAAGTTTAACAAATCCCAATCAGAAGAAGGTAGAATATCTGATTCTGTTAACCCTAGATCGGACATCCTTCAGGGTACAAAATTCTTTTGGAAAACAGAGGCCTAACTCAGAATAAAAAATAGGATAAGAAGATCCATTCAAGACTTGTTTACCAAGAAAATATCTCATATTTAATAAACCAAAGTAATTTTTCTCAATCATGAAAAAAATGAAATCAAGTATTTGAAAGTATCACATAATCCATGAGTTCTCTAAGTTTTAAGAGTTTTAGCAAAGAGAGGATAGCTTGCATTTAGTGGGCTCATTTTATGCCTCTTGTCACTTTGATTGGCTCTTTGAACAATTTTTTTGATTTTTTGATACACTTTTGTGTATATAGCTTTCTTTTCAATTTGGCTTCATTGGCCTCTTTTCTTTTTAACTCTTGCAAGCTAGAAACTCTTTAATATAACTTAAAAAAAAAAAACCTTAGTTGTAAGTATATCCTCAAAATATTAGAGAATAGGAGCTCCCTCTCTAACTTAGGGAAGAACAATCCACAACACAAAATCAAAAACATGTGATAAATGCAATGACAAGATTTCAACAAACTTGAAAGATATATAAGAACTTTGGCTATTAGGCATAAGATAAATTAATGTAGCAAGATAAGAAAAGGATCTTAATTAAAGAACTATTGGTTAAAATGAGTTTAGACTTTTGTTTAGAGAAGAAAAATATACCACTAAACAAGGTCAGAAGGAGGGAAACCATTAATGAGATTTCTCCTTTAACCGATTTAGAAAAGCTAAACACTATCTCCAAAAACTTCCAAAAATCTAAAAACTTGAAAAGATCCAACATATGAAAACCAATCATAAAAGCAACATGAAAATAAACTATTCTAAAATAATGAAAAGGCTATAAAAAAAAAAAACTTAAAAAAAATGAAAACAAAGCAAACTAGAGCAACACAAAGCAAGCACAAAAACATAGCACAAAAATAGATAACACAAACAGAAACTAAAGATTTCAAGCAATTGATAAAACAGCGAATTTAAGCAATTTTGAGCTGCGAGCCTCCTTATGTCAAGTTATCCTATATGCTCCCACGAGATCTTTGGTGAGAGCACACCTGCAAAACTCAACAATAGTCAGATTTAGGAACCCAAACAGGTTTGGGCCCCTTCTTAGAAAAAGTAGTGCAATGCAGATGTTGTATGCTTTGAATCATGCATCTTAGGTCTCCACACCCAATGTGTACTATGGTGAATGGTGCACGTGTGTGAGATGTGTCCTAGCATGGCACATGAGAAACATCTAACTCCAGGAAATGCGTTTCTTAAATGGTTTGAGTTATAATGCCTCTTCCTAGATTCTGGCTTCAGATTAAAAGTAGTTATCATCCGATTTTTCTTTATTGTATCCAAATCATTTTGAATTCTCAAGTTAGTTCTTTTTAATGCCTCATTATCAATCCTCATGTTTTTCTCAATCTCTTTAGATTTCTTAAGATCAGAATTAAGTGAGGTGTGTGAAACTTTTAGTGCCTTATGTTCATCAATTAATTCTGAATGATGTTTGTTCAACTCATCAAATTCATCAAGAAGAGCCATGTGATTAGAATCAATTGTTGAATGATCTTTAAGAATGACTTCATACTCTATCTGCAAATTCACAAGTTCCACTTTTAAGCTAGCATGTGTCTTCTTAAGGTTTTTGTATGATGCATGGATTTTTTCAAAAATTTCAAACAATTCATCATAGGTTGGTTTATATACCTCTTCCTCATCACTTTGCTCAAGATGATCTTTCCCTATTAAGCACAGGTTTGTTGTCTCTTCCTCTGGTTCAGTCTCAGAGGAATCAAGACCAGATTCTGCCCAGAATGCCTTTTGGATTCTCTTCTTCTCCTTCTTAAACTTAGATTTTTCCTCAATCTTTTCCTTGCTCGTGTTGTCTTGAAGTATTGAGCAATCAGCTCTCACATGTCCAGGTTTCCTGCATTCAAAACAAACAACATCAGAAGATCCTTTAACATGTTTATGATCCTTACCTTTTCTCCAACTTTGATGATGCTTTTGTTTCTTCCTTAGAAAGCTTTTGAATTGCCTTATGATGAAGGAAACTTCATCGCTTTCAGACCCGAAAGATTCAGAATCCGATTTGTGCGCCTTCAGTGCAATTATTTTCTCCTTTTTCTTCTCACCTGCATCAAGATTTCTTTGATTCACCCCTTGCTCGTAAGCAATGAGTGAGTCAAGTAAGTTATCAATAGAATAGGTGTTCAAATCCTTAGATTCAGTGATTGTAGTAATTTTAGCATCATAAGACGAAGGCAAGCATCTCAAAATCTTGTTTACTTTTTCATAGTTTGAAAGTTCTTTTCCTAGTGCATTTAGTGAAGTAACTATCTGAGTAAATCTTGTGTATATGTCAGAAATTGATTCATGAGGTTTCATACGAAAAAGTTCATAGTCATGCAAGAGAATGTTTAATCGGGATTGTTTAACTTCATTAGTACCTTCATAGGTGATGCACAATTTATCCCAAATCTCCTTACCAGTTTTGCAAGTTGAGACACGCATGTAATACTCAGATTTTAAAGCACAGAAAAAATAGTTCAAACATTTTGCATTTAGTTGAGTTAAATCACGTTCATCAAAAGTCCATTCAGTAAAGGAAATTTCAATTTTAATACCATTAATTTCACAAGAAGGTGGAGAATAACCTTCTTGTATAAGCATCCACATGCGATAATCAGTAGATTGTAAAAACGTTGACATGTGGGTTTTCCAAAAATCAAAAGGTAGGTTATCGAACAGGGGAGGTCGGGTAATAGAATACCCTTCCGTAGTGTTACGATTCCCAAGGTTAGCCATGGATCTAATTCAAAAAGTTTTCAAACTTTAAAAATTTGAATCCCGCTCTGATACCACTTGAAAGTTCGTTAGGGATGTTAAGCCCTATAGAACTAGCCCAAACTAACCAAGAGGGGGGTGAATTGGTATTTTAAAAATTTTCTTTTCACAAAGAATAAAAATCACAAACCAAAAATACCACAAAAATAAATGCGGAATTAAAAAGTGCGGAAGCAAAAATAAGAACACAGAAATTTATAGTGGTTCAGTCAACTCGACCTACGTCCACTCCTTGGAGGCACCCTCCAAGTATTGCACTACAAAAAGTGACTCTCCTTTAGCCCCCACGGCTAGGCGGAGAAGCTCTCACAAGAACCTTTTTTTTGCCACCCCGGCAAGGCAGAGAACCTACCTCCTTTTGCTTTCTCCTGAAGCTGGCAGAGAACCACAACCAAAAGCTAACTCCTTACCTCTACCTACCCTTCCACAGACGAGAAACTCTAGACGAAGAACAAGCAGAGCGATCCTTGAAGCAACTCTTGTTAATCCCCTCACAAGCTCCCCATCACAAGATCTTCTCTCTCCCTCTCTCTCTTTCTCTCCTCTAGGTCTTCTCAGGTCAAGGAAGCAGCTAAAGGTCTTGAAAAATGTTGAACAAGAGTTCTTAAATAGAAGAGCTTCAAAGGAGCTCATTAATTGTAAGTTGCCGACAATATCGTCCAGGATGATATGGACATCGGCCTGGCCGATCCGTACAAATTAATGAAGATCGGCCAGAGCATAGCCCTAGATGCAAAACAGGACGATTAAAAATTGGCTTGATCATCCAGGCTGATATGACGATCGTCCTGGCCGATCAGTTCAAAATCAGAGAAAAATTGTCCTGATAATAGCCCTGGATACGAGCTGGCCGATGTTTATCGTCCTGAAGTAACTTATAGTTTTTGACTGGATCGTCCTGACAGATCCTGAGATCGTCCAGGACTATATGATCGTATCAATCATCCTTAATTACTCCCTTGATTTCCTGATCAATTAAGGCATAATTTGTGCATATCGTCCAGGCCGATCTTAGGATCGTCCTAGCCGATAATTTAAAAATACAGTATACCTTAATTGTCTATGGCGGCAACTTCTTTCTGTTTTGAGCTTATCGTCCTGGCCGATACATGTATCATTCAGGCCGATATGTTAATGTCGGCTGCCTTAATTAAGAATCCTTATTTAGACCTTCTATTCTAAGCTGATCGTCCAGGACGATATGAATATCGGCCTGGCCGATGTGGGCAAAAATAGAAATTCTAAGTCTCTCAAGTGTGTGTGTGTAGGGTTACTTAGCATCAGTCTCTTGACCATTACAAGTGGACTCAAAAGGTAAAAAAGTACAGACTGACTCAACCCTAAACCTACGTAATCCTGAATTGGCTTCTTCTTGATCGTCCGATCTTCGATTCCTAAAAAGTTAAAAGTAACAAGCAGTCCACGAGAAATAGTGCTTGTCAATCATCAAAAAATAAATTATGAAAAAATAGATTTGCAACAATCTCCCCCTTTTTGATGATGAAAAACACAAGTAGGAAAAAATTAAAAAAAATAGGTTCATTAGAAAATTAAAATTACAACAGCTTTTTCTTACCCTACTCCCCCTTTTGGAATCACAAAAAGAGAGTCCAGAAACAACAAAAAAACATCACAAAAGACTAACAAGCAAACAAAAAAAAGACATGAAACAAACAACACAAAGTATAGACTAAAACAACGAGGGATCCAGATCATCAGATGGAGGTGGAGGAGGTGGTTGCTGAAAGTAGCTGGCAAGCGTGGTAAACTGAGCATTGAACCAGGCGATGTCCTGGTCATGCTGCTATTGCTGGTGAGTAAGAAAACTGTCAAATCGGGCTAGATCTTCAGTGCGGTGATGCTCGTAACGGGCAATATCCTCAGAATATTGCTGCTCCTATGCAGCAACTTAGGCATCAAAATGGGTCTCCCATCAATCAAATCTCTCAATCAACTGATCAACCGGTGAGTGCTAGTGGAGAGGAACAGGGTTAGAAAAGGGGGTGGGAGCGGGAGCCTCCTCCTCTCTAGTCCCTCGAGGTTCTTCAGGGTGGAGACGAGTACTGTGAAGGGTGTTAAAGGAATTGTTTGAGTAGAAGGGAGTTGGGAGATTTGGTGGAATAGAATACTAAAGTTGGTATTTAGTTTCAAGAACATAGGCTATGAGGTGTCCTAAGACTAGATTTAGTTTCCTCTTGTGACCTGGATCATGAATTTTGATTAGGTGATCAATGTATCAAAAAATTAGGTCCGCAGTGTTGAATTCTCTATGAGACATGATGTAGAAAGTAGTGAGGGAAAGTAGAGGGGTGATATGGATTCGGTCCTCGGCTTTTGGATTTATGGAGGTGAGAAGGACATGTTGGATTGTCCTAGCATCTTTGACTAAAGAGCTAGTCTCTCCAACATGGTAAGGTACATTGGTCTGGCAAAGAAAGTGATTCGCCATGGACCAGTCAATATTAGGGTCAAAGGTGATTATGTGCAGCTTATCCCCGGTGGTGGATAGCTGTAAAAGATCAACACAATCCTGATATGTGATTTTGATAGGGCGTCGATTCACATAGGAGGTCAGGGCTGTGAAGGTAGGGTTGATGCGAAGGTTTGCGAAAAATTCTCGAAGAAACTCTGAATTGAAAGGGAGATGTTAGCGAAAAGATCCATTACCGAGTAAGAGATGTGGACATGATTGATGATTCTGGAGACAGTAATTCCACACTCTTTGTAACGATGATAGGCGGCTTCATCTTCTGCTTCCCTGAAAAAAGGGTCAATCCTTGCCCTCGAGGAACTCTCAGAAGTCTGTCGGATGCGTTTCCCACCAGCCATTGAGAGCACTAAGAAAAAATAGAAGAGGATAAAGGATGAAGAATGAAGAGTGAAAAATCATGGTTGGAATGGCTTGAATTTAAAGAAACGACCATATCGTCCTGGCCGATCGCAGAATCGTCCAGGCCGATTTGGTTCAATAATTACGTACAGGCCGATTGGTCAAAAAGGCGGTCCGATCATCCGGGCCGATCAGATATCGGCCAGGATGATTAGACACAGGCGATTGGCCCGAGGAGTCAGTCTAGATGACTGTTGAAAAAGTAGATCATCCAGGCCGATTAGGTGTATCGTCCAGGACGATGCACAATAATTGATCGTACCGGCCGAAGTTAAAACGTTTTAAATCACTGCCACATGTATCGTCTAGGACGAACAGTGGATCGGCCCGGCCGATGGTCCAATAATGGATCGTCCAGGGCCATTTTTAAAGATCAAAATGTGCTAACACGTAGATTGTCCGTGACGATCCAGTTTATTGGCCAGGATGATGAACATAAAATACATCAGCCAGATAAATATACTATCGGCCAGGGCTATCACCATGAGTTCGATCAAATCGTCCAGGACGATATAGTATCGTCCAGGACGATGAATTGCAGCAAGCACAGAAAATGGTCAGCAGATGGATTTTGAATAGAATTTGTCATATCGTCCAGGGCGATAAAATTATTGGCCAGGTCGATGTGACTAGAAATTCAAATCAAGGAAGAAATGGTGATGATCAAGACCCTAAAAAAAAACAAAAAAAAAAAAACAGTTAAAACGTGGTAAAGGAAAACAAAAACAAAAACACAACGAATATTTTAGGATTTTAATTTTTTTTTTGTTTTATGGAGGCATCATATGAGAATTCTTTTCAAAAAGTTAAACATTTAAAGTTCCAAGAGATCAAGAAGTTTAACAAATCCCAATCAGAAGAAGGTAGAATATCTGATTCTGTTAACCCTAGATCAGACATCCTTTAGGGTACAAAATTCTTTTGGAAAACAGAGGCCTAACTCAGAATAAAAAATAGGATAAGAAGATCCATTCAAGACTTGTTTACAAAGAAAATATCTCATATTTAATAAACCAAAGTAATTTTTCTCAATCATGAAAAAAATGAAATCAAGTTTTTGAAAGTATCACATAATTCATGAGTTCTCTAATTTTTAAAAGTTTTAGCAAAGAGAGGATAGCTTGCATTTAGTGGGTTCATTTTATGCCTCTTGTCACTTTGATTGGCTCTTTGAGCAATTTTTTTGATTTTTTGATACACTTTTGTGTATATATTTTTCTTTTCAATTTGGCTTCATTGGCCTCTTTTCTTTTTAACTCTTGCAAGCTAGAAACTCTTTAATATAACTTTAAAAAAAAACCTTAGTTGTAAGTATATCCTCCAAATATTAGAGAATACAAGCTCTCTCTCTAACATAGGGAAGAACAATCCACAACACAAAATCAAAATCATGTGATAAATGCAATGACAAGATTTCAACAAACTTGAAAGATATATAAGAACTTTGGCTATTAGGCATAAGATAAATTAATGTAGCAAGATAAGAAAAGGATCTTAATTAAAGAACTATTGGTTAAAATGAGTTTAGACTTTTGTTTAGAGAAGAAAAACATACCACTAAATAAGGTCAGAATGAGAGAAACCATCAACGATATTTCTCCTTTAACCGATTTAGAAAAGCTAAACACTATCTCCAAAAACTTCCAGAAATCTAAAAACTTGAAAGGACCCAACATATGAAAACCAATCATAAAAGCAACATGAAAATAAACTATTCTAAAATAATGAAAAGGCTATAAAAAAAAAACTTTAAAAAAAATGAAAACAAAGCAAACTAGAGCAACACAAAGCAAGCACAAAAACTTAGCACAAAAAAAGATAACACAAACAGAAACTAAAAATTTTAAGCAATTGATAAAACAGTGAATTTAGGCAATTTTGAGTTGTGAGCCTCCTTATGTCCAGTTATCCTATGCTCCCACGAGGTCTTTGGTGAGAGCACACCTGCAAAACTCAACAATAGTTAGATTTAGGAACCCAAATAGATTTGGGCCCCTTCTTAGGAAAAGTAGAGTGCAATGCAGATGTTGTATACTTTGAATCATGCATCTTAGGTCTCCACACCCAATGTGTTCTATGGTGAACGGTGCACGTGTGTGAGATGTGTCCTGGCATGCCACATGAGAAACATCTAACTCTAGGAAAAGAGTTTCTTAAATGGTTTGAGTTATAATGCATCTTCCTAGATTCTGGCTTCGGATTAAAAGTAGTTATCATCCAATTTTTCTTTATTGTATCCAAATCATTTTGAATCCTCAAGTTAGTTCTTTTTAATGCCTCATTATGAATCCTCAAGTTTTTCTCAATCTCTTTAGATTTCTTAAGATCAGAAATAAGTGAGGTGTGTGAAACTTTAAGTGCCTTATGTTCATCAATTAATTCTGAATGTTGTTTGTTCAACTCATCAAATTCATCAAGAAGATCCATGTAATTAGAATCAATCGTTGAATGATCTTTAAGAATGACTTCATACTCTTTTTGCAAATTCACAAGTTCCACTTTTAAGCTAGCATGTGTCTTCTTAAGTTTTTTCTATGATGCATGAATTTTTTCACAAATTTAAAACAATTCATCATAGGTTGGTTTACATACCTCTTCCGCATCACTTTGCTCAAGATGATCTTCCCCTATTAAGCACAGGTTTGTTGTCTCTTCCTCTGGTTCAATCTCAGAGGAATCAGTATCAGATTCTGCCCAGAATGCCTTTTGGATTCTCTTCTTCTCCTTCTTAAACTTAGATTTTTTCTCAATCTTTTCCTTGCTCGTGTTGTCTTGAAGTGCTGGGCAATCGGCTCTCACATGTCCAGGTTTCTTGCATTCAAAACAAACATCATCAGAAGATCCTTTAACATGTTTATGATCCTTACCTTTTCAAATTTATTATGATGCTTTTGTTTCTTATTTAGAAAGCTTTTGAATTGCCTTGTGATGAAGGCAACTTCTTCGCTTTCAGACCCAGAAGATTCAGAATCCAAATTGTACACCTTCAGTGTAATTGTTTTCTCCTTTTTCTTCTCACCTGCATCAAGATTTCTTTGATTCACCCCTTACTCGTAAGCAATAAGTGAGCCAAGTAAGTTATCAATAGAATAGGTGTTCAAATCCTTAGATTCAGTGATTGCAGTGACTTTAGCATCATAAGACGAAGACAAGCATCTCAAAATCTTGTTTACTTTTCCAGACCGATATGGACATCGGCCTGGCCGATCCGTACAAATCAATGAAGATCGGCCAGAGCAATGCCCTGGATGCAAAACAGGACGATTGAAAATTGGCTTGATCGTCCAAGATGATATCACGATCGTCCTGGCCGATCAGTTCAAATCAGAGGAAAATCGTCCTGATAATAGCCCTGAAAACGAGCTGGCCGATGTTTATCATCCTGAAGTAACTTAAGGTTTTTGACTGGATCATCCTGACCGATCCTGAGATCGTCCAGGATGATATGATCGTATCAATCATCCTTAATTCTCCCTTGATTTCCTGATCAATTAAGGCATAATTTGTGCTTATCGTCTAGGCCGATCCTAGGATCGTCCTGGCCGATAATTTAAAAATACAGTATACCTTAATTGTCTATGGCGGCAACTTCTTTCTGTTTTGAGCTTATCGTCCTGGCCGATACATGTATCGTCCAGGCCGATATATTAATGTCGGCTATCTTAATTTAGAATCCTTATTTATACCTTCTGTTTTAAGCTAATCGTCCAGGACGATATGAATATAAGCCTGGCCGATGTGGGCAAAAACAGAAATTCTAAGTCTCTCAAGTGTGTGTGTGTGTGTGTAGGGTTACTTAGCATCAATCTCTTGACCATTACAAGTAGACTCAAAAGGTAAAAAAGTACAGACTAACTCAACCCTAAACCTACGCAATCCTGAACTGGCTTCTTCATGATCGTCCGATCTTCGATTCCTGAAAAGTTAGAAGCAACAAGCAGTCCAAGAGAAATAGTGTTTGTCAATCATCAAAACATAAATTTTGAAAAAATAGATTTGCAACAATCACCTCGGTTCAGCAGAAGGATGATCATCCTCCAACCTGATATCAAAATCAGTAACCACAGAAAAATAGTACTTCAAATTCTTAATCGAGTGATGATTAACAGAAAAAATATCCAGCCCCTTATCTTTCATATTTTTAATAATCCTATGATGGTTCATACCAATAATATTAAAAAGAGAATTATTTTTATCCAACCATAAATACCACAAAATAAGGGAAGGAATAACATTTCTAATATGGACTTTATACTTAATAAATAAATAGTTAAATCTAGCACTAATAGACAAATTAGTATTGAAACATTTTAATTTAAAAAGAGCATTAAAATAAGTCCATGTTTTAATAGCAAAGGCCCCGAGATAAAAACATGATGCATATTCTCCACATGATAACAACATTGGCTCTTGGATGGAAAAATAAAACTTCTTTTTATTAATTTATCATCCATAGGAATGAATTTACGCAAATTCTCTAGACACAAATAGCTTCAATGGAAGGAATACTTTTATGCCAAAGAATAGAAAAGATATTAGTAACCTCCTTCTTACATCTAAAAGTATGCCAACCATCCTTTAATCTAAAGCCACCATCATTGGATAAATCACATAAAATTAGCTCATCAGAGTTAGTGTTCTGGGGAGATTCAATATTTGTTGAATAATAGAGTCAAGAATAACATTAACAGCCTACACAATACTGAAGTGAAAGAGGTGTTAGTAATGAAATCAATAGAGTGAGCACCCAACCAATGATCTTGCCAAAAGATAATGTCTCCACCACTAAGCCCCCAAGAGATAAAAAGCTCAACATCCCATTTAACTCTGCAAAGTCTCTACCACAACATAGAATCACCTTTGTTAAAAAAACAAGTAGTCAGATGCTTGCCTACAAAATTCCTAGCAAACATAAAATTATCCCAAAAGCTCACTTTAGTACGAAAGTTATACCATAACTTGTAGAAAAAAGCATAAACTAAATCATTCATACTGTTACGCTCCAAAGCACCCTCTTCCAACACACCACAACAATTGTCCCAAGAGGACAAGATAAATTTAAAATTGCTACTAGCCCCTTTCCAAATTTTTTTTTAAAAAGTTTATCAATTCTATTACAAACTTCCTGGGTAGGAAGAAGAGTTTGAAAAGTATAAACAAACAAAAAACATAGAACACTTCTGATGAGAATTAATTTTCCCCCAAAACCCAAAAAATTTAATTCCCAAGACATAAGCTAGTTTTGTACAAAAGTAATTAAATCGTCAAAAAGAAAAGTTTTCTTTCTACCTTTAAAAAGTGGTAGACCAAGGTACTGATAGGCAAATCACCTTGCAAAAAACCAGTTAAACCTTTAATAACCAAAATATGATCATTTAGAACTTTCTTGGTTGTAATAAAGTAACACTTGCTTATTCAGATATAGACCACTAACCATTTCAAAGTGATGAAAAAAATCTAAAAACTTATTAATCCTATTAACATAAGCTTTCATAAAAATAATAAAATCATCTGCAAAATGTAAGTGAGAGATAGAAAATCCACCCAATGATCTAAAATAGAGGCTAGGAAATTCTTAAATTTGTTGTCAAGGCCTTTAGATAAGTACTTAATAGCAATAATGAAGTGGGAAGGAGAGATCTATTACCCTATCTTCGACCATAAGAGGATTTAAAGAATCCATTGCATTTTCCATTAACAATAATAGAGAAATAAGATCCCTCATTGTAATTTCTAATAAGATTGATAAAAATTGACTCAAAACCAAATAACCTCAAGATATTATAAAGAAAGTTACAGTCAATGTTGTAAAAACCCTTGGCAATATCAAATTTTAAAATCATGTTGCCATCTCTCACCCTAACATCCAAGTCTTAACAAAATTCTTGGGCCAAAGAATATTATCAACAATAGCTCACCCCTTAATAAAATTCATTTCAAATGGTGATATAATTTTAGCCAAAATAGAAGTTAAACGACTCATAAGAATTTTAGAAAGCAATTTATTACAGAAGGTGCAAAGATTAATAGGTCTAAAGTCATTCCAATTACTAATAGAGTTATTTTTGGGAATAAGCACAATCGAAGTAGAAGAAAAAAACTTAGGAATAGGATTACCAGCAAAAAAAAACCATAACACTACAATAAATATCATTACTAATAATATGTAAGGATTTCTAAAAAAAAATTACTTTTGAAACCATCCAGCCTAGTCACCAAGTCTCCATTCATACCATAAATAATCTCTTTAAATTATTGTAATGATGGGGCTTTAGAAAGGAACTCATTATCATCTTGAGATATAAGCTTAGGGATAATAGAAGGGTTTCAATATGACCAGGACTAAAATCCTTATTGAGATGTTTTTGAAAATGTTGAACAACCAAATTAGCAATTTCTAAAGAATCCTCAGAGGCAGAGACACCCTCAAGATTAATTTTATTAATGAAATTTGGGTCACGCTTCCTATTAACCAAAGAATAAAAATGTTATCACCTTCAAGATGGTGTTTTTCAGCCACTTTTTTTCGAAAATCTTCCTTGTGAGCTTATAATTTAGAAAGACAATATTTAGCATCCCTCAGCAAACTGAAGTTATCAACAGAATGAATCAATTAACAGTTTATCTCAAGAGTGTTCACTTTATCTTTTTTTTTTTTTGAAGGAAAAGCATAAAAAGCTTTATTAATCCGAGAAGAAACTTACCCTATATAGTCATCAGACTCCTTTTCGAATAACTTAATGAAAGAAGGAGGGATGTTATCCATAGAAACATCATACCTACAAAAAAAACTAAAGCAAGCAAAGTTAGCACATATATCCGCTAACTTATTGTTATCTCTACTAGTACAATTAAAAACAATATAATTAAAAAGTTTAATAAAAGATAGATCTAAAGAGTTAATACCATCTTTCTCCACCACTCCCTTCATGAATTTGATAACCTTGTAGTTATCCCCTTCAAAAATGATCCCTTTATAGTCAAGCATCCGTTCTTTAACTATCATTAGATAGCTAGAATCGATTGAAGTTTCAAAGCTGCTATATCCCAATGAGTTTGAGACATACCAAATGCCAATAAAAGTCTTCCTTGATGATATCTAAATACTCCTCTAATACCAGCCTTGTAAGAGCTATGTAGAGCCGCATCTATGTTAACCTTGATCTAATCAGGAGGAGGAGGATGCCAAGAATTCAACAACCTTGATGGTTGATTAGCATCATCAATACCTGAAAATGAGAAGCTGGAATTCTTCGGGGTTGCTGTAAAACAAAAAGCTTCAGAAGCTATCATAAACAGGCTTTTACTTTTGCCTTCATGGACAAACAGATTCCTATCTACCCATAACTGGTAAATAGAATTACAAAACAAACTCCTCATCCAAGTATTTTGATTGGCCAACCACTCTATGCAATATTCTTTTTTAAATAAAAATATGGTATATAGAAGCCCCATTTGTTTAAAACATCAAACACTTCTCTAATTTTCCTGCAACCGTAGATTATATGACTATTGTCCTCAATCTCCTCACACCCTCTCGGACACATATCAAATTTTGCAATTTTCTGTAGCAGAGAAATTGAAAGGTTGGAATGGCCTTGTTAAATATTCTCCACCAGAATAATCTCACCTTCGGACATAATTTTGTCTTTTTAAACCAATTCTAATAGAACAACTTTGTTTTATCATCCAAGAAGGCTTCGGCAGCTAGTGCAGTTACTGTTTTACCTGATAATTGATTTATCAATTCTAGTTGATCACTATATATTTCATTCTAAATTTTGATATATATGATCAAATTGATCAAATCTGCCCCAAAAAACCTCCTAAGCTTATTCACATTCCAGCTCCCTTCATAAATGAAACAGTCCACTGTTAAATTCCCTTCAACATAAGGATTAACAAAAGTAGGCCAAAGAAACAAACTTTTGTCTAAAATCCAATTTTCATCATAGGTCTTGATATCCTTCCCATTGCAAACTAACCATCTAACAATGGGTTTCAATAATTTACTCCCATTATAGATGAGTTTCCAAGTAGAAGAACTCTTTCCATCGGCTGAATTCTCTCTCATGATTGACCCATATTTCGGAAACAGGACTTTATGCATAAGGGAATCCTTAACTTGATTATATCTCCATTCCAACCTTGCCCTTAAAGGCCCAGCCTTTTTGGAACAAGAATTGATTCTGAAGACCTCCACAACTTCTCGATTTACACATTACATCCCAGCTGACATAACGCATACCAGCTGATCCGTCATTTTTATCCCAAATAAATTTCCTACACAGCTTGTCAACTTCAAAAAGAATTTTCTTTGGAACCATAGAGTGAGAAGAATGGAAAGAAGGATAAGATAATAAAACAAAATTGGCCATGGTTATTCTACCAGCAATAGAAATAAGCTTGTTGCCCCACACTCCCAACATACTCATTGCTTTGTTAATGATGAACTGAAAATCAATTTTAGACAACCTTCTTAAAGTAATCTTGATACCCAAGTAATTAAATTCTTTAACCTCCTTGCAATTCAAAACTTTACTAATTTTCTTCCTTCTTCTCATACCCACAGATTTACCATAAAGGATACCTGATTTTTTGCAAATTGATCTTTTGACCCGTCTATCCACAAAAGTCTTCAAGGATAATTTTGATAGTCTTGATAAGAATTCATTTCAGCATTTAAAAAAATGACAATATCATCAGCATACAATAGGTCAGATACCTTCGTACCATTACAAGAAATACCGACTCCTATAAAATTTCCTCTTTGATGGAAGGCATTTGACAGGAGTTGAGCAGACATCACAAATAGAAATGGAGAAAGTGGGCATCCTTGATGGAAACCACTTTTATCCTTAATCATTCTAGAAAAAGAACCATTAATGATAATTGAGAACTTAGGGTCAATAATACATTCCACCACCAATTTGGCAAACTTAATAGGAAACCCAAAGTATTTAAAAATTTTAACAAGAGCTTGTTCATCCCATAGAGTCATATGCCGTCTCCATATCAACTTTAAAAGAATCCAAACCATTAACTGATTTTGAATGCCAAACTTGTGGAAAATCTCTTGAGCTACTAGAACATGATCTGAGAGGGATGTACCCTTAAGAAAGGCCACCTGTTCTACTGATATAATCTTTGGGATCACCAACAAAATTCTATTAAGAAGAATCTTAGCAACAATTTTGTAAACCGAGTTCCAAAGGCTAATCGGTCTATAACTTGAAGGAGTTAAAGGAATTTTATTTTTTGGAACCAATACAATATTTGTAATTTTCAATTAGTATTCATCTTTCCAAACTTGAAGAAGTAATTCAAAGCATTCCATAAATATTTATTGATAATATGCCAATAATGTTTAAAAAAGGAATAGGATATACCATCTTGTCCCAGAGCAATGTTCTTCTTCAAATCTTTTATCACTATTTCCAACTCTTCAAAAGTAAAATCTCTATCCAACATTCTTCTATCTTCTTCATTTAAAGATGACAAAGTAACGGGCCACCCCTCCAGATTCCAGCATCTCTCTTCCCATTTATTGCCAAAATACCGGAATATGACCTATTCTATTTCTTTTTGATCTTCAATCATCTCACCATGCTCATTTTTGATTTTATGAATTTAGTTGGAATTTCTTATACCACTTGCATAGGCTTGAAAGAATTTAGAATTGGAATCCCCATCAACCATGCATTTTACTTTGGCTCTTTGTCTAAACCAAGAGTTTAAACGAGCCATAATGATGTTAAACTCCTCCATTTTCGCTCTTAGGAACCACTGATCTTCCTCCGACAGAAAACCATTCCCAGCTTGCAGCCTATATACTTCAGTTTTTTGCTCTTCTTTTTTAACGTTCAAAGCCTTGAACTTAGCCTTACTCCAATAATGAAGGTCTCTTAAAGACCTCTTAAGCTTGAGATAAGAATTTGAGAAGGATCTCCTCTGGTTTTTTTATTCCAGGATTTATGAACAACCGCTCTTGAAGCTGGAATAGACATCCAGAACTCTTCAAACTTTAGAATCTTCTTATTCGGAGGAATGAAGTTCAACAAATTCAGCATAATAGGACAATGGTCTGATGCCAATCTTGTTAGATGCTTTACCACTAGCCTGTGTGAAGAATTAAAAGCATTAGCATTAACCAAGCACCTATCCAACTTCTCAAAAATTGTATCAGCTCCTCTCTTGTTATTACACCAAGTATACTTGGGACCTACACAAGCCACCTCATGCGAGTCATTACAAGTAATAAACGATTTCATCTCCCTTGAACCCAAACCGAAAACAAAATTTCTTCCTCCTTTCTTCTCCTCCATGGAAAGCAAGCAATTAAAGTCTCCTCTTAAGACCATAGGAAAATCTACAGTCATATATTTTTCCAATCCCTACCATAAACTCCTTCTCCTATGGACATCCTTGCTACCATAAATGGTAGCAATTCTCCATGTACCTTTGTTGATGATATTGAGATCACCAACAAGGAATTGAGATGAATTTCCAACCATGCTAAATTTGGCCAAATCTTGCCTCCAAATAACCAAGATACCTCCAGAGAGGCCTTCATATGGAACATGACAATGTTCCATCCTTCACCCACCAAAGAACTAACAACCTTTTTGTCCACATCATAAATATTTGTCTCCACCAAGACTAGGAAAAACAAACCATTTTCCCTAATGAACTCCTTCATATATAGAGAAGCATTAGACTTTCTAGCTCCTCTACAATTCCAGAAACCTATTGAAGACATTAAAGATTTAAGGGGAAGAGGTCCCCAACCTTAGTTTTGCCATCTCCTTCCATCTTCTTATTCCTTGGATTAAGTTTTATAGGATCCTAACCTTTTAACTGTTTGGCCCCTTTTCTTCTAATTTTGTTAGAACCTTCTTCTTCAAGACTGAATTGATCCTCTAAGTGATTCACCTCCACATCTTTTCCATTACTCTTTCTGAAGTAGGCTTCTCCGCCAAGTTACCCAAGACAGAGTAATTTGTATCATTTATCACTATCTCTCCTTCTTCTCTTAAGATGCTTAGAACATCAAATTGAGTAGATTTGTAATGAATTCCCCCTGTTTTAAGTCCACTTCTTTCTATGTTTAGTTCATTAATTTCCTCCATATTTGAATCTTCTATAGGCTTCTCCAACATGTTGGAATTTCCCTTCTTGCTGAATTCATTGTCTTTAACAATTCTCCACCAAGCCTAGGAAAAACAAACCATTTTCCCTAATGAACTCCTTCGTATATAGAGATGCTTTAGACTTTCCAGCTCCTCTACAATTCTAGAAACCTATTGAAGACATTAAAGATTCAAGCGGAAGAGGTCCCCAACCTTAAATTTGCCATCTCCTTCATTCTTCCTATTCATTGGATTAAGTTTTATAGGACCCAAACCTTTTAGCTGTTTGGCCCCTTTTCTTCTAATTTTGTTAGAACCTTCTTCTTCAAGACTGAATAAATCCTCTAAGTGATTCACCTCCACATCTTTTTCCATTACTCCTTCTGAAGTAGACTTCTCCGCCAAGTTACCCAAGACAGGGCAATATGTATCATTTATCACTATCTCCCCTTCTTCTTTTAAGCTGCTTAGAGCATCAAATTGATTAGATTTGTAAAGAATTTCCCCTGTTTTAAGTCCACTTCTTTCTCTGTTTATTTCATTAATTTCCTCCATATTTGAATCTTCTATAGGCTTCTCCAACATGTTGGAATTTCCCTTATTGCTGAATTAATTGTCTTTAACAATTGATATTTTAGAAACTCCCATTTTTTTGAAATTTCCTCAGTATTAGGCAGCCGAACCCATTTGTTTTGACATTTGATTGGTCTTCCTTTCTTCCTTCCATAGTCCACATGAATCCATGGACCATATTCCTCCTCCTTGCTCTTATTGCCTATAATCACCATAGGAATAAGCTATTTGGTTTTTTCCTTTACTGTTCCCACTGCCTCTGGAACTGCCAACGACCTACTACATATGACAGTTTGCTGAGCATTATTCTCCTTGCAGAATTTCTCCAGGTGGCCTATCCTCCCGCATTTGTAACAAATGCTAGGCATTTTTTCATAGGAAACTTTCTGATAAAATTTCCCGAAATAACCTTCCACCCATACACCTAAAGGAAGTTTGCTATGTAGTTTCAATTTGATTCACACCCTGGCATACTCACGTCTCCCCCACTAAAACATGTTTTCATCTATCGTATAAGGAATGCCTACTTTCAAAGCTATTATTCAGACATTGATTTTGTCCCAGCTTTGAAGAGGTACATTAGGTAGCCTAATCCATACAAGAGCTGTCAAACCTTTTAATGAAGATGGATGAAAATCTGGAGTCCATTTCTCCAAACGGATGATACATCCATCTACAAACCAGGGACCACTTTTTAAAACTGAATGCATAGCATCTTGATCTTCAAAGGCACAAAGTACCCAGCCTCCACCAAGTAGAGTCATGTGAAATCTTCCATATAGATTCCACTGTCTTCTAAGCTCTGAACCTATGACATGATAAGGAGTATTTTCGCCAAACACCTTGACTACAAGAGATTTCATTAATCTATCCCGAGTTCTCCTTTTCACTCGGCTGATGAAGCTTCACTGTATCATTTTCTAAAAATCCTTCTCCATAATAAAAGTCAATATTTTTAACTTTAGACCTTGAATTCCAAGCATTTTCCGTTACAGGATTTTGAGGGAAGGAAGAGTTCAGATCATCCATGTTAACACAATTGCCTAGATTGGTTGATTTGCATTGTCTAACTTTCTCCATGTCTTCTTTTTTTTGTGCAACTCTAGTCATTCCATTACCTTGTTCTTCAGCTCCTTCACCTTCCAGACCATAGCTTGAAGATAATACTTTGTCAGATTTCGATGAGGAAATCTTCACCAGATCAGAATTACCTTTAACAGAGACCACCATATCTTCTTTACGTGAGAAACCTTCCTCAAAAATACCAGATTCCCTGTATCTGGTTCCATAATCATCAAACATCACCTTCTTTCCCTTCCACATGCACTCCGATTGTTTCTTAGGAGAATGGTGAGCACCTTCTCTTATTACCAAAGGTTTAGCATATTTAAATCTTAAATTTGAATCCAGATCGAACAGCCTGTTTGCATCACCAAAAGTAGGAGGAGAATCAATTTGATTAATACGAGGAAGTATCCTGACCGTAGAAGATCCATTCGCTCGACTGTCACCGACGCTGGTGGATGGCAGACGTCGTCCATCCACTGCCATCAGAGGAGAATGCGAAAAGCAGGATAACAAAATTTCAAAATACTGTTGCTTTCTCTCTCTACAAATGTGGAGCTTCTCTCTCTTCAATGAACTCCTCTACAAACGTGTTCACTTTATCTAAAGCATTTAAAATATTGGTTAAAAATTATGAAAAACATTATGATTCTACCAATTTAAATTTCCTTAAGCATTTTTAGTTTAAACCAAAGTCTCTGCATGCTAAAGGTAAAGTTATTCAGATTTAAAGGGGCATGCCAATTTCCCTGAACTAAGTCCATAAAAGTTTCATGAAGCAACCACATGTTTTGAAATCTAAATTGAGGGGAAGAATTAATATGCCTAGTCTTTAAGCTAATTAAAAAGGGAGAATGTTCAAAAAGAGTCCTACTAAGATGCTCAATAGTAATTGTTGCAAATCTATTTTCATGACTTATGTTTTGATGATTGAAAAACACTATTGATTCTCTTGGACTGCCTATTACTTCTAACTTTTTAGGAATCGAAGATCGGATGAACAAACGAAGGCAGTTCAAGATTGCGTAGGTTTAGGGTTGAGTAAGTCTGTATTATGTTTTTTCTCTTCTTGAGTCTATTTGTAATGTTCAAAGAGACTGATGCTAAGTAACCCTACACATACACACTTGAGAGACTTATAATGTTTTTTTTTTACTCATATCGGCCAGGACGATATTTACATCATCCTAGACGATCTGACTTAAAACAGAAAATCTAAACAAGGATTCTTAATAAATGAAGCCGTCATTAACAGATCATCCTGGACGATACGTGTATCGGCCAGGACGATAAGCTCAAAACAGAAAGAAATTATCACCATAAACAATTAAGGTATTATGTATTTTTTAATAATCGACCAGGATGACCTTTGATCAGCCTGGACGATATTCACAAATTATGCCTTAATTGATCAGGAAATCAAGGGAGTAATTAAGGATGATTGATACGATCATATCATCCTGGAAGATCTCAGGATCGGCTTGGACGATCTATTCAAAAACCTTAGTTACTTCTGGACGATAAATATCGGCCAACTCGAATTCAGGGCGATGCTCTGGATGATTTTCCTCTAATTTGAACTGATCGGCCTGTACGATCGTTAGATCGGCCTGGACGAATAAGCCAAATTTCAATCATCCAGTTTGCATTCAGGGCGATGCTCTGGCCGATCTTCTGAGATTTGTACTGATCGGCCAGGACGATGTACATATCAGCCTGGACGATATTGTCAGCAACTTGCAATTAATGAGCTCCTTTGAAGCTCTTCTATTTAAGAGCTCTTGTTCAACATTTTCAATAATCTTTTGCTGTTGCCTTGACCTGAGAAGACCTTGAGGAGAGAAAGAGAGAGAGGAAAAGAGAGAGGATCTTGTGAGGGGATTCACAAGGATTGCTTCAAGGATCGCTCTGCTTCTTCTTCATCTAGAGTTTCTCATCTGTGGAAGGGTCGGTAGAGGTAAGGATTCAGCATCTGATTGTGGTTCTCTGCCAGCTTTAGGAGGAAGCAAAAGGAGATAAGTTCTTTGCCTTGCCGGGGTGGCAAAAAGTAGGTTCTTTGTAAAGGCTTCTCCGCCTAGCTGTGGGGGCTAAAAAAGAGTCACGAGTGTAGTGTAATACTCGGAGGGCGCCTCCGAATAGTGGACGTAGGTCGAGTTGACCGAACCACTATAAATTTTTGTATTCTTGTTTCTTGCTTCCGTAGTTTAATTTCCGCATTTATTTTTCTTGTGGTGTGATTTTGGTTCATGTGTTTTTAGTTCTTTTTGAAAAAAAGTTTTTAAAATACCAATTCACCCCCCCCCCCCTCTTGGTTAGCTTGGGCCAGTTCTATAGGGCTTAACATCCCTAACGAACTTTCAAGTGGTATCAGAGTGGGATTCATAAAAATTAGTTTTGAAAACTTTTTGAATTTTGATCCTTGGCTAACCTTGGAAATCGTAACATTACGAAAGGTTATTCAATTACACGACCTCCATTGTTTGACAACTTACCTTTTGATTTCTAGAAAATTCGCATGTCAACATTTTTACATTCTACTGAGTATCGAATGGGGATGCTTATCAAAGATGGTTATTCTTCACCTTCTCGTGAAATTAATTGTGTTAAAACTGAAGTTGCTTTTACTGAATGAACTTTCGATAAACGAGATTTAGCTCAATTGAAGGCAAAATGTTTGAACTGTTTTTTCTGTGCTTTAAAATCTGAGGATTACATGCGTGTCTCCACTTGCAAAATTGGTAAAAAAATTTGGAATAACATGTGCATCACCTATGAAGGCACTAATGAGGTTAAACAATCCCGTTTGAATATTTTCTTGCATGACTATAAACTTTTTTGTATGAGACCTCATGAATCTGATTCTGACATGTATACTAGGTTTACTCAGATAGTTACTTCACTGCATGTATTAGGAAAAGAACTTTCAAACTATGAAAAAGTAAAAAAGATTTTGAGATGCTTGCCTTCGTCATATGATGGTAAAATCACTGCAATCACTAAATCTAAGGATTTGAACACTTATTATATTGATAACTTACTTGGCTCACTCATTGCTTATGAGCAAGGGGTGAATAAATGAAATCTTGATGTAGGTGAGAAGAATAAGGAGAAAATAGTTGCACTGAAGGCACATAAATCAGATTCTGAAACTTTAGGGTTTAAAAGTGATGTAGTTGCCTTCATCACAAGGCAATTCAAAAGCTTTCTAAGGAAGAAGCAAAAGTATCATTGGAGAAAAGATAAGGATCATAAATATTCTAAAGAATCTTTTGAAGTCGTTTGTTATGAGTGCAGGAAACCAGGACACGTGAAAACTGATTGCCCTACACTTAAAGACCACTCAAGTAAAGGAAAGGGTGAGGAGAAATCTAAGCTAAGGAAGGACAATATGAGAGTACGAAAAACATTTTGGTCTGAATCTGCATCAGACTCATCAGAGACGGAACCAGAAGATGAGACATCGAAATTATGCTTAATGGCAGATGACAATCTTGATCAAGAAGAGGTATGTGAACTTTCCTACGATCAACTTCTTGAAGTTTCAGAAAAAATTCATACATCATATAGGAAATTAAAGAAAACACATGCTAGCTTAAAATTAGAATTTTTGAATCTACAAAAAGAGCATGAAATTTTGACTAAAGATCATCAAATGATTGATTCAATCACATGACTTTTCTTGATGAATTTTATGAGTTAAATAAAAATAATTGTGAATTAGTTAAAAAGTATGATGCATTAAAATTTTCACACACATCACTTGAATCTAATTTTAAGAAGTTTAAAGAGATGGAGAAAAATTTGAGGATTGAAAATTAGGTCTTAAAAAGCACAAATTTGATGATTCAAAATGAATTAGAAACATGTAAGAAAACTAGGATGACACCTACTTTTGATCAATTGCCAAAAACTTGGATGAGGCATTATAACTCAAACCGCTTAAGAAATCATTTTTTTGGAGTTAGATGTTTTTCATGTGGCATGCTAGGACACATCTCACACACTTGCACAGTTCACCATAGTACACATTGGGTGTGGAGACCTAATGTGCATGATCCACAGCATACCACACATGCATTGCATTCTACTCTTCATAAGAAGGAACCCAAACCTACTTGGGTTCCTAAATCTAACATTTGGTAATTTTGCAGAAGGGCTCTCACAAAAGGCCTCGTGAGAGTAAGTGGTACCTGGACAGTGGATGCTCTCAACATACGACTGGTGATGCCAACCAGTTTGTTTTACTAGAGTCCAGGACTGGAGGCAAGGTTACGCTTGGAGTCAACACCACCAAGAAAGTTGTAGGCGCATGTATAATTGGTAATTCCAAGAACCTTATGATTGAAAATTTTTTGCTTGTAGATGGATTGAAGCACAACTTGCTAAGCATCAGCCAACTCTGTGACAAAGGCTTCATCGTGTAATTCTTTGCAAATTCATGCATTGTAAGTTTAAGTAACAAAAGTATTTAACAGGGAAAGAGGATCAACAACGTCTACATGCTTGATTAAAATAACATTGAATGTGCTGCCTCATTTTGCTTAAAAATAGTGATTGATGATTCATGGTTGTGGCACTGGAGACTTTGTCATGCAAGTATGAAAACCCTTAGGAAAGTGACCCAAAAAGACCTAGTTAGAGGTGTCCCTAAACTCAAGTTTTCAAAAGACCACCTTTGTGATGCCTGTCAACAAGGAAAGCAAGTCCACTCCACCTTTTACCCTATTAAGGACATTAGCACCTCTAGACCTTTAGAAGTCTTTCACTTGGATTTGTTTGGACCCATTAGCATTGCCAGCCTGGGAGGGAAAGTCTATAGATTTGTGATTGTTGATGACTACTCGAGGATCACTTGGACTAGATTTCTTTCACATAAAAAAGAGTCTTTTGAGGAGTTTAAAACATTTTCTACTTGGATTTAGAAAAAACTAGGTTGTGAGATTTTCACCATCCATAATGATCATAGGGGAGAGTTTGAGAATGAAAGATTTGGAGATTTTTATGAGGACAAGGGCATTAACCATAATTTTTCAGCTCCTAGGACCCCTTAGCAGAATGGGGTAGCTGAAAGGAAGAACCGGACCATGGTGGAAGCCGCTAGAGCCATGCTTTCTAAGTATTCACTTCCAAAATAATTTTGGGCTGAAGCGGTTAACATAGCTTGTTATGTGTTGAATAGGGTGAATGTTAGAGCCAAATTAGAAAAGACACTCTATGAGATCCTTAAGGGTAGGACACCCAATCTTTCCGACCTTCAAGTCTTTGGTTGTAAGGTTTTTATTCACAACAATGGAAAGTCTCACTTGGAAAAATTTGATCCTAAAATTGATGAAGGAGTATTCTTGGGATATTCTAGTGTTGTGAAGTCTTTTAGAATGTTTAAAAAGAGAACTTTGATGGTGGAAGAGACAACCCATGTAATATTTGATGAGTCTGATCCTAAGAAATATGGAGTTGAGGATGATGATGATATTGGAGAGATTACTAGTGGAGTAGAAAATTTGGGGAAGGGGGTAGAACACCAAAATAATGATGGAGAAGGAGAAGTTACCCAAGGAGTAGAAAATATTGATTTAGATGAAAGGGTTGGACCTTCTCACACTTTGCCTAGAGATTGGAGATACTCTACAAGTCACCCCAAGGATTTGATCTTAGGAGTCCCTTCTAGTGGAGTTAAGACTAGACATGGACTTAGGAAGGAGGTGAACCACTCTGCCTTTATCTCAATGACTGAACCCACCACCATTAACCAAGCCCTTACTGATGAGTTTTAGATTTTAGCAATGCAAGAAGAATTAAATCAATTTGTTAGGAATGATGTTTGGGAGCTTGTAGAAAGACCTAAGGGACAAAGTGTAGTTGGGACAAAGTGGGTCTTTAAGAACAAGGTGAATGATTCAGGAGTGGTGGTTAGGAATAAAGTAAGATTGATGGCTAAGGGGTATAACCAAAAAGAAGGGATAGACTTTGAGGAGTCTTTTGCCCCTGTAGCTAGATTGGAAGCCATTAGAGTGCTATTAGCCTTTGCCAGTTATAAAGGATTTAAAATTTTTCTAATGGATGTAAAGAATGCCTTTTTAAATGGGGAAATAAAAGAAGATGTGTTTGTAGAACAACCCCCAGGTTTTGAGAGTTCCCAATTTCCAAATCATGTTTTTAAATTAAAAAAGGCTTTGTATGGGTTAAAACAGGCACTAAGAGCTTGGTATGAGAGGCTTTGCACATTCTTACTAGAGAGAGAATTTGTCAAGGGAAGTGTAGACACCACCCATTTTCTTAGGAAAGTTGGAGATGATTTACTCATTGTTCATATTTATGTTGATGATATACTCTTTGGATCATCTAATAAAACATTGTGTGATGATTTTTCTAAAATAATGAGTAGAGAGTTTGAGATGAGTTTGATGGGAGAGTTGTCATACTTTTTGGGGTTTAGCATAAAACAATTGGAGGATGGAACCTTTTTAAATCAAATAAAATACATAAACAAAATTTTGAAGAAGTATGAGATGGACAAAGCTAAGCCAATTAACACTCCCATAACTTCTAGTGCTCCATTGGATAAGGACCCAAGTGGTAAGTCTGTTGATCAAAAAAAGTATAGAGGCATGATTGGATCTTTACTTTACTTGACTGCGAGCCAACCTGGTGTTATGTTTAGTGTTTGCCTTTGTGCTAGATTTCAAGCTGACCCTAAGGAGTCTCACATGACTGCTGTTAAGAGAATTTTTAGATACCTTTTGGGGACACAAGGCTTAGGGATTTGGTACCCTAGACACAACACTTCTTTTGAGATTATTGGTTTTTTTTACTCTGATTTTGCAGGATGCAAGGTGGATAGAAAAAGTACTTCAGGAACTTGTCAATTCATTGGACAGTCTTTAATCTCTTGGTCTAGTAGGAAGCAAAACTCTGTTGCACTTTCTACTGCTGAAGCTGAGTACATCGCTCTTGGAAGTTGTGTGGCCCAAGTCCTTTGGTTGAAACAACAGGTATTGGATTTAGGATTACCTGCAGGAACCATCTCAATCTTTTGTGACAACACTAGTGCCATATGCATCTCTAAAAATCCTATCCAACATTCAAGGACTAAGCACATTGACATTAGACATCATTTCAATAGAGATCATGTGACTATGAGAGACATTGAGTTACACCATGTGACAACTGAAAATCAATTGGCTGACATCTTTACTAAACCACTAGCCTTCGACACTTTCAGTTCTTTAAAGACCAGATTAGGTGTGATTGACATAAATGCATGAAACTTGATCTTTTATTTACTTTCTTTTGCTTTTGTTTTATTTTTCTCTCTTAGTTTTTGGTGTGTTTTACTTTTTTTCTCTCTTACTTAGTTTTTCAAAATCATCGTTGAAATGATAACATATTCCATGCCCTTATTTTTGAAAATTTGTAGTCAATGTGTTTTTCATCTCTTAATCTCTTAGATGGTAAAAATATTTTGTGATTGTGTCTCTTTCTCTAACCTATTTTAGTGGCATAGTTTTCTTTTGTAATAAAAAATCTATTTCAAATTAAAGATTGTGTATGAAATTAAGATCTTTTTTTTAATCTTGCTTAAGCAAATCTATCTTCTATTTATAATGTTTAAAGTCATTTTGTCACATTAGGACCCCTCGTTACTCTTGTCATTGATTATTAATTCTGGTTGTGGTAATTCTTTCTTATGTTAGAGAGAGAGCTCCTATTCTCTAATATCTAAGAAGATATACTCACAACTAAGGTTTTTTTTAAGAGGTCATAAAAGAGAATGTAGTTTACAAAAATAAAAAATAAATTTGGCCAATGATGCCAACAAAATAAGCGCAAAGATGCCAAAATTGAAAATCTATAAAAAGATGTACATAGTGCCACTCAATTAACAAGAGGAATAAAACGAGCCCACTCAAAAGCAAGCTATTCTCTCTTTTTAAATCTTTTAGAACTTAGAAGTTTTGGTTCTCAAAGGCTTGATTTTGATTATTTTGCGATCGTGACAGATTTACTTTGGTTCATTATTTTATAAATATATTATTTCTTAAACCAAGTGATGGGTGGATTTTTTTTCATATCCAATTAATTCTTTGAGTTAGGTCATTAATTTCAAAAGATGATTCTACCCTAAAAAAATGTCTGAGCTAACGGTAATCATGACCGAATATTCTACTATTCTATGAATTGTTGAGATTGTTAACTCATTAACCCACAAGTTTTTAAATCAATCACATGGAATACTACATCATTTTCATGCCCTTTTAAAAAAAAAAAAAAAAAATTTGTTTGCTATTTTTTTTTCTTCTTTCTTCTTCCTCCTCCTTTTTGATATGTCAAAAGAGGGAGAAGTTTTTGTGATGTTTTTACACTTATCGATCCTGAAATTTTATTGCTAACTATCTTCGTAGTGTTTTGCCATCATCTAAAAGGGAGAGATTGTTACAAATCTATTTTCATGACTTATGTTTTGATGATTGACAAACACTATTGATTCTCTTGGACTGCCTGTTACTTCTAACTTTTCAGGAATCGAAGATCGGACGAACAAATAAATCTAGTTCAAGATTTCGTAGGTTTAGGGTTGAGTCAGTCTGTACTATATTTTTTCTCTTCTTGAGTCTATTTATAATGTTCAAAGAGACTGATGCTTAGTAACCTTACACATACACACTTGAGAGACTTAGAATTTCTGTTTTTACTCATATCGGCCAGGATGATGTTACATCATCCTGGACGATCTAACTTAAAACAAAAAATCTAAACAAGGATTCTTAGTTAAGGCAGCCGTCATTAACAGATCGTCCTGGATGATACGTGTATCGTTCAGGATGATAAGGTCAAAACTAAAAAAAATTGCCGCCATAGAAAATTAAGGTATTCTATATTTTTTAATAATCAGCCAGGACAACTTTGATCGGCCTGGATGATATTCATAAATTATGCCATAATTGATCAGGAAATCAAGGGAGTAATTAAGGATGATTGATATGATCATATCGTCCTGGACGATCTCAGATCGGCCGGGGTGATCTATTCAAAAATCTTAGTTACTTCTGGACGATAAATATCGGCTAGCTCGAATTCAGGATGATGCTCTGGATGATTTTCATCTGATTTGAACTAATCGTCCTGGACGATCATGAGATCGGCCTGGATGATTAAGCCAAATTTCAATCGTCCAGTTTACATTCAGGGCGATGCTCTGGCCGATCTTCTGAGATTTGTAGTGATCGGCCAGGACAATGTACATATCGGCCTGGACGATATTGTTGGAAACTTGCAATTAATGAGCTCCTTTGAGGCTCTTCTATTTAAGAGCTCTTGTTCAACATTTTGAATAATCTTTTGCTGCTACCATGACCTGAGAAGACCTTGAGGAGAGAAAGATAGAGAGGGAGAGAGAGAGGATCTTGTGAGGGGGAGCTTGTGAGGGGATTCACAAGGGTTGCTTTAAGGATCGCTCTACTTCTTCTTCGTCTAGAGTTTCTCATATGTGGAAGGGTCGGTAGAGGTAAGGATTCAGCATATTATTGTGGTTATCTGCCAGCTTCAAGAAGAAGCAAAAGGAGATAGGTTCTCTGCCTTACCGGGGTGGCAAAAAGGAGGTTTTTTGTAAAGGCTTCTCTGCCTAGCTTTGGGGGCTAAATGAGAGTCACTAGTGTAGTGCAATACTCGGAGGGCGTCTCCGGGGAGTGGACGTAGGTCGAGTTGACCGAACCACTATAAATTTCTTTGTTCTTGTTTCTTACTTCCGCACTTTAATTTCCGTATTTATTTTTCTTGTGGTTTGATTTTGGTTTATGTGTTTTTAGTTCTTTGTAAAAAGAAGTTTTTAAAATACCAATTCACCCCCCCCCCCCCCCATGGTTAGCATGGGCCAGATCTATAGGGCTTAACATCCCTAACGAACTTTTAGTAATAAAATTAAAATAGTTAAGCCAATAATCATTAAAAATACCCAATCTAACCGTTGTCATAAAAGACCATAGTTCCAAGTGAATTTATTTCCAGAGAAGCCAATGTCAACGAAATTACAGTCCATAATCCTATTATTGAAATCCTCCATACAGTGATAGATAGGAAAAACACTGTCTATACGTTCAGATGGACTTGAGATATTGTTAAAATCACCTCCTAGAAGCCAGGGTAAGATATAAATACTATGAAAGTTGATGAGTTTCTCCCACTACACTTTCCTATTATAACGAGATGAAGCAACATAAACAAAAGAGGCACAATAATAAAAATTTAAAACTTCAATATTAAAATGCAGCACTTTAGCGAAATCTCTAATAACATCTATCCAAACAATATCCTTCCATAACACCCAAATCTTATTGGTAACAATTGAAATAGCATACTTAAAACCTAAAATTCTAGTAGTACCAAGTAATCTACGAGAGGTAATATGAGGTTTAAGTAAAACAATAATAGAAATATTATAAACACATAATAAGTTCTTAACTCTTAACCTAGAGGAGGGACACCAAATGCCCCTAAAATTCCAAATAATATAATTAAACTTAAAAATAGGCTAATGAGAAGTATGTGAATGCGTAGTTCTAGGAGATTGTAAAATGATGTTCTTGTTTTTCTATATCTTCTACTTTGAAACTTGATATAACTAGTGTCGTTAGCATCTGTAAAAAACTATTTAGCCATAATATCCATATCCTCTATATTAGTAAAAGCATAACTATGATAATAAGAATTTAAGAGAAGCATATTATCATTCGTCTTAACTGCCTGCCTCACCTCGTGAGGCAATTCACCCTCCTCAAAGATGGAGTCATCATCCACATTAGTTTTACTACTCAAGTCCCTACAAACATTACCTTTCACCATACATATTTGTGTTAGATGACTATGGCACCCCAAGAGAAGGGGGGGGGGGGGGGGTGAATTGGGGTTTAAAATTTTTATTAAAAGAAGAAAATAAAATGATTTTAAAGCAATTTTGAAAAGATTAAGTAGTCACACAATAATTCTTAAAAAAAGATAGAAAAATAAATGCAAGGAAAGAAAATAAGAGGCACAATATTTTTATGTGGTTCGGCCCGGATTCCAATCTGACCTACATCAACGCCAGTCAACTCTCTTGCTACAATTCACTAATCCCAGGTTTGCTTTGCAAATCTCACTTCTTTAGACCAAAGAAGTTCTTTATAACCTAAGTACTCTGCTACACGGGCGAGTACAACCCAATCTAATTACAATTAAAACTTCTCTAAGCCAAATGGCTTAGATAATGAAAATGAAAAACACAATTTAATGTAAATAAAACAAGCTCAAATAATCCTGCAATACAATATTCATAATATTTGAGGTAATCTTACAAATTAACTTTTATCACCTCACTACTTGCAAATGAAATATTAAATTTTCTCACTTTATAATAGATTTATATTTTGTTTAAAATAAAAATAATATTTTAAATAAAAAATATAATCTTGCTAATTTAAATTTTAATTCTTCAAATAAAGTAAAATGAATTTGATATTAGATGTAGATCTATGCCACCTTAAAGAAGTAAAAAATTTCTTTGCAAAACTTTATGGATTTAAAAGATATGATATAAAAAAAACTATAATATAAAATTTCCAACACTTATTTCACCATAAAATAAATATTTTCAGGAAAGATATATATGGTGAAAGCTAAAAGAACAGTAAGTAAGGATTTAGAGATGAAAAACAAACTCAAGAACTAAAGAGATGTTACTCGGTTTTGTGTGTTGATGCTTTTCCATTAAAGATTTTGATCTCGCAAATAAAAATAGCTCTTGGAATAAAATCAAGGCTTCTCCACTCAAGATTTAGCATGTAAAGAGGAAAGGAAGAATGGAAAAATTACTGGAGATTTTCTTGTTTGAGCAGCCCTTACATGAGGAAGAAGAGAGGTATTTAGAGAGAAAGGGTAAGTAAAGACACATTTGAATAAAAATATTATTCTAATATGTTTTCTTTCAACTAATAATATTATATTCCATTAAGAATTAATTTCTATTAAATATATATGAGATTCAAATGGCTATAAATGGTTAGCCACATGGGAAGGTAAAAAAGTCTTCATATGCTTCCAAAATAGGTCTAAAACGGTTAGCAGTAGATTCTATTTAAATCAAATGATATTTGGAAATTCAGTATAAATTCAACAAATGATTCATATAACCAATCAATTTATATCTACGAAATCTAAACAATATAATGCAATAAAAATTAGATCACATGTCTGAAAACATAATATCATATTCAACAAAATGAAACCTCAAGCACATTTTTAAATATTTAAGAATATATTGAATTTTAATATAATAATATTATGTAATATATATATAATTAATCATAAATTAGTGAATGGATGTGAAATAATTCAATTTAAATAATAAATATTTTACCATATAAGCTTATTACCCTTAATTTTTCTAATTAGATAAATCTTTATATTTGATAATAATTAAGTAATAAAATGAAGGTTATAAAATTTATTTAATAAAGACATTTTATAGATTTATATATCAAAAATAATATATAATTAATAAATATTTAGATTGTGAGCAAATTAAATCATGCAAGTAATATTAGTGGACCACTAACATACTCCTACGATAATATAAAAGCCATCAAGTTATCCATCTTGGTCCATCTTTATATAACCATTTGATTGAACTTGAGTTGTGCAATGTAAATCCCATAAGTTATTATAATGCACATCATTGCACCTGAAATACTTAACACACTAATTAGAGCATCCAAGCATATGTTTGTTATCATCAAAATCTCTAAAATAAGACATGAGGTAGATAATATCAACAATCTCTCCCTTTTTGATGATGACAAACTTATGTTGGGTATAATTATAACAAAGGTGCAAATTGACCTTTTATCATAACTTTTAAGCATTAAAAAATATATATATAATAATTAAGAAATATGCAAATAATTATCCCCCCTAAATATATCCATGTAAAATGAATTATGACCAACATATATAGTTCTTCTCCCCCTTTGAAAACATCTAAAAGAATAATTAAACATATAAAAGAAATTTAAATGTTAGGATCTAACATCCCAAGCATACGTCTTAACATGCAAAATCTCTCTTCAACAAACGGTTTTATAAAGATATCAGCTATTTGAGAATCCGTGTTTACAAAATCTATATATATATATTTTTTTTGAGAATGAGAGTCAATAATAGGTGAAGAGAGAGAAGCTCCACAAAAATAGGAAGGAATTTGAAGAAGATCTTGAAGAACTTGGGTGCAATTGTTGGAGATGGAAGAAGGTGGCCGGTCATCCATGAATGACCGGATCACCAAAAAATTGCTACGAGTCCAGTCATGTTGGATTCAAGAGGTAGATTCTCCTTCAAACGCATTTCCCCTTTTTGGATTTTGGAAACTCCTCTAGTCATAAGAGAGGGAGGTTTGAATACTATGCATAAAACTTTGCCGGCTTCAGGCAAAGGGAAAGAAATAATTTCTTTTTTGAATGATAAGCCAAAACCTTTGTCGGCTAACATTTCTGGAGCAAATGACAAGGAAGCATCTTCATCAGGAGGAACTTTCGTTGATATCTTGAATTATGACATTGATATTAACAAAAGTAAGGTTAATATCAAAAATCCAATTACTACTTCAAAATTGGATAATTCTAATGTGTGGGTTAGAAAACCTCACATTAAAATTAATTTTTGTGAAATTCATGATGATATTGGGGATGGAAATGTTGTCATTGTTGACAAGGAAAAGGAAAGATCTAATGCTCAAATTTTGAGCAATTCCTTGGTTGTTAAAATTCTTAGAAAAAACTAACCTTTTTCTAAGTGTTCATTTGAATTAAGGAAGCAATGGTCAAAATTTGGAGGATTTCATATAACATTGCTTGTTCTAGATTGGCTCCTTTGTTCTTTTCAATCTCATGAAGGAAAAGGAAAGATCTAATGCTCAAATTTTAAGCAATTCCTTGGTTGCTAAAATTCTTATTAAAAACTATCCTTTTTCTAACTGTTCATTTGAATTAAGGAAGCAATGATCAAAATTTGGAGGATTTCATATAAGATTGCTTGGTCTAGATTGGTTCCTTTGTTCTTTTCAATCTCATGAAGCCATAGAAGTTATCAATGGAGGTCCTTGGCTTGTAGGGGGTTTTGTGGTAGGTTTAGAAAAATGCTCTCCTACCTTCTCTTCTAATTCTTTGGAAGGGATCTCATATCCAATTTGGGTTCGTCTTCCTCATTTACCATTACATTGTTGGGATGAATCCAATATCACTAGAATTGTTTCTAGAATTAGAACTCCTTTATTATTGGATGGAAACATGTTTAGATGGGGGAGAAGGGAGTTTTCTAGAGCTTGCATTTGAGTAAATTTAAATTCTAAGCTCCCCTCTGGAATTTGGGTGGAAGGACTTTATGGTAGATTTTTTTCAAAAGTTTGAGTATGAAAATCTATCATCTTTTTGCTTCAAATGTGGTAAAATTGGATATATTGATTATGTATGTAAAAATCCTACACATATTCAAGATCCTCTTGTTAATAATGAACATTTTAGTTCTTCTCAAACTGAAAATAATTCTTTTTGACCATGGATGCATGTAAAGTTCAAAAACAAAAGGAAGATAATTCCGAAAAAGAAGCATTTTAAATTTGTTTCAGCTTTGGATAAACCAGCTGATGTTTGTGTTAATGGTGCCTTGAAAGATGCTGAAGAGAACAGGTTTACTAGTTTAGAAGTTCATGGTGTTCCTGTGACAGAACGGGTCATTGCTGGAATCAAGGAAGGTGATGAAAAGGCAGTTAGACATGGAGCTGATTCTTCTAATGTTGATCATGTTTTTGCTGAAAAAATTCAAATTCAAATCCCTAATATTATGGAGGAGATTAAGGAGAATTATATGTCTCCTGATTTCATTAAGGAACAAACTCAAGAAATTCAGATTTCAAATTCTGAATTTCCAATCCTTATGGCTGATTCCGTAGGATCGGAGGCATTACTCCTATTATAGAAGATGTAATATCGGGAGCTTATCAAGCAGATTTTAATGTCAGTAAGAATTTGAATTCAAATCCTGAATTCAAAACCCCTGAAATTGTGGAAGTTATTAAGGAAGGAGGTTGTATAGCTTCACTAGATGCTGACTCATCCGATCCAGATCAGGTTGCTAAATTTCAGATACCTAACAAACCAGCATTTGAATTCATCAATTCAAATTCTCAAGTGGAAATGATGGCGGCTATTTCCAACATCAATGCTGATATTATTTTAGCTTCTATACCTGAATTAAAAAACTGTTTTGGCTTATTAAGAGATTCTTCTTCAATGTCGCCTATTAGTTTGAATTTTAAGAAAACTTCTCTTAAAAAGGTTTCAAAGGAGAGAAAGACCCCGGGAACTAAGCACATATTGTTCAAGGAACTTCAAGCATTAGGACCGATGAAAGAGCTAAACTCAAAGTGAATAATGGTATAAGGGGTTCTTCTTCCCTTTTATCTCATTAATATGAATGATGGTTATCCCGTTGACAAGATCAAAGTCGATAGAGACTTGAAGTTGAAGCAAATTATCAAAAGGTTTCGAGTAATGCTATCATTGAGTCATGACTTTGGAAGTTCAAAAGAGCTTATGGAATATCTATCTATGATATTCTTAAGTGATTTTTGGTATTCTTTGTTAAAATGTATTTTCCTTTTTAGCTTTTGTTGCTTCTTTATTCTTCAAGTTTGTTCTTTTAGACTTCATCAAATTGATTATGGGATCATTACTGAGTCTTATCCTCTAACTGGATGGGAACTCTGGGATACTAATCAACCCTCGGGTTATTTAATTCTTTGGTATCCCCTACATCTCAATAATTTCAAAATAGGAAATAGTGGGTTTCATATCATTTATAATAAATTTAAATTAACAAATTTATGTTCAATAAGGTCCATTTTTTATGTTAAAAAAAGAACCATTAGTTTCTTTTATCTAGTTTGTCTTATGTTGTCTTTTATTTTTTAATCATTGCAATTTTGCATTTTCTCAAAAAAAAAAAAAAATACAAAATCTATATTCACATCGCCTTTATTAACATGATCTCAAATAACATGGTGTCTAATCTCTATATGTTTAGTTCATGAATGCTGTATAGGATTTTTTGTTAACTTATAGCACTTGTATTATCACATTTAATGGGAATATTTTTAAGCTTAATTCCAAAATCTTCTATTTGTTGCTTTAGCCATAAAACTTGAGCAACACAACTACCTTCAGCTACGTGCTCTACTTCAGAAGTGGATAAAGTGACTGAATTTTGTTTTCTAGAAGACCAAGAAATAAGCGATGATCCTAAAAATTTATATGTTCCAGATATACTTTTTTATCAACCTTACAACCAGCATAGTCTGCATCAGAATATGTAACTAAACTATAAGATAAAAAAATTTAGGATACCATAATCCTAACTTATGAGTTCCAATCAAATAACAAAATATTTGCTTAACTGCTATTAAGTTTGATTCTTTAGGATTAGCTTGAAATCTTGCACATAAACAAACAGCAAACATAATATCAGGCCGACTAGCAGCAAGATATAAAAGCGAACCTATCATACTCTTATAAAGTTTTTGATCTATGGGTTTTCCTGATTCATCTTAATAAAGTCTAGTTGATGGGCTTATAGGAGTTTTACTCAATTTGAATCTCTTCATATCAAACTTTTCTAATAATTCATTTATGTATTTGGTTTGGCATATGAATGTACCAGACTCAAGTTATTTTACTTGAAGTCCTAAGAAAAAGGTTAGTTCTCCCACCATACTCATTTCAAATTCTTTTGACATTAATGAGGAAAACTCATGACATAAAATTTTATTTGTAGTTCCAAATAAGATATCATCAACATAAATCTGTATAATAAATAAATCATCTCCAATATTTTTGATAAAAAGAGTTGTATCTACCTTACCTTTTCTAAAATTATGTTCAATTAAAAAGTTACTTAACCTTTCATACCAAGCATGTGGAGCCTGTTTTAAACCATATAATGCTTTCTTTAATTTATATACATGATTAGGAAAATTAATGCTTTCAAAACCTAGTGGTTGTTCTACAAAAACATCTTGATCAATATACCCATTCAAAAATGCGCTTTTAACATCAATTTGAAAGAGTTTGAAGTCTTTAAAACAAGCAAAGGCAAGGAGTAATCTAATGGATTCTAGTCTTGCTACGGGTGCAAAAGATTCTTCAAAGTCTATTCCTTTTATTTGTGTGTACCCTTGTGCAACTAATCTAGCTTTATTTCTAATAATACTTCCTGGGTCATCTAGCATATTTTTAATTCCATTTTTTCCAATTATATTTTGATCATGAGGTCCTATGACTAACTCCCAAACATCATTTCTTATAAATTTTTTAAGTTCCTTCTCCATAGAAATTATCCAAAAATTATCTTGTAAAACATCATCTATATTTTTAGGTTTAATTTTTGATAGGAATGCAAAGTGTTCTACCACATCCCTAAGATTTCTCCTAGTCTTAACAACTTGGTAAGGATCACCAATTATTAACTCTTTTGTATGATCTTTATTATATCTCCATTCTTTAGGGATGAATCATCCTCCTTTTCATCCAAATTTATTTTCTTTAAGTTTTTTATATCACATCTTTTTAATCATTTCTTATAAAATCTATAGGATTTTCATCAAAAATTACATGAACGAATTCTTCAACAATTAATTTTCTCTTATTAAAAACTCTAAAAGATTTTCCAAAAATTGAATATCCTAAGAATATACCATCATCAGACTTACATTAACTTTACATAAATGATCCTTATCATTTTTTAAAATAAAACACTTACATCCAAAAACATTTAGATGACTAATCTTAGGTTTCTTTTCAAAGAATATTTCATAAGGGGTCTTTTTAAGAATTGCTCTTAAATAAACTCTATTTGTAACATTGCATGCAGTGTTTATTGCTTCTGCCCAAAAATACTTTGGAAATTTATATTCATTTAACATTGGTCTTGCTAATTCTACCAAAGTACGAATCTTTCTTTCAACTACACCATTTTTCTGAGGAGTCCTAGGAGCTGAAAAATTATGTCTAATTCCATTTTCATCACAATAATTTTCAAATGATTTATTTTCAAATTCTACATCATAATTCATTTGAATTTTATGAATCAAATAACCTTTTTCTCTTTGAATATACTTAGCAAATTTTCTAAAATCATCAAGTTCATTATTTTTATTAGCTAAGAATAATACCCAAGTATATCTTGAATAATCATCAACAATAACAAATCCATATTTTCTTACCACCTAAACTCGTTATGTTAATAGGCCCAAATAAATCCATGTGTAATAATTCTAATGGTCTACTAGTAGAAACTATCTTTTTACTCTTGAATGATTTTTTCATATGTTTACCATGAATGCATGCATCACATATAGAATCAAAATGAAAATTAATTTTTGGTAAACCAACTACTAAATCAACTTTGGAAATTTTATTTAATATGTGTATATTGGAATGACATAGCCTTCTATGCCATAACCGAGCATTATCTTTTGTATATTTCATGCAAAGTAAATTCAAATTAACATCATTTGTATTCTCTAAATCATTTAAATAAATATTTTTATGTTTATTTCCTATAAGCAAAATCATTTCATTATTTCTAATAAATTAATGTGAAGCATAAAAATAAACATTTAAACCATTATCACATAATTGACTAATTGATATTAAATTATATTTTAAATCAGAAACAAATAAGACTTTTTCTAAAGTAATAGAGTTCTTACATATTGATATAATACCAATATTCTTTCCTTTTGCATTATCTCCATATGTGACATAATCTCCATCACTTGATTCTAATTTAATGAATTTTGCTTTATCTCCTATCATATGTCTTGAACATCCACTGTCCAAGTACCACATGCCTTCATTTATTTTACTTTGAAGGCATTCCTACAAAAGAAAATCAAATGTTAACTTTTGGAACCCAAATATTTTTGGCTCCACATTCCGAATGAGTAGTATGAGATATATTATGTATGGTAGTTGAAGTGCTTGTATTTTTTGAAACCCATCCAAAATATGATTGTTTAGCATTTTGTGATCTACAAGCATAGAATTCAAGTGAGATATGTCCTTTTCTACCACAATAATTACACCAAATATTAGTGTTTGCATATGGCTTTTCTTGATTTCTATGTGATACATAAGAAGTATTTTTATTTGATGTTGTACTTGAAGGACATTTATAATAAATATATGATTTCATGCATAAATCTAGTCTTGCTTTTAATAGAATAGTTTCTCTTTCAAGTTTACAAACAAGTAAAGAACAATCTAATAAAGAAATATTTTATTTTTCAAATCATCACATTCATTTTTTAAATCATGAAAATGCATATCTAAATTTTTATACTCTTTTTCTAAAACATTATATTTTCTTTTTAATTTTTTATATCAATGACTAATTCATTAAAAGCATCATCTAATTCTTCATAAGAAATATCATTACATACCTCTTAAGAATCACAATCTGATTCTCCTCCAGCCATAAGACAAATGTTCACCTCTTCATCTGATGAACTTGATTCATCTGAATATGGGGTAGCCCATAGAGCCTTCTTCTTTTTCTTGAAAATTTTCTTTTCTTTCTTGTCACCCTTTCTCTCTACATCCATTTCTTTATTCTTTGAATCAATAAGATCTGGAAAATCTCCTCTTAAATGTCCAGGTTCCTTACAATGGTAATAAATAATCCCTTCTCCTGTAGGAAATTTCTTAGTACGAAATTTATAATTTTTTGATTTCTTATACCTTTGATTTTTCTTCCTTAGTAAGCTTCCAAGTCTTCTTAAAAGCATGGCCACCTCATCATTATCTTCATTAGAGCTTGATGAACTAGGTTCATCATTATCATCAACTTGCAAGGCAATAGTTTTACCTTTCTCTTTCGCCTTCCTTGAAGATCCATCTAATTTATCCCTTTGTGATATAACCTTTTCATGTGCTATCAAAGAACCCAAAAGCTGATCAAGTGGATAAGTAGATAAATCTTTAGCCTCACTAACTGCAGTTACTTTAGCATCCCATTCTTTGGGAAGGTGTCTAAGAATCTTATAGACTAAGTCTTGATTCTTATATATTCTTCGAAGAGAATGTAGCGTATTAATTGTTTTCATAAATCTTGTATACATATCAGAAATAGATTCAGAAGTAGACATACAAAATAGTTCATATTCATGAACAAGTCTATTTATGTGAGCATCTCTAACCTCATTAGTACCTTCATAAGTTATAATTAATTTATCTCAAATTTCTTTCGCTGAATTTAACATAGTAATTTTCATGTAATCATCTGGAAGAAGTGTACAATGCAAAGTATTACATGCCATAGAATTTAACTCATCTAATTCCCTTTCTAATGCAGTCCATTCATCAAAAGGTTTTTCAATTTTAATTCCATTAATTTCTTTAGTGGGTGTATGATATTGGTGTGTAAGCATGTGCCACATACAAGAGTCTTGCCCTCTTAAAAATGTAATAATTCTATTTTTCCAATAATCAAAAGGAATATTATCTAACAATGGAGGATGATGAGTTTATTGTCCTTCGGGAAGTGATCCTTTAGGAAAACCTTGTTCCATAGTTGATAAGTGGATCTACTCTAGGATGTTAAGACAAAATACAAAGAGCCAATGCTTTGATACCAATTGTTGGATGACTATGGCACCCCGAGAGGGGGGGGGGGGGGGGGGGGGGGGTTGGCGGGGTGAATTAGTGTTTTAAAATTTTTTATTAAAAGAAGAAAATTAAAATGATTTAGAGCAATTTTGATAAGGTTAAGTAGTCACACAATAATTCTTATAAAAAAGACAGAAAAATAAATGCAAGGAATGAAAATAAGAGGCACAATATTTTTATTTGGTTCGGCCCAGATTCCAATCCGACCTACATCCACGCTAGCCAACTCTCAGGCTAGAATTCACTAATCCCAGGTTTGCTTTGCAAACCTCAATTCTTTAAACCAAAGAAGTTCTTTACAACCTAAGTATTCTCCTACATGGGCGAGTACAACCCAATCTAATTAAAATTAAAACTTCTCTAAGCCAAATTTCTTAGATAATGAAAATGAAAAATACAATTTGATGTAAATAAAATAAGCTCAAATAATCTTGCAATAAAATATCCACAATATTTGATGTGATCTTAAAAATTAACTTTAATCACGTCACTACTTGCAAATGAAATATTAAATTTTCTCACTTTAAGATAAATTTAAATTTTGTTTAAAATAAGAATAATATTTTAAAAAATATATAAATTTTGATAATTTAAATTTTTTAACTCTTCAAATAAAGTAAAATGAATTTGATATTAGATGTAGATCTATGCCACCTTAAAGAAGTAAAACATTTGCTTTGCTAAACTTTATGGATTTAAAAGATATGATATAAAAAAACTTTAATATAAAATTTCCAACAAGTATTTCACCATAAAATAAATATTTTCAAGAAAGAAATATATGGTGAAAGCTAAAAAAACAGCAAGTAAGGATTTAGAGATGAAAAACAAACTCAATAACTCAAGTGATGTTACTCGGTTTTGTGTGTTGATGCTTTCCAACAACGATTTCGATCTCACAAATAAAAAGAGTTCTTGGAATAAAATGAAGGCTTATCCTCTCATGATTTAGCATGTAAAGAGGAAAGGAATAATGGAAGAATTGCTGGAGATTTTCTTGTTTGAGCAGCCCTTAAATGAGGAAGAAGAGAGGTATTTAAAGAGAAAGGGTAAGTAAAGACACATTTAAATAAAAATATTATTCTAATATGTTTTCTTTCAACTAATAATATTATATTCCATGAATAATTTATTTATATTAAATATTTATGAGATTCAAATGGCTATAAAATGGCTAGCCACATGGGAAGCTCAAAAAGTCTTCATATGCATCAAAAATAGGGCTAAAACGGTTAGCAGCAGATTCTATTTAAATCAGATAATATTTGGAAATTCAGTATAAATTCAAATTATATCCAAATGAGTCATTTAACATATCAATTTATATCTATAGAATCTAGACAATATAATTCAATAAAAATCAGATCGTGTTTTTGACAGCCTAATATCATATTCAGCAAACTGAAACCTCGTGCACATTTTTAAATATTTAAAGAGATATTGAATATTAATATAATAATATTATGTAATATAAATTTAATTAATCATAAATTAATGAATGGATGTGAAACAAATCAATTTAAATAATGAATGTTTTACCATATAAATTTATTACCCTTAATTTTCCTAATTAGATAAATCTTTATAATTGATAATAATTAAGCAATAAAATGAATGTTATAAATTTTATTTAATAAAGAAATTTTATAGATTTCTTTATCAAAAATAATATATAATTAATAAATATTTAGATTGTGAGCAAATTAAATCATGCAAGTAATATTAGTGAACCACTAACATACTCCTATGATAATATAAATGCCTTCAAGTTATCCATCTTGGTCCATCTTTATCTCTACATTTGATTGAACTTGAGTTGTGCAATGCAAATCCCATAAGTAATTATAATGTACATCATTACACCTGAAATACATAGCACATAAATTAGAGCATCCAAGCATATGTTTGTTATCATCAAAATCTCTAAAATAAGTCATTAGGTAGATAATATCAACAATTTGGCCATCCACCTGTTCATTCACAATAGATTGAGTTGGCACACTATTAGAACAACTATTATTTAGTATCATAAAGTCCATATCAGACAATTTTTTAATAAGAACATAAGGACTAATAATTGAAAATGAAGCAATACTTTAATTAGTAGTAATTGCCAAGATTTTCTCGTCAACATTTTGACAACCATGAGATAAAAAAGAAATAGAGTTAAGATTTTCTACTTGAACACAAATAAGCTCATCAACATTATGAATTATGGCAAGTTGTATTGATTCCTCAATATTATCATGCACATTAGGAACACTACCCTCATTCACATCAAGATTAGGAATCACAATATCATGATTTACCAAAACAACAACAATTCAATGCAATTATTTTGGGGATTCATTCTCCTGTTAGAGATGGAGATATAACCTGTAACACTCAGTTAACACATGATCATGCATCATACAATGAGAAAAAAAATGGGCAAACTTCCAATATTAACCTTTTGGAAATAACATTTCAACTCGGATCAACACTAAATCTCATTAGGATCTTTCTTAGAAATGTCCAACTCAACTCAAACACCAGCCATAAATGGACAAGAGATAGAGGTCATCACTTGGTCTATTTGCAAAGGCCTACAAAAAATTGATGCCATACCAAATAAAATTGGAGAATCAAAAAAGTGAAGTCTCATATTTGTGAAGGAGATCCACATGGGGGCAATAGGAGATTCCTCAAGAACATTGAAATTTGGTGTCCATTTGAGTAATCTCATCTTATACACTTGAATGTAGTAGGATCTCCATAAAAAATGTGACTATAATCTAGATCTTTACTCAGTTTAATTAATAAATGGCATCGATCCAACAAACTGATATGAAAAGAGCTAGAAAGCTTCATTTCAAAAAAAAAAAAAAAAAAAAAAAAACTTATGTATAACATAAAGATTAGGATGATGAAGAAGAAACTTCCCTACCAAAGTAATAGGAAAAGGAGTGGCCAATTGCAAAACCACAGAATCATCAAACAATAACGCCAAACAATTTTGCATATATAAAAGCTCAGCAAAACAAGATGAAGACCGTACCAAAACTTCCTTAAAAGGTTGAGATGTTCCATCCAAAAATGAAGAAGATGGAAGGATGGATAATGAAATCATCACTCAAAGATAGAGAACCCAAAAAAACCACAAAATAAAATGCAAAACAGGCGAAACAAATAAGAATGAATAAATTAATGAGAAAAAACCAAAAATTCCATGCCAGAAGCAAGCATAAAGGTGTACGGAAGACAAGACCCTAAATCACCTTCGAGTTGCCAGAGAGCAATGAGAAATGTTTTTCCAAAACATCGATATAGGAGATTCTATTAATGAATAGGAATTAGTAGATTTTGTTGATTATGGTTTGGGAGAGAAAACAATTGATGACCAAAATAAAATTATTACTAACTCCTTGGTTAATCAAGGAAATGAGGTTAATAACTTGGTGGAGGAAGATTTATCTCATTCTCATGAAAATGAACAAAATGTTTGTGATTTTAATCAAGTTATTAGGGACAAGTGTGAAATTGGATCTAATCCTTCTTCTAAAAATATTCAAATGATAGGTCGGGATAGGGTGATAATATGGAGTAAGGGGAAATTGATTCTCATCATACTTTACCTCTTAAGGATGGTCTCAAGGGTTCCACTATTAACTCTATGTCATCTCGTAATAGTAAGGCTAATAATAATGTTGAAGGATATACTTTTGTTTCAAAAAACATGGGAAAGAACAATAAGAATGTGTCAGACATCACCCCAACGGTCACTAGAGCTTCTAACCCATGTGTTAATGGTTAAAGCCCTTGTGTTGAATATTAGGAGTGTGGGTGGTTCTATATGTAAACTTAAAGTTAAGAATTTCTATAATATTCATGATATTCACATTCTTGTTTTAATGGTGCCTATAGTTTATCTTGCTAAATTATATTTTGTTTTAAATAAGTTGGGTTTTGATTTATCTTTTGGCAAATGTGCAAGTAAAAATTGGTTAGTCTGGAAAAACTCTTTTTGCTTAATTATTGTCATGTATTTGCCAAAATTGATTCATATGAACATTACTTTTAATTAATTCTCCTAATATGCTTCTTTTTTTTATGCTTCTTGTTCTAAATTAGGTAGGAAATTCTTTTGAACCAACTTACTAATTTTTCTTCTTCTATTAAGGATCCTTGGTTAGTTGGTGATGATTTTAACTATCTTACTTATTCTTCTAAAATACTAGGAGGTAATCCTCCTAATTATCATGCTATTGAGGACTTTAATTACATGATCTTGAATTTTAATCTTCATGATATTGCTTTTTCTGGAAATGCTTTTACCTAGAATAAGGGTACTATGTGGTAAAGATTAGATCATATTTTTTTTAATGACTATTATATTTCTACTTATCCTATGACTCATATTTAACTTTTAACTACAACATTTTTTTATCATTAGCCTTTATTATTATGTATTTTTATGAATAGTAGAAATAATTTCTAACCTTTTAGATTCCAAAATATGTGGCTTCTTGATGGAACTTTTTTAAATGTTGTGCACAGGAGCTAGCATGCTCTCATATTTCCTTTTGATAATGTTTATTATATGACTAGGATATATTTTAAGCATAAGAGACTTGAAGAAAAATTATCATGAAGGGATAAATGCATTTTTAAGAATATCTTTCCTAGTATTTTTCTTGTTAAAAAAAATATGGATACTGCTGATAATACTTACATGTTAACTACTTTTGAGAATTTTTTTACACTCAACGAATCTAATGCTACTTTATTCAAACTTCATAAAATAGAAGTGGCTTATTTGAGGTAGAAAGCCGCTTATAATTTTCTTCTGGAGGGTGATCGTAATACATCCTTTTTTCATAACATTGCTAATCATAATAAAGCTATTAGGAAAATTCATAAGATAACTTCTTCTTATGGTACAACTATCAAAAATCCTAATTTTATTATTTCTTCAAATATTGAGTATTTTGAGAATGTTATCAATAAATCTTTCTGTCCTGATTTAAACATTGATTTTACTTTTATCATTGTCTCAGGTTCCATTAGAAGAGGAAATTTGATAAACCATCAAAGGTATGAATTTTGATTCTATGGCTAGCCCAGATGGTTTCACGATGAAGCCTTTTTTTTAAATCTTGAGAGATTATTAAAGAGGACCTTGTTAGTGATGTTGTTAATTTCTTTTTGGGTAACCATACCCCGAATTCTTTACTTCCACTACCATAGCTTTAATTTCGAAGTCAAATGCCATTAACTTTTAGAATGACTATCGACCAATTGGTTTATATACCCTTTTTAATAAACTTATTTATAAAATCATCATGGGGAGATTAGTATTTATTTTACCTAATATTATCACTTTGGAACAAGGGTTTTGTTAAAGGTGGATCTATATTTGATAATGTTCTTCTTGCCCAAGAATTTGTTCATGATTTGCACGTTAAGGTTATCGATGGAAATATTATTTTCAAAGTTAATATTAATAAAGCATATAATTATCTTAATTAGAATTTTCTTTATTTCATTTTAAAAGCATTTTGGTTTCAACATGAAATACATTGCCCAGATTAAGAATAGCTTTGGGCATTACTTCTTTTCTATTGTTATCAATGGTAAGTCTCATGGATATTTCAAATCCTCGCATGGTTTGAGACATGGAGATCCATTATCTACTTATATCTTTATTATTTTTGTAGAAATTTCGTCATGATCTATTAATAATCTTTACAGAATTCATCCTCATCTGCATTTTAGAACAAATGGTGGCTTTTTGAATAATCATTTGAGCTTTTATGATAATTTTATTATTTTTAATTGTGGATTTATTAAAATTCTTTACATTCTATTTAAAATTCTTCAAAAAGTTTAAGCATGTTAATGGGTTGATTTTTAATCCTACTAAGAGTTGTTTAATTCCTACTAAATTTATATCTCATAGGAGGGTACTAGTATTAAAAATAAATTTGTGTTCAGTAAAAAAAATTTTACCATTGAAGTACTTGGATACTCCTCTTTACAATGTTAAGAAACATTCTCATTTATTTGATGAAATTTTTATTACGATTCATAAGAAGCTATCTTCTTGGGCTTTTAATTTCCTTTCATTTGGTGTAGACTTATTCCTACTAAACATATTTTATCTTCTATTCCTATTTATCTTCTCCATACTTTATGTCCAAGTTTAAATGTGTGTCACATAATGAGGACTTTCTTTAATAAATTCCTCTAGGGTGCCAAAGATGGTAAGCATGCTATTCTATGGGATGCTTGGAAGAACATTTATGGGACTATTGAAGAAGGTAGATTAGGCTTTAAATCTATGAAAGAGGTGTCCAAAGCCTTTTCTAATAAACTTTGGTTTACATTTAAAAATAAGAAAACCTTGTGGGCAAAGTTTATGGTCTTTAAGTACTGTGTTGGTAAACACCCACTCAATTGCTTCTTTAAACAAGGTGATTATATTACTTGGAAAAAATTAGGTTACATTAAATGGGAGGGTAAAGGTTTATCCAATGGGTTTTTGGGGCAGGTAACATTTTTTTGGCAAGATAAATGGTTGGGTAATTTATTTATTGATAGTTTCTTAAATACATACTCCACTTCTACCAGCAAAGTTAAGGATTTTATTACTGATGGGAATTAGAATATTGAATTTCTTACTAATTATGTGTCAAATTGTATTATTAGTATTATTCTCAATATTTCTATTCATTTAGATATTAATATTGCATCCTATTTAATTTTTTAAAAGATGCAAAGTTTGTTATTAGGTAGGTTTGGAACGCTATTAGGCAAGCTTATCCTAAATACTCTCTTTATTTGGTTACCTTTTTTTTTTTTTTTTTTTTTTTGAGGAAAGCAAATAAATTGCATTAATGAAAAATAAAATCTATTACAAACTAGAACCAAACACTGATTCCTCCTTTAACATTTGATTAAAATAGGAGGAATCTTATTCATTTCTAAACCATCCAAAACAAATTGCTAAAAAGAGCATATTTAGCACATAAGTTTGCCAAATTATTAAAACCTCTATTAACTAAACTAAAGACAACAAAATTGAACTCTTTTAAGAAAGTAAGCTCATCCTTCCAATTACCTTTCAATTTTTAAAAAAAAAATTGAAAATGTTTTTGTTGTCTTCTTCAATGATTATCCCTTTGTAGCCTTCCATCAAATCCTTTTGTATGTCTTTAAACATATAAACTGCCAATAGCTCGAGAAATGAAATGTCCCAATGGATACAAGTGATACCATATGCAATGAGAAGTCTTCCTCTACAATCTCTGATAACACCACCTACACCTCCTTTATAAGATTTTGACAATGATGCATCCACATTAATTTTGATCCAGGAGGGTGGAAAGGGGTACCAACAATTAGATAGTTTATTGGACTAATTAATACTCTAATGGCATGATTCCTTTCTTTCTTCCATAAAGGAAATTGAAGCAAAGCTAATAGAGTTCAAGGCTATTACCAAAGCACTTAAATCTTTCCCTCTATGAATAAGCTGGTTCCTTACCGCCAAGAGTGATGAACATCATTATAGTATATATTGGCAATAAATTTAAAATTTTTAGCACCTAATTCCATCAAATTCCAGCATTGTTGAAAAGAATTAAAAACTGAAAATCCAAAGTCCCATTTGTTATGACAATTCCTTATTTTGATCAGCTTCAAACAATTTACCGTGATATGGTCAGTATCTTCTCTACCATTACATCCTCTTGGACACCCAAACTCCTATTGAATTCTTATTTGAAATAAGAAATTGAAAGTAGGAATAACTTTATTTGGTTACCTGGCATGCTAGTATTTCTCCTTCTAATTCTTCTCTTTTATGGATAATTTTGCTTAATTTCTTGCCACTGTATTCTACTTTAGAAAGAAAAGGTTTGTACATAGTCTATAAATTATAATGTTGTTATCATATTGAAAATATGAACCATTTTTTTATTCATAGCCTGATTGCTATGAAAGTTTGGTTATGTTTTGACAGCATATTTAATGTGTAATCTTTTACTTGTTATACCTCTATCTCTAATCTTCTTAAAGAGTGGTTAATTCCTACTAAAGGTCATAATAGAAACATCTTACCTTACATCATTTGTTGGTCTTTGAGTAGTAGGAATGAGTCTAAGCATGAGAATATAAAGTTGAATGATTTAAGTATCATTTCTAAATTTATTGATAAAATTTATTATATTGTTCTTGCTAAGATTATTAAGGTTGACTCTTTTAAAGTATTTCATCATGTTGATTATGAGTTTGGTTTACTTTTCAAAATCATTCCTCTGCTTAAAAAAAAAAAGATTATTCAGTGGAGAAAGCCTAGGAAGGGTTGCTTTAAGCTTAATAATGATGGGTCTTCAAAAAATTTAAATGCTAGCTATGGTGGTATTATTAGGGATTTTAATGGTTATGTCATTGTTGCCTTTTTAGTTCCTTCTACTGCAAATACTAATATTAGAGATGAAACTGAAGGTCTGCTTTATTTTATTCATTTATGAATTTCTATTGGTATTACCAATGTTTTGATTGAAGTGAATGCAATGCTTTTGATGTATTTTATTAAAGGGAACTCTATTTCTAATCCTGGTATATTTTTTTTAGAAATGCAGGTGGGGGGTGTTTGTAATTTTTCATACATTCTCCACTCCAAATTGAGGAAGGAATTTGAAGAAGCTTTCGGCTGCATCTTTGAAGATGGAAGGTAGCCGGTCATCCTTGGATGATCGGAACACCAAATCCTTTAGATCTATTGCGCGTCCAACTATGTTGGATACAAAAGGTAGATTTTCATTCAATCGCAGCTTTTCTTGTTTTTCAAACTCTACTCTGGTGATTAGAGAGGGAGGTTTGGTCTCTAAGAAAAAATCTTTGTCAGAGATTGGTAAAGGAAAAGAAGTAATGGAAGTTTTGAAAAGTAAGTCTATTTCACCCTTGCCGGATTTGATCCCAAGAGCAAAACCTTCCGGTTGCATTGCTAATAATTTGGACTATTCTAGTGTGTGGATTAGAAAACCACATATTAAAATAAATTTAAATGAAGTTCATAATGGAAATAAAGATGCAAATGTGGTAAAACTTGACTTGGAAAATGAAAAATCCAATGTTCATGTTTTGAGGAATTCATTGGTGGTGAAGATCCTTTGTAAAAACTTGCCTTTCACAAGTTGTGCTTTTGAATTAAGGAAGCAATGGGATGAAATTCATCTTCCTCACTTACCATTACATTGCTGGGATGAAACCAATATTACTAGAATTATTTCTAGTATCGGGACTGCTTTAATATTGGATGGCAACATGTTTAGATGGGGGAGAAGAGAATTCGCTAAATCATGTATTCGGGTTAAATTGAACTCGAAACTCCCTAGTGGTACATGGGTTGAAGGTCATCATGGCAGATTTTTTCAGAAATTTGAATTTGAAAATTTATCATCCATTTGTTTCAAATGCGGAAGAATTGGACACAAAGATTTGGTATGTCCAAATGGTTCTCAAAATCTGGATTTGATTGATAAGGAAGTTCCCAAAGATCCACTTTTTGTTGAAGATAGTTCCTATGGACCTTGGATGCACATGAAATTCAAATCTAAAGAAAAAGCATAAAATTGTTAAGAAGAATTCGTTTAAAAGCCATGATGAAGTTTCACCTCCAGATCTTCTAAATTCCAATAAACATAGTGGATTATCTCTTGATAAAAATAATATTCTGGATGTTGATTTTGATAAAAAATTTATTAAGGATGCAGATTATCCTATTGATTGAAATCTGGATGAAATTTAGTTGGAAGAAACATCATTAATCAATCACCGGATTATCTCTAATGGCTCAAATTTAGTTCAGGCTTGTCTTCCTATGGAGACCGTTCAGAATTCAAAAATCGAATTCAAAGCTGCTAGTATTATGGAAGAAAATGAGGTAACTAATTATGCTGAGTCAGAGTTGGTTGCTGATCCTGTGGAAAGTTCAAAATTTGAATTCAAACATTCTCAATTGCTGGAAGGAATAGAGGGTGCAATTAGTTCTAAAACAAAAGTTGTTGCTAAACCAATAAGACCTCTTATTTCAGCTTTTCCCGTGAAAGCATTGGATGCTGTTATGGTGGATAATCCAGAATTCAAACTTCCTCTTTTGCTGGAAGGAATACAAGAAGACGTTATAGAAGATTTTTCCGATAAAGCATTGAATATTGATATGGTGGATTATTCAAAAATCAAACATTCTCATTTGCTGGAGGGAATAGAGGAATCTGTTACAGAAGGTATAACTGAACCAGCTCTTACTTCAGTTAAGCTCGTAAAAGCTCCTAATGATATGGAAGTTTCAAATGGATCCTATTCTTTGGAAATACCTGAGATAGTCACGCCATCTTCAGAAGTTAACTTAAATTTTAAAAAGTCTGTTTTAGTGAAAGGTAAATAAAATTCTTTTAAATTAGATCATTCTTCATGTTCTAAGCAAAAACTACCCAAAGAACTACAAGCTTTGGGACCGGTAGAAGAATTTTCTAGAAGAATAATGGCAGTTTTAAGCACTAAGAAATTTGTGAGGGGTTATTCCCCTCATTAGTGCATTCTTACTCTTACATAAGATACTACATCATGGAGGTTTTGAAGTGGCAACAGAGGATATTACTAAAAGTTTTTTTTATTTGATTCTCAGTTTATGATAGAGAATTGTAATTACTTTCTATGGTCTTTATTTAGTTTGTTTTACTTTCTTTTAGTTTTATATTTGTTTTCTAAATCAATTATAATTGGTTATGGGATCATTACTACGTCTTATTTTTTAACCGGTTGGGAACTCTGGGATACTAATCAACCTTTTAGGTTGTTTTTTATTTTTGGTATCCCCTCTACCCCAAGGGTTTTTTAAATGGGAAATATTGGGTCTCATTTCAATTATGATAAATTAGTTTTAACAAATATATTTTCAATAATATTTCTTTCTCTGTTGGATCAAGAAACCATTAGCTTCTTTTTGCTCTAGTTTGTAATAGGTTGTTCCTTTTTTTTTTCTCTTAATGCAAATTTACATTTCTTCAAAAAAAAAAAATCCTGGTATTTTTTATAAATTAAGATATATTAAGCATTGGCTATCCTTGATTACTTTCTATATATCTCATATTTAGTGAGAAGCAAATGTTGTGGCTGATTCCCTTGCTAAAATGGGGTGTAATTTAAATGTTTTCACTAAATTTTGCAGAATATTCATTATGAATGGAGGTTAAACGGTTGGTTATATTGGATTTTCATGGTCTCCCTTATATCCATTCTAACTAGGTATTTATCTCTCTTGGTGTTTTTCTCTGTATTATTTTTTTGTTTTTGATTCATTTTGTTTTGATTGTCTCTAATGTGGTGTTGGGTCATTTTTTTATCTGTTACCATCTAGTTTTGTTTCACTTCATCTGTGGTTTGTTGGGTTTAAGATTTGATTGGTATAACTACTTCTTTGATTTAATCCAAGTCTGTTGGGTTTATTTTGTTCTATTAGTTGCTAGGTGGCTTATCTATGTTGGTTTATTTAGGTCTTCTCATCTTTGAATGATAAATTAGTATTTTACCTACTTTCTTTTGTTATAAATTTGAGTTATCTAGTTTATTGAGGTGAAGGCCTTGGAATATTGATGTTGTCATGTTTCTGAGATTTTTTGGCATCAATCCTGATATGGTTACCATCTCCTTATTTTGGAGATTTTGATTCTGGGTTTTTGCTGGTATTGAAGTGGGTTATTCTATCAGGTGCCAATTTGGTTTACTTAGGTTTTATGCCTGTTCTAGTAACCATCTCACCATATATGTGTTGGAATCTAATGGCTTTATCTTCTTGTCACTTTTGTTAGATCTCTTAGGTTCTTCTCTGAATGGATTTATGTCTTCTTTGTTATTTTGTTTCATCTGTTTAGCTCTTACCATGTTGGTTTTTATGTATGAGCTTTGTCATGGCTTGGCTGTGTGGGTTTGGTTATATAGGTTTGGAGGGCTTGATTTGGTGTAGTTCATGTAGCTTAAGGCTGTATATCAAGGTTATTTATTAAAATTATTATAATTCTTTTAGTATCCTTATGGCCCTTCACGATGTTCATTTGTATTATTAAACTTTGTTATGTGCATTGTATTTCATTTTAATTATTTTTCTGATTAAAATTAATACTATTTTGTTTATGTTACTTGTTATTACCAATGTCCTTGGAGGCCTTTTTGCAAGCTTTTGGAGACTTATTCTCATTTTGTACAAGGTCCCTTTATGGTCGGGAAGATTGAACTGAATGGGTATATTTTTTCTTTTCCTTTTGGGCTATAGTTTTTTGCCATTATAGAATGTTATTAGGTAATCAAGTGCTTGTGCTTAGTGAGGACATCTGTCTCATAGGTTCTTTTTTGATTTTTTTGGTAGATTTTCTGAGAAGTAGAGAGATGGAGACCCTCTTAAAGACCTTATACTGCTTTTCTGATATCAACACGTAGGCCTCGTAATGGGTTTCCAAAAAAAAAAAAAGAGTGTTCAACTAGGTTTCAATTTATTATTTCTAACCCTTACATGAATTGAAACAAACCACACAAATTTGGTGACCTAATTTTAAATTCAATGATAAAATTAATTTTCTAAATTCTAGGTAAATGTATAAACTATGAATTTAAACAATCAATTATAAAACTCAGGTGTAACACCTAGCCCACTAAACATTAGTGGATGTAGGGAACATCATCTAGTTTACTCTATCCAAATTTGAGCCCAAGATGGCATATTATTTGAGACTATTTAATAAAAAATAGTGGGGGTTCAAATGTGAATTCCTTCCTAAACATTTATCAAATGGCCCTAGTTTTATATTTATAATATATGACACATCACCCATGTTCCATAAAGCCCCAGATAATGAAATTTGGTTAAAATATAAATTTTTATGAAATTTTAAGTTGGAGGATCCTAATCTTGAGGTGGCTGAGGAGGACAAAACATGGTAAAGTAGCTATTAATGATATCTACTTAAGTGTTTATAGATTCGAACTTCCCTCTAACCCAACCCATGTCCTCATTATATATGGCATCATGTTGGTCTAAGCGAGTCTTAATATGATAAAATCATTGATCAAAATGTTGGACCATTTTTTGATAAAAATTATGACCAGATCTAGGAGCAAGTGCAAGTGCAGGATATTCTCTTTCTCCAACTAAATTTCTTGAATCCCCTCAACCCCGATAAAATAGAGAACAAAAGGATGCATAAGTGAAATAGATTGAAAGATGAGTAGGTGGATCATGATGAATTAAGTTGTATTTATTTTTAAGCACATAGGCAACCAAATGTCCTAAAGCCTCATTCTTCTTCCTTTTAGTTGTAGAAAGTTTAATATCGGTAAGATTATTGATGTAGGACAGAATCAAATGGGCTACATCAATCAGAGTGTTTGACGTTATAAGTTAGTGACAATAGAAAGTAAGGGAGTGAGGTTGAAATGATCACTAGCTTTAGGAATAGTGGATGTTCTCAAAATATGTTGGATGATCCTGGCATTTTGGTTCAAAGTATATATACAAGATTGGTGATAAAATGAAGGTACACCTCTAAGACTTTGATTTATGGTAGATCAGTCAAAATCATCTCTAGACGTTATAGTGCGTGCCTTACCCCTTGAGTTCTTAGATGTAGGAATGTCCCTAAATCCTCCTTAATAATCTCTACCCTCTCTATAAACACATATGAAGACATCTTGGTATGGTTCTCCCTCATTCTCATATTAGCAAGGAAATGGTAAAAGGTTTCAATTAGTATGCATAGATTATGGTGAGAATGAAAGAAAATTTGGTAGAATGAAAAGAAAAATTATAGAAAAGTTGATATCGAAGACGAGATGGAGTAATTTTATCCTCAAAGAAATTCAGGTAGGCTTCTTCATTTTCTTTAGAAAGGAAGTTATCATCTACTTGACTAAAATGAGCAGAAGAGCGTCTGGAATGACGAGCCCTCTGCTGCTACAACTTGTCATTTGAAGAGTTTTGAACACAAGATGATTTGTGATTGAAAGACGTTGTGAAGAAAACTCAACAAATACCTTTCAATTTAATGAAATCGAGATGACAGTATAGCATGAAACAAGGTCCATACATACAATTCAGAGTTCGTACGGGATGAAATAATTTTTGTACGTACGAATGGAAACATCCAAAAATGAAACGACTATTTGTAAACTACCATTCTCAAAGAGTCATTTTGTATGACTTTTTGACCAAAACAATCGTACATTTGAACAAGTGTTCATTCAGGGTGATCAGACAATAATGATCATAATATGACAGCTAGGTTCGTCCACAGGCAAGTTGATAATAGGATTGTATAGACAAATAGGTGCTCTTGTTTTTTTTTTTTTTTTTTTTTTTTTTTTTTTTTTTTTTTGAGTAGATGTAATTAGCATTAAAGTATGAAAAACTATTACAAACTAGAACAGAAAGAAACTATTAGGGAATCCTTTCAAAACATTGCGAAAGGAAGCCTTATTAAAATGAAAATTAAGCAAAAGAATAATATTTGAAAAATAAGAGATATCATAACGAAAATAAGATCCACTACTCCTTATTTTAAATAAATTGGGGTCGAAGGGATAAAAAAGATAAAACAATCAAAATGGTTGACTAGTATTCCAAGTTTCCCGATTAAGTAAAAAATAAGAAATAGAATGATACTTAAACTCCATTATTCTAGATCGATTTATCAAATACCAAACTATGCTTAAAGGCAATCAAGAATAGATAAAAAAACTAATCAAATAAAAAGAAATGAAATGGAAGCAAGACTCGTCATCCTAAGGAAATCGGATCTTCATACCTCGAAAGGTTCTGACTTTCACAAACTCCACCACCTTCACACAAACCTCAAACCAACCTTGAATTTCTAAAACCATTCCAATAAGCTCCATAGTCTTATAAAGAAAAAAATTACTTTTAAAGTCTACATCATCAATAGAAAATCCCATTATAGCCATCGCATAGTTTGCAATACCTTCAGAATCTTTAACACAATCCTCTTGATACATACCATCTTCAATATTCATAAGCATGTTATGAGATAAATGGTGAAATTCCTCCATCACTTTTCAAATCCTTATTAAACTTTTTCTTATGTTGCATGGATTTAAAAGACTTTCCACCTTCAATCAAACCTTCTCTACTCATATTATCCTTACTGGACAAAGGAGGAGCCACAACAAAATTTTCCATACCAGAATCGTAAACACTTCTAGCATTGACTTTAGATATATAAACATCTCCTACGAAATTATCACTTATAGAATTGTCTTCAACCACTACTTCAACATTCTTCTCATCAGGCTTATGTATTATGACATCCATAACACCATTATTAGGGATAACTGCTTAACGATCTATCAAAATAGTTGCAAGATTCATAGAATTTACAAAAGATACCTCATTTCCACAGAGCACAACCTTATAACTTGGATTAACATAGAATTTACACATTAGTCTCCATTTGAGCACCATTGCAAAAATATACATTTTTATCAACTACTACTCCAAAATTTTGAAATACATTACTTGAATAAACCAAAGTAGAATTTTTTGCATTTTTCCCATTATCCGAATCATGAAGCTAACCTTGTTTCAATACTAAAAAGAAAAATCAAAATAATGTCCTCTTTAACCACATTTGAAGCAAAAATAAGAAATTTTCTCATACTAGACTTTTTGGAAGAATGACCGGAACTTTCTTCAACCCAAACACCATGAAGTAATTGTTCATCAAGATTGATACGAACACAGATTCTAGCAAATTCTCTCCTACCCCATTTGAAAATATTTTCATTAAGGAACAATGGTAAACAAATCATTGAAGCTATTATAGTGATATAAGTCTCATCCCAACAGAATAATGGGAGAAGTGGCAGACGAATCTACACAAGAGAGAACAAATTATTCAAACTTGAGGTAGAAAACTTAGGAGTCCCTTCTTCTAAAACAATCATATGTCCATCTACAAACCATGGACCTGCACTCAATAAAACTTCCTTAACTACCTTAGAATGAAATGAACACAAGATTCATTCCATACCTAAGTTGGTAAGATTGAAAGCCCGTAGATGGCTCCATTGTCTATGCAACTCAATGCTAATGATAAGGTATAAAATTGAATTGCTAAAGACTTTGACAATAATAGAATTATGAAGCCTATTAATATTATTCTTCTCATTTTCAATCTGAAGCTTGACTACAATACCATCTTTAGTCATAATAGGATTAGTATCTAAATTCACCACCTTAATATACTGAGGTTTATTCCAGGCGACATTAGAATTCTTAGATTCCGCATTATCATAAGCAATCTCATCTTTATTACATTCAAGCTTCTCATCCATAATTGATGGATCTAACATTGCATTATCTTTAATAGATTTTAAACTCAAATTCTATTCTGAATTCACACCTGAAGAAGATACAACTTGCGCAAAAGACAGAGGCTATCCATTTTAAGATAAAATTATTGCGTCCTCCCACCTGACGTAGAGATACGTCCTCCCACCGCTAAAAAATTTGGTTTTTGCTCGATATTGCTTGCTATTATTTGGTAATAACGAGGAATATCATCATGTGAAGACTAATACCAAGTTATACCAAGCAATATCGAGCTATACCGAGCAATACCGAGTTTTTTCAAGGAAAAACTAGTCATTTTTTTGTATTGCTCGGTATTGCTCGGTATAGCTCGGTATTGCTCGGTATTGATCATCACATGATGATATTCCTCATTATTATTTGGTATTTCTTATTTTTTAGCGTGATTTTAGCAGTGGGAGGACGTATCTCTACGTCAGGTGGGAGGACATAATAATTTTTCCCATCTTCATGTGAAGATTTTGAAAATTGGCTAACTTTAAGCTATAAACCATAAGAATATGATGCTCCCAAATAATTTTTTTGATGCAGCAAATCATTTACCTTTTCAAGATCACTGATCTTCTCAACCATTAGACTATTTCCTTTTCCATAGAAAATTTCTTCCATAAGTAAACCTTTCACAATCTCAACAACTGGCTAGTGTTTAATAACCAAAGGAGATCACATCCTTGACTTTAGAGTCATAACAGGAAAAGAAGAAGGGTTTCTTGATGATGAATGCCCCCGATCAACCCATCCATACGTAAAGAAATGAGAAATAAAAAACTTATGGTATTTTCTCTCACTAGAAAATTGGGGGAGCTTCTCTCACTATACCAACATGTAATATTAACTACAACAACAAACAGATGTTCATCTAGGATGATCTTCAAAAAATAACTACAATTTGAATTCCCTCTCAATTCATAGAGATGAAAAATAAATCATTCGTACAGTATAATGATGTAATCGCACAATATAAAATGTTTTTAAACACACATTTTTATCTTACAAACTTAGAAAAATTATCATGCAAAATCTAGTGATTTTGTACTGGAAGAAAGTGGTTCGTATAGTACGATTGGAAAATGAATTTTTAGATTTCCACATGATAATTATGATTCTTTTCTAAAAACAAGTCAACCAAGATCCATAAGACACACTAGCAAAAAAAATAAAAATAATACAAAAGAGAAATCAAACCCAAAATAGAGAAAAAACAAAAATCAAATAATGATAAATCATAAACAACAAATAAAACATAAACATTAACAACAATATACATCACAAATGGAATTTGTTTAATCTCAAATCTAAAGCATAAATATCAATAATACCCAATGTGGTTCTTAATATGCTAAATGTTTCAAAAACAAATGGTTTTGTGAAAAAGTCTGCAAGTTAATTTTCAATAGCTACATGATGTAGCACAATTTATCCTTTAGTGACATGATCTCAAATGAAATGATGAATAATATCTATATGCTTGGTTCTAGAGTATTGATTGGGATTCTTAGAAATGTATATTCCACTTGTATTACCATAGAAAATTGGAATAGTGCTAAATGAAAATCCTAAATCTGTAAATTGTTGTTTTAACCAAAGAACGTACGCCACACAACTACCTAAGGCAATATATTCTGCTTCAGTAGTAGAAAGGGCTACTGAATTATGTTTTATGTTAGACAAGGAATCTAAAGAGTTTCTAAAATAAATTGACAAGTTCCATAAGTACTTTTTTGATCAACCTTACACCCAATAAAATCTAAGTTAGAATATCCAATTATTTTAAAAGAAGAGTTGTGCCTAGAATACCATATCCCTAAGTTTTGAGTTCCCAAGAAATATCTCAATTTTTTTTTAATAGCAGTCAAATGTGATTCTTTTGGATTAGCTTGAAATCTAGGAGAAAGACAAACACTAAATATAATATCTGGTATGCTAACAATTAAGTAAAGTAATAATCTAATTATTCCTTTAAATTTCTTTTGTTCAATAAATTTTCTTTTAGAGTCATTGTCCAACTGCACTAAGGAACTCGTTGGTTAACTTATTACTTTAGATTTATCCATTTTATATTTCTTAAGGATGTTCTTAATATATTTTGACTAACTTAAAATGTGTCATCCTCTTTCTACTTTATGCTAAAACCTAGAAAGTAACTCAAGTCTCCCATCAAACCCATTTCAAATTCGTTGCTCAATACTTTTTAAAAATCATCACAAAGATTTTTATTAGTGGAACCAAACAAGATATCATCAATATATATTTGAATAATGAGTATATCATCTCCTACTCTTTTTATGAAAAGAGTGGTGTCCTCACTTCCTTTAACAAATGATCTTTCTAGTATGAACAAGCTTAGCCTTTCATACCATGCCCTAGGTTCCTGTTTAAGTCCATACAATATCATTTTTAATTTAAAAAAAAGTTTAGGGAATTGAGAAGTTTCAAAATCTGGACGTTGCTCAAGATAAATATCCTATTGTATCACCCCATTAAGAAAGACACTTTAATATACATTTGAAACAATTTAAAAGCTTTAAAATTTGTAAAGGCTAGAAGCACCCTTATCGCTTCATGTTTGGCTATAGGAATAGATGTTTCCTCAAAATCTATTCCTTCTATTTGATTGTACCTATTGGCCACCAATCTTTCTTTATTTCTAACCACAACACCTGAATCATTCATCTTATTTTTGAAAACTCACTTATTACCAATAACACTTTGATTTTTAAAACTTTCATTTAACTCGTAAACAACATTCCTAATAAATAGTTTCAATTCTTTCTACATGGAAAAAATCTAAAATTCATAAAAAAAATGCTTGATTTATATTAGTGGGTTCGTTCATTGAAAAAAAGGTTGAGTGGTTCACTTCTTTACTAAGTCCATGCCTAGTCCTAACACCTTCACTCGGGTCTTGTAAAATCCGTTCTTTAGGATTACTCTTAAGATATTTCCATTCTCTAGGTAATGCATTTAATGTTTCAACCTTTTCTTGAATATTCTCATTTTCAATTCCTTTGGTTATTGATTCAACATCTTCTTCTTCCAACTTAAACCCTCTAGAAATATTAGATTCATCAAAAACTTCATGAATGGTCTCCTCAACTACAAAAGTCCTTTTGTTAAAAACTCTTATAGGATTTTCCAACACTTGAATATCACAAAACAATTCCCTCATCAAATTTAATATCAAATTTTTCTAAAAGAGTTTTACCATTATTATGAATAAAAACATTAGATCCAAAGACATATAGATATGAAGGTTGGGTGTTCTTACATTAAGAAGTTCATAGGCTTGTTCAACATAGATCTAATATTCACCCTATTTGGAACATAACAAGTCATACTAACCGCTTCAATTAAAAATATTTTGTATGTGAATATTCAACCAACATCATTATAGCAATTTCTATTATAGGTTTGTCCTTCCTTTCAAAATTATTATTCTATTAAGGGTCCTAAAAGCTAAAAAGTTGTGATTTATTTATTACTCTTTATAGAAAAGTTCAAATTTTCTTTTTCAAATTCTCCTCCATGATCACATTGAATTGAAAGAATTTCACAAACTAGCTTCCTCTGAATCCAAGTAGAAAATTTTCTAAATTCATCAAGTGATTCACTTTTATGTGATAATAATCTAATATAAGTGAATCTTGAATAATCATCAACAATTACATACTCAAAAACTTCCCCTCCAAAACTTATAGTGCTAACCGATCCCAAAATATTCGTGTATGAATTCAAATAGTTTGTTAGGTCTAATATTGTTAATTGAATGAAAGGAGGACATGATTTTTTTTCCTAATTGACATGCATCACAAAAGTGACCTTCAATGAAGTATAATTTGGTTATACCTCTAACCAATTCTTTTCGTGTAATCCTCCTATTTAAAGCTTGCATTACAAGTTCTTCTATGCCATAACCAAGATTCCTCAGTGATGGTTTTGAGATAAAAAGTATTAGAAGATTTAACATAATTTAAATCAAGCATGTATACATTATTTACTCTATTTTCATGCAACACATCAACTCCATTTTGGCATGTAATGCATTTTATAGGTAAAACTTTAATGTTAAAACCTCCATCACAAAGCTGACTAATACTTAGTAAGTTATATTTTAAGACTTCATCCAATAAATTAATCTCAAATAAAGAATTTTTTCTTATTCTAATCATATATGTACCGACCACTTTTCTAGTAGTATTATCTCCTAGTGTCACTTTTCCTCTAGCTCTGGCCTCTAGTGATATGAATTGAGTAGTATCTCCAATCATATGTTTCATACATCAATTGTCCAGGTACCAAAGGCTCTCATGAGGGTTTGTATGAGAGTGTTTTTACAAAATTATCAAACACTGGATTTGGGAACCGAAATAAATTTGGGTTCACCTATTGATAATATAAATCCATATGCATGTTTGATATGCTGTGATTTATGCTTCTTAGGTCTCCACACTAGATGTTTTCTAATATGAATTATGCAAGTGTGGGAAATATGTCCTATCATTTCATACAAAAATAATTTAACACTAGGAAAAGAATTTACCAATATATGAAACTTAGAATATCCTTTCCAAGATTTTGAAATTTTATGCTTTTGTTTATGATTATAAAATTATTCATGTGTGGGAGGTGTCTTATTTTCCTTAAAATCTTTTTGTTATTTTATAAAATTTGAGTTTGCACTTTCTAAAACTAAATTATCAACTTTTAACTCATGTTCTCTATGATATGCTTCAACTATAAACACCTTAAAATCATTCTCAATATTAGTATAGGATGTTTTCAAAAAGTCATGTTTCTTATTCAAATCATCAAATTCATCCAACAAGGCCATGTGATTGCTATCTATGGATGCATGATCTTTATTATGATTTTCATATATATTTTTTTAAATTCAATGCCCAAGGTTAAGATTAACTAACAATTTTTTATGCTTCCTTCATGCATTATGAACTTTCTCATAAACATCAAATAATTCATCATAGGAGAAGTCATATATCACCTCTTGATCTAAATGATCAAGTTTATCTACCATTAAGAAAAAGTTTGTGACTTCCTCTTATGCTTTTCTTTTTAAAGAGTCAGAAGTTGAGGGAGTTAGAAGCTGAGTTAGCCTAGTAAGCTCTTTGCACTCTTCTCTTATCCATCCTAACATTAGTTTTCTCCATAACTTTCTCCTTTATAGGATTAGCTTTTAGATTTGGGCATTTTATTTTTATATTTTCAAGCTTCTTGCATTCATAACAAATTACATCATTAGAAACTTTTGCATTCTTATTAAACTTACCTTAGTTTCAATGCTGATGACTTTGTTATTTTTTTCCAAGGAAACTCTTGAACTGTCTAGTCATGAGTGTAATATCTTCTTCATCCTTAGGCCTTCATTGATCATGTTCCAAATCATCCACTTTCTAAGCAATATTCTTCCCTTTTTTCTTGTCACCTAAATCAATCTATCTTTGATTCACTCCTTGCTCATAAGCAACTAGTAATCCAAGCAGATTGTTAGTTGAATATATATTCAAATTTTTAGACTCTATTATGGAAGTTATATTTGCATCATAACTTGTAAGTAAAAAATGTAGGATTATTTTAACCTTTTTGAATTAGTTAATTATCTACCTAAAGTATGTAATGAGGTAATAATCTGAGTAAAACATGTATACATATAAGAAATTAACTCATTCTATTTCATGCAAAATAGTTCATTGTCATGTAATAAAATGTTTAACCTAGATTTTTTTACCTCATTTGTTCCACATAAGTTTTACAAAGTCTATCCCAAATTTCTTTTCAAGTTTTACAAGTAGAAACATTCATATACTCTTTGATTTTAATGAATAGAAAAATGTTTTTAAACATTTTACATTTAGTTGTGATAAGTCTTCTTCTAATAGTGTCCAATCAGAAAAGGGTGTTTCAACTCTAATGCCATTAACAAGTCTAGTGGGTCTAGTGTTACCATCCTATACTAATATCCACATGCAATAATCATGTGATTACAGAAACGTAGACGTGAGTTTTCCAAAAATCAAAAGGGATGTTATCAAATAAAGGTGGTTTAATGATAGAGTATCCTAAAAGAGTGTTTTGGTTTTCAAAAGTAGCCACGATCATTTTTCAAAAAGTAGTCTAATTCTTATTTTTTTTAAATAGGCTCTGATACCACTTGAAAGTTTGAGTGGGTTATTAGGCCTTACTAAACTATCTCAAGGCTAACCAAGAGGGGGGTGAATTGGTAAATAAAAAAAAATTCTTGGATTTTTAAAAACTATTTATAAAAAATTTTTGCAATGATCTTTAAGTATGTAATTTTTTTATATGATTATCACAAAAGATTTTTCAACCATAAAAATTATAAAGTGTAGAAAACTAAAATATAGATAAATAAAAGTGAATAGAAGAACACCAAATGTAAAGTGGTTTGGTCCAAACTAAACCTATGTCCACTCCCTGGAGACTCCTTTTCTAGTTATTACACTAAATAAAAGTAATTCTACATTTTCCCCTAAAGCAAGGCAGAGAAACCCTTACAAACTCTCTTCCACCAACCCGGTGCAGTAGAGCATCATCGTCTCAAATAAACTTAGTGTTATTTGGGAGGCAACTGATCATTGTTTTCGTGTATGCTTTATAGATTTTTATAGTTTTCTTGTTTACAAATTTTATCCTTAGTTTAATTGTAAAAAAAAACCCTTGTTATAGCAATGAGATCAGCGCTACAGCACTCGTAAATGTCAAAAATTGCAATGCTTATTTAGTTATAAAAAGAAAAGTTTAATCAGTTTTATTTTTTTCTCTAATTTTGTGATAGTCCATCATGGGTTAATGTTCTTGTTGTTCTCATCCTTCTTTGGCTTCTAAGATAATGGGTGGAAATAAGATAAAGTATTATTTTTTAAAGAGGAAAATTTTTGTCTTTGAGAATGAATATTCATTTTCTATTCTAAAATTTTAAGGCTTTTCAATTATTGACATACTAAAAAAAAATTAGAAATGAAGATTATGAAGATACAAAGATTTGTAATACAAAATTGTAGAAAGTACAAGGTGTGAGGTTCTTAAATTTGAATTTTCTCCAGAATAAGATATTTGACATTTTGATTTCACAAAGAAATTTTATCTTGGAAAACTTAAGTCTTGATGTATTGGGCCATTTATTATTAATAAAAATATATTCATATAGTGCGATAAAAATTCCAGATAAAAAGTCTTTTCACATTTTGAAGGCTAATGATTATAGATTGAAACCTTATGGATGATGATAATGTGGAAGAAGAAAATCCTTATTATTCTAGTTAGGAGACTATGTATTTCATGGATAGTGAGAGAGAGAGTGATGAGAGTGTTTTGTTTGTTCTTGTTGGTTGGTTTGTATCATATTTTTCTTGTTTCTTGATTTGATGATTACAATTTTTGTAGTAGATAAATAATTATTAGAGTCATCTTGGATGTGATAGTAGACTGGTACCTTAAGAACTAATTATATTATTGTTAATGTATCACATGTTTTATGCATTTTTTTAATTTATCTAAGAAGCATGTGTTATTTAGTGTAATTACCATGTGTTGTATTTATATTTGAATTTATTCTTCTTATGCATAAAACTTTTTACAATGCCTTCTATTAATATCTACACTATTATATTATTTATTTAGCTAAAATAAAAAAAGATAGAAGGGGCGTGAGAAGTAGAGAGAGAAGCTCCACAATTTTAGGAAGAATTTGGAAGAAGATCTTGAAGAATTCGTGTGGCATTGATTGGAGATGGAAGAAGGTGGCCGGTCATCCAATGATGACCGGAACACAAAAAATTCGCTATCTACTGTGAGTCCATTCATGTTGGATTAAAAAGGTAGAGTCTCCTTAAATCGAATCTCTTCTTTTCGGAGTTTGGAATCCCCTCTTGTCATTAAAGAGGGAGGCTTAAAGGCTAGTGATAAACCTTTGCTGATTTTAGGCAAAGGAAAGGAAATTATTTCAGTTTTGGATAATCCTAGACCTTTGAAGGTTTCCATTGGTGGAGCAATTGTCATGGAAGCATCTTCTTCAAAAGGTAGTTTTGCTGAAATTTTGAAGAAGGACATGGTTATTCCAATTACTTCTCAAAAATTGGATAACTCTAATGTGTGGACTAAAAAACCTCACATTAAAATTAAATTAAGTGAAATTCTTGAAATTTTGGGAGAGGAAAATGTTGTCACCTTGGACAAGGAAAAGGAATTATCTAATGTTCAAATCTTGAACAATTCATTGGTTGTTAAAATTCTTAGAAATTTTTTTCCTTTTTCTAAGTGTTCATTGGAATTAAGAAAGAAATGGTCTAAATATGGTAGTTTTCATATTACATTGCTTGGCCTTGATTGGCTCCTTTGTTCTTTTAAAACTCATGAAGCCATGGAGCGAGTCCTTAATTGGGGACCATGGCTAGTAGGGGGTTTTGTGGTTGGCTTAGACATTTGGTCTCCAACCTTCTCTCCTTATTCTTTGAATGTAATTTCTTCTCCAATTTGGGTTCGTCTTCCACATTTGCCTTTACATTATTGGGATGAAGCCAATATCACTAGATTTGTTTCTAGGATTGGAACTCCTCTTTTATTGGATGGTAATATGTTTAGATGGGGGAGGAGAGAATATGCTAGAGCTTGCATCCGAGACAATTTTTATTCTAAACTCCCTGCTGGAACTTGGGTAGAAGGTGTTCATGATAGATTTTTTCAAAAATTTGAGTATGAAAATCTATCTTCTATTTGCTTTAATTGTGGGAAAATCGGACACATTGATTCCTTGTGTCCAAATTCAGCTCAAAATCAAAATCCTATTGTCAAAGAGGTCCTCAAAAATTCATTTCATCCTGATAATACATTGGGACCTTGGATTCACGTGAAATTCAAAAATAAGAGAAGATCTTTTCCAGATTCGAAGAAGGCTTCTAACATGGACAAACAAAAAGGTGTTGGTGTTATTTCCATGGTAAATGTTGAAGATGGAGGATTACCAAAATCTACTGTTCCGGAATTTCAGATGGCTGTTGAAAATAAGGTAGAAGATGAAGACCATCCCAACAGCAATTTGAATTCAAATTATGAATTCAAAATTCTAGAATCTGTGGATGAAAGAGTGGAAGTTAGAGCAGAAGCTGTTGCTGAAAATCAGGACAATATAGAGCATCCCGTGAATGGAAACTGCTCCATTTCGGGATTTCAAAATTCAGAAATTGAAATCCCACATATCATGGAGGTAGATAAGGTTGTTGAGGAGGTTTTTCCAGATTGTTTTATATCAAATTCAATTGGACTAAATGCTGTTAGTCCGACGGGTATGCCTAATTTAGTGGAGGTTTTGAAAATTCAAAACCCACTTAACATGGAGGCAATTAAGGAGAAGATAGAGAAAGAACAAAATTCGGTTTTGGCCACTTCTAAGGCTGCAAACAATTTTGATGAAAAGAAGGAAATTCAAAGTTCAGAATTGACTCCTACAAAGGCCACCGAGTTTCCTAATGTTGCTGATTTTTTGGGAGAAAAAAATACAGCTTTGGAAACATTACCTACTTTGACGGCTGATGTTAATAGTAATGCTAAATATTCTAATATCATTGACTCATCTTCTACTCCATCAGCTGTTAGCTTGAATTTCAAAGAACTATTCTTAAAAAAGATAAAAACTTTTTTAAGAATAATGTTACACCCGAAGCAAAGCATGTTTTATTCAAAGAACTTCAAGGATTGGGTCCGGTGAAAGAATTGCCTAGAAGGAAAATGGCTGAACACAAGGAGAAGAACGTTTTTAAAGGATTCTTCAGTGGATAGCAACAAAAGAGAGATGCTTTTGAAGATGGAACACAAGGTCTTCAAGTTTGGCAAAGACTTACTAAAGTTATGGAATTTTCCATTGAAATGTATTTTCATTATTAGTTTTTATTTTCTTTCCCTTCCTTTAATTTGTTATTTTAAATTTTGCTTAATTGTTTATGTGGTCTTTACTATTTCTTATTCTCTAACTGGATGGGAACTCTAGGATACTAATCAAACCTCGGGTTATTTTATAACTTTGTATCCCCTGCATCTCAACAATTTCAAAATAGGTTATAGTGGACTTCATTACAAATATAATAAGTTTAAAATAAAAAATTTAAGTTTTAATAAGATATTTTTTCATGTTGAAAAAAGGTATCATTAGCTTCTGTTGCCTAGTTTGTATTAGGTTAACTTCTTTTTCTTCTTAAATGCAATTTTTTGCATCTTCTCAAAAAAAATAATTAAAAATAAAAAAAATAATTAAAAATTATATAAAATTATGATAAAAATTCAACCCAATATGATACGACATCAAAAAATTATCTTGATCGGGCTTGAATCTCGATGCAAAATCAAGTTGAAAACTTCCGAAATTAAAATTGGGACCATCCAAACTTTGATTTCAAAAAACTTATAATCAAACTAAACGTCTCAGAAATATGAACCCAACAACACCAAATTCAAACCACAATTTAGATTACCAAATGGTTTCCAAACATAGCACACTACGGGAAAATAAGCAAATACTGTCGGATTTTCCGGCAGAAATTTAAGGACGGTAATAAACGGCGCAGTTACCGGCGGATTTGTTCGATGTAAAGTTTACGTCAACTTTTCTGGCGCAAAATACGCCATATATTCACCGACTCAGGTTCCGCCGGGAACCCCGACGGTATTTGGATGCCTCAACCATTTCCGTCGCATGTTACGGCGGAAATATTCCGGCGTATTGTACCGGCGGATATTGCGCCGGCGTATTTAAACTCAATGAAATATATCTGATGGATGAGACGTCGGAATTTATACCGATGTCACTAGTGTCATTACCAGTGGAACGTCCACCGGTAAAAGCTCTATTTCGCAAACCCGAACCCCTCTGGCCGTCATTCGTTTCGTTCTATTCTCTCACTTCTACTGCTTCGCCCGTCGCCCGCCGTCGCTGTTCGTCGCTCGCCATGGTTAGACGTCGCCGACGGTCACCGGACTTTGCCGTCGACGGTCACTGGACGTCACCGAGCCTCCTTTCTAGTCGTGCGCCGCCTCTCTCCTTCCTAGTCGCGCACCGCCGAGGAGATAACCGAAGGTTTTTGTTTTCAAATTTTTTTGAGATTTCGGTTGGATTACATATAGATTAGCCTTAACTCCATATCTTTTTGCTATAGTCATGGTTGTTATCATTAGACATTTGCTAGAGGATGTAGTTTGGTGCATGATTTTTGTTGATGATATTGTTCTCAAAATCATTTTGGATTTATGCTGGGTAGGACTACCTATGGAAGCGACATATATTTTGTGAGGTTTGATGAGAAAACATGTGATAAAGTTCTTATGATTTAAGTTTAAGTTTTTAAGGTTATGTATGTAGAAGTTTTTACTTGTGTTCAAATTCAAGGTGGTTTGACCAAATATTTTTCTATTTTAGTTGGATTACATCAATGAACTATTTTAAGTTAATATATTTTTTCTTTACTCATGGATAGGGCTGCAAATGAATCGAGCCGAGCCGAGTTTGTGAGTGTTCATGTTTGAGTTTGTTTAGTATTAGCTTGTTCAATTTTGGTTCGTGTTTGATTCGAGCTTTATTATTTTTGTTCATGTTTGGTTCGTTTAAAATATTGGGTGTTCATGTTTAGTTTAAGTTTATGGCGGCTCTCTGGAGTATTCTGAGTATCGCATCTGGTCGCAGGCCGTCGGAGGAATGCAGCATGGTAGAGTATATGGCTTAAGTGCGCAAGCTCAGGCATACGAGGGGATGACATCCTCTACTGCATCCAGCTTCGCATCCAGTTCGCACGAGTCCTTACAAGCTCAACAAATAAGTGCCCTTCAAGCTGAGCTAGAACAAGTAAGGAAATCACAAGCTAATTGGCAGGCTCAGCTACAATCACAGGTTCAAGCTCAGCTGCAAGCACAGGTTCAAACAAGTATTCAGCAACACAATCAGTTGTTGGATGAAATGCGCAAGATGAGGGAGCCGCTGAGTGGAAAAGATGTAGCTCCACCTGAGGAGGAGTCCACGGAGTCAGAGTAGTTTAATTTAGTTTATATGAACTTGTTTATTTCTGTGAACATGTTTTATTGAACAGTTTCTTTTAATGTGATGTGTTTAGCTGATTGTTAGTACTGAACTGTTTCTTTTAATGTTATAAACTGTTGTTAAACTGTGATGAAATTGTTGACATGTTGTAATGTTACAATTGAATTGTTGTGAAATTGTTATTTGTATTGGTTTGCAGGTGTGGAAATTTGATTGTTGGCTGGGAAGGAAATTTTTTTTTGTCAATGCTACAGGTTTCCGACAGAATTTGCGTCGGACGTTCGCCGGAAATGACGATACAACGAATCATATCGTATGTACCGTCGCCTTTGTTCTGACGAAAACTACCGGCGTCATTACCGGCGCACAGTCCGCCGGTAATTATCGGCGTATACTTTGCGTCGCAAGAGAGTTCGTGGGTTACCTATAGGCACTTTGCGTCGTTATATCCGCCGGTAATGGCCGGCGCATCATGCGACGCTAATTACCGGCGGATATGGCGCCGGAATTAAGACGTTTTTCAACGTCGAAAATGATCCGTGTTTTCGCCGGTGGTTCGCCGGAAACTGCACCGGAGACATTTTCGACGCAAAATTTACGCTAGAAATAATTTATTGACGCGGCCGAAACCGGCATATGAATTTTTGCCGCAATATGCGCAGGAAACTTATATTTCTGGCAAAATACCGATGTTATCCGGCGGATTTTGACCGCCGGTAATATGGGGTTTTCCTGTAGTGGCATGCTTTTAGTTGAATCGAGCGACTTGAGGAGACTAATCCAACGAGCCCAAGATCGTCAAATTTTGACATCATTAAGTCATTCAAATGTCCATCAAATGGTCTATGATCAAGGGATTCAACATTGACCGTCAATCCATCCACTCCCCATTTACCCTTGATCTCTTACCTATTTACAAGCCATGCCACTCTAAAAATCTATAAATAGACCCCTCATTTCTCTTGAAAGGGGATCCAAGAAAGAAGAGAAGAAGAGAAGAGAAGGAAGAAGCTCCTCCTCGACAACTGCCAGAGTTTCACTGGACCACTGCCGGAGTTTCGCCGGACCACCACCTGAGCCGCTTGCTTTCGCGAAACCACTATCTAAGGCCCTCGCTTTTGCCAGACCACCACCTGAGGCCCTCGCCTTTTCCAAACCATCACCTCATGCCCTCACCTTTGCCAAACCACCACCTGAGGCCCGGTGTTTATCCAGACCACCACCTAAAGCTTGAAGTTCTGCCAGACCATCATATGATACCCAAAATTGTATCGTAGAGTTTTTACTTGTAATCTAATTTCCCTAAGAGGCAAGTCAGCCCATTCTAACCAACTAAAGTTCTATTGGAATCATTTTCAACTGGGTCAGGCCTCATGGTTTTTCGCTTTTTCTAGGGCTTTCCACATAAAAATCTTCTACTCTCTGTGTGAGCTAGATATCCGTGCAACACTAAGATGTAGTATTCTAAATCTATCACCACGTATATTCTAGCCTGCAATAGTTTGGCACCATTTGTGGGAAAATCTAATCCCACTATCTTAAGCACTACTCTAATAGCCAATAGGCGTAGCAATTGCATCGTAAGAGCCTCGAGCTCCAACTCAAACAAATCCAAAAATCAGTCCATGAATAAGGGATGCCAGGCATCCACCTCTTTTTATCCTGGGGGGCATAATGCTACTGGAGAAGTAACTTCAGGGCCTTCTCTAAAAGACTTCATTAGAAAGATGGAGGAATCTCAGAATGAGATCTTTCAACCCCTGCGAGAGACTTGACAACCTACACTAACACCTCAAGAAGAGATTCTTCTCCCATAAGACCCACCATGACTCAAAGAAGTTCAACCTGAATATCTTCATGGTGAAGTTCCTTTTCCTCCACCAAGAATGCATCCTTTGACACATCAACACAATGAGCTTGCTGACACAGCAAGCTCTACTCATCCTTCACACGTAGGTCTCCAACCTCGCATTCCTTCAAACAACCCCGAGGACTCAGCCCAAACGCGCATTGATGAATTCTCTCATAATGCCCTACGACATGAATTATGAAGATTTGTCCGAGAAGAGTTCCCACAGGAGATATAAGATAATCTCTCCATCAATTGGACTTCCAAGAGTCGTCACCACTGACTGAAGCCATCCTTCAAAACCCTATTCCGGTAAGATTCAAACTACCGAGTACAAATTCATATGACAGAACATCTGACCTAAACGAACATATCTATCACTATAGGACTATAATGCATATCCAGCAAGCCTTTAACGTGTTCTTATGCTAGATCTTTCCATCTACCCTTAAACGGCAAGCTTGAACATGGTTTTATTCACTCCTTGCCGGATTGATTCCAACATTCATTAAATTAGCCAAAATATTTGTCTAATAATTTATTTCCAATTACAGGATGATCAGAGACTCTTCCTAGCTTTCTGGGATTCCCCAGAATGAAGGAGAATTGCTGAAGGAGTATTTTCAACAATTTTCCATAGAAGTTCGATAAATTCCATGAGTAGATTCTGAATTGCTTAGAAGAGTTTTCCCTGGAGGCCTACGTCCTGGTCCCTTTTACTCGACACTTATGCGAGACATAGTTCCTTCATATGCTAATTTGATCCATCTTGTGGAGGCATAAATATCAGCAGATAAAGCTATCAACACCCATATGAAGCAATTTAACCAACCATCCAGAAAGTGAAAAATACTCCTACAATGGATAACTCTTTCTCGCAGCATAAGAAATAAGGAAAGAATAGCCTGCGTCCTAGACCTCCATTGCCATGACAAGAGTTTCGACAAGAAAAAGAATATACACCTCTCAACGCATCTCAAACCAATGTATTGATGGTCATTCGAGACCAAGAAAATATTAAGTGGCCTAATCCTTTGAAGATGAATACATGAAATCGGGATTGATACTATCATTTCCATCGTAGTCATGGGAACACTCTTGAAGCTTGCAAACAACTCAAGGATAAAATTAAGTGGCTGATCCGACAAGGATATCTTCGGCAATTCATCCAAAACATACCTAATCGGGATGATGAAGGTCCTATTTGGGGCAAAATCAATAACATGAAAGATAACTATTTAATAATATTCAAATGGTTGGTGAAATAAAATGATCGTGCACTTCATGCATTTGTGTTAGTAATAGTACTTGTCTTGTTTCATCGTGTCTCTTTTATGTTAAATAAGGTGTCACATTGATATCCCTAGTATTTTCTTCTAAGTTCAATATTGTGTTGTCCCCATACGTATATCTTATTTGTTGAGTACAGTATAATTTGTATATCCCTAAGTCATACTAGGGAGGACTTGTTGTATTACATAATATAGTAATATGATGTTCAGTTCATTCTAATATTGCCCAATTCTTTTAAAAAAGATTTAAAATGATAATAAAAACTATAGATGGATTTAATCTCATTATCCTTTATTCGAGAAATACACAATCTTTATTTTGTATCAATCACTGGATGATCAATTCCAAGGGGATTCTCTCAACCTCTTCCATACAAGTTAACATCATTGAGTAGGGCTTTGACATACAACCTCATATAAGTCATACATCCTTGGTGGATTCTCTCGACCACTTCCATAAAGGTTAACGTCATCGAGCATGGCTCTAACATACAACCTTGGATAGGTCGTACATACTTGGTGGATTCTCTTGACCTCTTCCATACAGGTTAACGTCATTGAGCAAGGCTCTAACATACAACCTCAGATAGGTGTTACATCCTTGGTAGATTCTCTCAACCTCTTCTACACAGGTTAATATCATCGAGCTGGACTCTGACATACAAACTCGGATAGGTTTTATATTCTTGGTGGATTCTCTCAACCTCTTCTACATAGGTTAACCTCATCGAGTGGGGCTCTAACATACAACCTCAGATAGGTCATACATTATTGGTGGATTCTCTCGACCTCTTCCACATAGGTTAACATCATCGAGCAGGGCTCTGACATACAACCTCAGATAGGACATACATCCTTGGTGGATTCTCTTGACCTCTTCCATAAAGGTTAATGTCATCATGCAAAAGCTCTAACATACAACCTCAGATGGGTCATATATCTTTGATGAATTCTATACTTTACTTCCCATCAACAAACTTTTGTTGGACATCTACATGATGCTAAAGTTTTAGCTGTCGTCAGACTACTATCCTTTGACGGACTTTCATCAGGCTTCTACCTGACATAAAATTTCTACCCATCAACAAACTTCTACTCATCACCAAACTTTCGTTGGTCTTCTATCCAACGCTAGATTTCTACCCACCTTTAGACTTCTCCTCAATGTCTGACTTTAACCCGACTTTGAATTACTACCCATCGTCGAGCCATCATCAGTCTTCTACCCGATGTCATACACCTACCAAATGATGAGCTTCAGCCCGTTGCGAGACTATCATTGATCTTCTACCCGACATCAGATTCCTGTCCATCGTTAAACTTTCATTGGGATTCTACCCGATGTCGAACTCCTGCCATCAGTGGACTTTTATTGAGGTTTTACACAAAGTCAAATTTTAACCCCTCGTTAGACTACTATCCATCATCGAGCTTCTACCCGATGTTGAATTTCTATCCTTCATCAGACTTCTATTCGTTGCAAAACTTTCTTCAAGCTTCTACCCAACATTGAATTACTATCCTTCGACAGACATCGGACTTTCATAAGACTCCTACTTATCATCAGACATTTATCACGCTTCTACCTAATGTTGAATTTCTACCTGTTGTCATACTTCTCCCCAACATCAAAATTCTATTAAACTGATTTTTTGCATATCATTAGACTTCTACTCGATGATAAATTTTTACCTGACTTCAAAAATATGCCCATTGCCAGACTAATATCCTTCATCAAATATTTATCTGGCTTCTACCTGATGCTAAATTTTTTTCCCGTCGATAATCATTTTAACATCCCTCTGTACAACAGTCTCTCTGACCTCCATCGCCAACAAACTAATATTGGAGCTCTGTAGGATCTCTTGAAGAACAAGGAGAATCACCTTCTTCTAAAGAGAGGGTCCTTGGGCCTTGAGGAAGGATACCAACCGTACAGGGCTAAGGGAAGGCCTTAATTGAAATAAGAGATGAAGGGCATTGGGGGGAGAATGGGGGATCTCTAGTCCTTCTTGAAATGATAGGGACCATTGGTCTGGATGAGGGATACAACCCATATAAGGCTATGGGAAGACCTCCATTAAAATAAGAGATGAAAGGCATTAGAGGGAGAAGGGGGGATCTCTGGTCATTCCTATATAGATAGGGGCCTTGGGCCTGGATGAGGGATACCCCCTATAAAGGACTAAGGGAAGACCTCAATTAAAAGAATGGAGGGAGAAGAGAATGTGCAAGAATTTCATACCCTCTAGGTGCGTATTTATAGGTGTGACGGAGAAGTTGGAGAAGTTGAGGAATTTATGAAAAAAAAAACTCTCCTTCTCAAAAAAAAAAAATGTTATAAAGTTAAAAAAAAAATATCGCCGGCAATTTTCCAACGGTTGCCAAACCGCAACTAGCTGGGCCGGCCAACAAGCCAAGCATACAATAATGCATAGACGAGTGGGCCGATTAGGCTGGGCAAGTGGGCCATGTAGGAGGATTAGATAGGTCATACGAGTGGGCCGAGAAGGACGGGTGAGCGAGTTTGCACACACGGGCAATGCAGTGATGCTGCTAGTGGCGGAGGCGACTTTGGTGGCGCCCGATGGCTGTTGGCGGCAGATCCATCTCAATTTGATTGCAGGCCCAATTTCGATCCCAGAAAGGTAAAATCAAACATTTTTGGAGTCCTCAAAATCATTTTATACGATACCTTATACTCAATTTTGGCACATTTAAAGACATTTGGGGCCTCTACGCTAAAGATTGGAGTATTTCCATGTTTTGAATCGAACAAAATTTTCTCGAAAGCTATAATGCATATTTTCAAACTTTCAAAATATCGATGTCTGAAAAAAGGGGGGAAACTAATGTGGCATCAAAAAATTATCTTGATGGTATGAATCTCAATGCAAATTCATGTTTGAAATATTTTAAATTAAAAATGGGACTATCCAAACTCCAATTTCAGTAAAATTTCAATTGAACTGAACACCTCAAAAATATGAACCCAACGACACCAAATTCAACTCAATCTGAGCCTAAATGAGTCCATATCAAGGTGTCAAAGTGCTATTTTAAGGTTCAAAGCCCAATTTACATTACCAAATATTTTCCAAACATAATATTTGTATAGTCAAATTTAATGGCTTGACGAGACGAATCCAATGAGCCTAACATCACAAAATTTTGACATCATTAAGACATTGAAATGTACATCAAGTAGTCTACAATCAAGGGATTCAACATCGATCATCCATCTAACCACTCCCCATTTATCCTTGATCTCTTACCTATTTACGTCCATGCCACTCAAGAAATCTATAAAAAGCCCCTTATTTCTCTTGTAAGGGGATCCAAGAAAGAAGAGAATAAGATAAGTGAAGGAAAAAGAGAAGTAAGAGGAGGAAGAAGCTCCTACTCGGCCACCGCTGGAGTTTTGCTGGACCGCCGCCAGAGTTTCGTCGGACCGGACCACCCCCTGAGGCCCTCGCCTTTGCCGGAGCACCACCTAAGGCCCTCGCCTTTGCCAGACCACCGCCTGATGACCTCTCCTTAACCAGACCACCACCTGAGGCCCTCGCCTTCACCAGACCACTAGTTGTGGCCCGGAGTTATGCCAAACCACCACCTGAAGCCCGAAGTTCTATCAGACCATCACCTGACACTTAGACTTCTATCATATTATTGTTACTGGTAATCTGATCACCCTTAGAGGCGAGTCAGACCATTGTAACCAACTCTAGTTCTAATGGAATCATTTTTCAACTATGCTAGGAACCCATTATTTTCCCTTTTTTTAGGGCTTTTCACATAAAAATATTGTGTTCTCTGTGTGTGAGCTGGATATCCATGCAACACTAAGACATAGTATTCTAACTATATCACCGTATATATTCTAGCCCGCAATAAGAATATTATAAATGGAGTTAAAATGAGATAATGATTAAACAATAGATAACTGGACTAGCATCTATGAAAGAATAAACTAGTGAAAAAAACATGTTTGGTTGGAACATGTATAAGAAGAGTAGAAGATGCACCAATTAGCATCACTTTTGATGGATTCACCTCATGGTGACTAAATGGTAAGGAATGGAGATGGAGTATTCACAATGCCAGGCATAAATAGTTGGGGTAAGGCTAATGATGATGAGCCTATTGCTAATAGACCATGGAGACTTGATCCTTAATTTTCATTGGATTTGGTGGAAAAATAAGGATAAGAAACACTGCGTTTCTAATAAGATCTTGTCCACCTATGCATTTCCAACATTTGCTAAAACATTGCCATTTTTATGATGTTAAACAAGCAAAAATCTAATTACTTGCATCAAAATCATGATGGTTATGATATGTTATTGCACCAAGACCACTAACCTCACAAACATATTGAGTGCAGAGTTCCCTTGACACTAGTCCCTGCATAAGCATATCAGCTAATGATTCATTGGAAGTGAAAGAGTCAGCTCCTCCTAGCATGAATTTTCTAACAAAATTGACACAAGGTTTATGAACCAAAGCAGACCACCAATCACATGCCTCATATAGAATAAAAACCAGATCAATTAGCCAATGGAAAAAATAAAGATTTTAAGCATTAAATGCTTTGCTGTGGCAAAAAGATGATGAATTTAATTAAAAATCGTGAAAAGGCTCTAGTTCCATCAATATAACTCAACATCCAGATAAAATCTATCTTCAAATGATTTTGTCTTCATTTCTTTGGAAAGACAAAAAATAGAATAGTAAATAAGCTAGTGAATTAATCATCATTAATGTAGAACAAGAATCTTTTTTTTTTCATTGAGTAAAATATTGAAACATCAAATGCTATTTTTCATCCATATGTATCTAAGAGACAAGAAAGTTACTTGATGACGAGCAAGCTTGTGGGTAAAATTTATAACATCAAATGTTATTGGTCAAACCCCACCAAGCAGCACTGCCCCCTTGGACCCGAAGCCATATAACAGCATAAAATATAAATTTTGGGAATTTTCACTTGACTAAAAGTTGATATTAAAATAGAATGTCTTCATTTTGTCCTAATACACCAAATGCAAGCAAGATTAGCTTACATCCCTTCTTAAATTGTCAGAAAAAACTCTCTTGGAACCAAATTTAGGCAAGCCATTAATTTCATAACATTTACTTGTTGAAGTTACCAACATGAGAGTAATGGAGACTCGAACTATAAAAGAAGAACTAACACTATTAGAACTCCTTTACCTTTCTAAATTGTTAGTGAACTACCTACAAGAACTATTCTTAAATAGTTCATTTATCACCTAAGATAATAGTTGAAAGTAGTCCCATGACTTCCATGGCATGAGAAAGCAGATGAAAATAACTAAAGCTATATTTATTACCTTATTTCTCTTATGTTAACAAACACAATTGATGCAAAAAATCCTTCTCAATGGCTTAAATATGTCATTACATTGTGTGGTGGGGCGCAAAAACTGCTACTTCAATTAATAAATAAGTTTTCCATAATAAATAAAATATTCTTTGCTTTTCACTAACCTAGAAAGAACCAATCCTTCCATGGCATGATGAACTTGCATTTTCAAAAAACAACTTATCTTCAAGCTCGTGCTTATTATTTTTTATGATCTTTTTTCAACAATTTCAATTACATCATCAATCCTCTATTTAAAAGATTGAACTATGATTTAACAAAATTTACTTTCAATTTTATCGTATAAAATTTTATTTTTGTATAAGGAGTTTTTTATAATGCAAATCAAAGAGTGCACTTTAAACCTTTTGAATATGCATCCACTAGATCTTTTGTTTCTAATATTCATTTCTCATTTACTATATGAAGGTTCTAATATTAAAATGGATAGAAGTTGGATGTATTGTTGAAGGAGTAATGCAGTTTTTTAAGGAGTTAAAAACTTTCTAAATTTTGCATTTAGTAATTTAAGTTCAAGTGGAATGATACTACACCCATGTAGAGATTATGGGAATGAATTTGTAGGAAAAGAGATGATGTTGAAGCTCTTTTTTTTTGGAGAGGATTCAAACTTGGATATTACAATTGGACTGCTCATGGAGAAACTTCATTTAGAAATGACATTGGATCACATTCACTCATTGTTGATGATGTTAATGATGACATGGAAGGTGTATTAAATGATGCATTTGGTAATACTAAAGATAAGCAAGATGAAATTAATTAACAAAATGCAGATGTTGTAAAGTATTATACGTTAATAGGTGACTCACAATAAGAATTATTTCTTGGATGTTAAAAGTTCTCAAAATTACATTTTCTTCTTAGGATACTTCAACTTAAATGCCTTGGTAATTGGACTGAAAAATCATTTACTATGTTGCTTGACTTGTTAAGCGATGCAATTGAAGATATTCGTCTACCAAAGTCTTATTCTGAGAGGGTCCATCTCAAATTTTCAACATTAGTAGAATCAAAAGAGTTAAACCAATCATCATTAAATAAAACCAGATCAAGACTTTGCCATAAATGCCGATGATTCAAAGTAATGTTATTGCTAGAAAAACCAATATCAATTAAGTTATAATCCATAATCATACTATTAAAATCCTCCATAGAATGATAGATAAGAAGGGAGCCCCCAATGCGTTCAGACAGGTTAGCTATAATATTAAAATCACCCCCAACTATCCAAGGAAGGTTGCAAATACAATGAAACTGAGTAATTTGATTCCATAAATTTTTTTTCGTATAACAAGAGGAAGCTGCATAAATAAAAGAATCACAATATTGAAAATTAGAACTTTCAATATTACAATGAATAACTTGAGTCAAATCTCCAATAATGTCAACCCGAACAAATTCATTCCAAAACACCCAAATTTTATTGACCACATTCGAGAAAGCATATTTAAATACTCAAAATTTAGCAGTACCAAGTAACTTATTAGAGGAGATAGGAGGCTCAAGAAAGACAAGAATAGAAACATTATAAATACGACATAAATTTTTAACTCTAAATTTAGAAGATTGGCATCCAGTGCTCTTAATATTCCAAAAATAGCATTAAACATAAATACAAGTGATTAATGAGAAGTATGCAAATGGATATTTCTAGGAGATTGTAAGACAAAATTCTTTTGCTTCCTACCTCTCCTACCATGACCCTTGGTATAACTTGTATCATTATCATCTCTATTAAAATATTTAGCCAACATATCCATATCCTTCGAGTAAGTAAAAGCATCACTATGATAATGATCATTTAAAGAAACTTACTTTCATTAATCAAACCTGATTGCCCCTTAGTAAGAAGCATTTCTCCTTCCTTATAAAAAACACATCCTTCCACATCGGTTTCATTGTTCACCGTATTAGCCCTTATCTCCTTCACCATTTAGGTTTGGACCAAATCCTTGGAAATCATATTAGTTTGATCAATATCCTCATCCACACCAATATTATTAACCAATCCAGCCTCCATAAGAGGCAAAGTAGAATTAGAAACATTCTTAAAGTTAGTATCAATGATTTGATAATTCTCATTATGACAAACAATGGGTAAATTGGAGATAGAATTTTGATTGACTTCCTACACTTGATTAAAATCCTCAACAATGGAAGGATTTTGCTCAACCTGAATAGAATCAAAATCAGTGAATCCTTAATAGGAACTTGCACACAGGAGGCATTACCCACAATACCCTTAGGACTAGGAGTGATAACATCCAATTCAGTTGAAGGTAAAACACTTCTAAGCTAAGGTTTAGAAGAATTTTTTTTCTTCTGGAGCTATGGGTGAAGCTTATTACAAGCATTTAATCCATGCCCATGCATCTTACAATGCGAACATAAAATAGGTAAATTTTTTAATTCAACTTTTTGAAAATAGTGGTTAAGTTCCGAACCAATCATGACCACATTCGGATGTTTCTTTGATATATCCAATTCAACTAACACACGAGCTATAGACGGCCATGAAATGGACGATGTGGCTTGATCAATTGTAATAGTGTACTAAAGATAGAAGCCAAACCAAATAAGATTTTCAAATTAAAAAAATGAAAATGAAGATTCGAAAAAGTGATACACACATGAGCTATGAGAGATTCTTCATGCACATCAAAATCAGGTGTGCATTTCAACAATCTCATTTGACAGCCCTGAATATAACAAACCTTCCTAGAGAAAATACAACTATAATCCAAATTGTTACTATGTTGAATTGCAATATGCTTTGAATCCAACAAACTGACATGAAATGATCTAGATAATTTTAGATTAAGAAAAAACTTACAAATAACGTCCAGGTTCGATGGCTAAAGTATTAACTTTCAAAAAAAAGTTAGTGCAAAAGGTGTAACCAGCATAGAAACCATAGAGTCCTCGAGCAATAGTGTCGGACAACTTTTAAAAGAAGAGTTACAAAAGGAAGTTTGGATGAAGAAGAAGAAGATACTCCAACCATTATATCACTAAACAAATGGGACTTACCATTAAGAAGAACATTAGGCAGAGGGATAGATGATGATGGGGTCGTCATCTCCTAAAAACCTCAAAACCTAAAGACACACCAAGAAACCAAAACCAAAATAGGATGAAAACTAAACTAGAGACATGAAATGAAAAGAGAAAACCATTAAAAAAATGTCAGAGCTGAAGAAAATTGAGATTGGGGATGAAAACCCTAGAGCACCTTAGAATCACCTTGGAATGGCCTCAAAGCAGAGAGTTGTAGCAAAAACGTATGTAACAAGAATTTTTATTATAAGATGTTCACAAAAATATAATTCAAGTTGTTCATTATTTTTTATGTTATTTTCTTTCTACTACATGAAGACAGGGGTTTATGCAAATCTTCTTTGATGTTTTTTTTTTCATTAGCTTCTTGGATATTTCCTCCTTTTTTGGATATCTTGGTGCATTTGAAAATTCACTTGTCCACCAAGGAAAGCGTTAGGGGTTTTGCATATTATCATGGAGCAAAATATACCTATTGGGTTATAATTTCTTTAATGGTTATTCTTGTTTTTTCTTAATTATTATTATTTTTATTTTTTATTTTGGTTAAAACCCACAGAGGGCCTACGCGTTAATATAAAAAATAGGTTACAGAGTCCTTAAGGGAAACCATCGGCTCACTACTACTCAAATGAGCTTCAAAACAAATGCAAAGAAAACCTACGAGCCAATTGTTTCCGCTACCAAAAAATACAATGAACCCTAGTAACATTCTATAGATGTTGAAGACCAGCATCCAAAAAAGAAAGATAAAAAATAACCATAAAGTTCAGTCTTTCTGCCAAAAAATTTGAAGCCCTTACTGACCACTTCCTTTGTAAAAAAAAAAACTACAAAAAAAGAAGGCTACACACAAAAAGAGTATTAGCAAAATATATTTGAGAGAAGGGGTAAGTAAATAAACAAAAGATAAGATAGACCCAAGTGAAGCCAGTCTTGGAATAAAGATCATAAGAGCACATAATACAATCAATAAACTTAGCCTCATTAGGATTGTCCACAAGCCACACAATCCTCCCAAAAACATTCTAGCAGCACCTACTCAGAGTCTCACTGACAAAGCACGGTATAGAGCAAAGAGGGATACAAGAAATTCATGATAGTCCCAAACATAGGAGATAAGACAGCCACACAAAAACCAGCACGACCAATACTACCCACATACTAGTGGCAAAATTCCAACATATTCAAGCCATCCTAGCAAAGACATCTAGCAAACCACAGAAAAAGATCCAGGAATTGCAAACCCAATACCCTGGGAACAACACATAATAAGTAAAAATAGCAGCCAGAGAAGTAAGACTACAGCCCAACAAATCTCCCAAACCCCACATGACAGGAGAGCAACAGTGGGATAAACTTCCAGAATCCTCATGAAGAAAAACAAAGCTCCCATCTAAATTCTCAAGAACAAAAGCATCACAGCGGCCATTGTACAACAGAAAATCACCAAAAAAATAACCCAAAAACTTCCAGGTTAAGTTCCAACAACCTACGAACCAAACCTAGCAAATGAAACCAGAAAAATAGCCCCACAAAATAGAAGAAGTAACAACAAAATAGCTCCCAGGAAATAGAAAAGCTAGAGAATATAACAACACAGGGAGAAACAAAAAGTTAAGTGTTAACATAGAAGATACCACACGCGTCAAGATATAGCAGACCATTAAGATGAACAGGTATAGAATATTTAACAAAATTAGTAAAACATTCAAGATTGCACTCATGATCAGCAAGCCGAAAAGCATAAGAGTTACCTACCTTACCAATATGAGAGAAGGAGGCATTCATAAAGACCAACAACTTCTTAATTTCCCTAACAATATAAAAAAATATTTGAGTTACAGCACACTTCCTCCATATCCTTAAAAAGAGTGATATTAAAACCAGAATCCACCTCAACAACCAAATTAATCAATATCAGAGGGATACAGAGTTAGATAACATAAAGAATGGCAGTACTAACAGAAAAATAAATATTACCATTTTGAATGGGACCCACAAAAGCCACAACTAAATGGCCATAAGAATCCCTATTCAAACCACCACAGCTAGCACCATACTCAGAATGAAAACCTTCAACATTAAGTATAGAAACATTAGGAAGAGGCTTAATCTAGTAAATCACATTTATATCAGCAGGATCCTTCTTCCAACCAATCCCCAAAGAGGAGGTAATATGAATGCAATTCTTAAAACTTTGAACAGTAAGCAAATTGACAGCCATAATAGATAAGATCTTGTCTTTAACCCTTTGGATTACATGGAGGCAATTCATTCTAACTCCATTGAACATGGAGTTATTTTTCTCCAACCAAATAAACCAAAGAATAAGGGAGGGAATAATTATGCGAATTTGATCTTTAGTATCAACAAACTAATACTTAAGTAAAACGTTAAGGGGGAGATGAGCATTAAAACTATTTAATTGAAACAAATCATCAAAGTAGACCCAAGTTCTAATAGCCACAGGACCAGAGACAAACACATGGTGCATTTTTTCAGTATGAAAACAACATAGGCATTTCGAGGCAAGATTGAAACCCTTTTTAATGAGATTGTCTTTTGTAGGAAAAAATTTATGAAGAACTCTCCAGACAAACATAGAAACCATAGATTGGATGCTCTTGTGCCAGGTGTTAGCAAAAATCTTATCCAAGTTACTTTTAATTCTAAAAGAATGCCAAGAATTCTTAAGATGAAAATCCCCATCATTAGAAAAATCACACAAAATAAAATCTTTAGAATTTAAATTAATAGGCAGGTTGAGAATTCTCGTAATAATGCAATTACGGATAAAATTAGATAACTTATCATAATCCCAATAATGCAGAAGAAGTATAGTGTAATATGGAGTCAATAGAATCCTTACCAAGCCATTTATCTTGCCAGAAAAAGTTGTTTCCTTCACCAAGTCCCCATGAAATAAAGGCTCCATCTCCCATTTGATCATACAAAACATTTTCCAAACTTTAGAATCACCAATTTTATAGGAAATATTGGTAGGGTGATTGCCCACACAATATTTAGAAATCATAAATTTAGCCCAGAGATTCTCTTTAGAATGTAACTTAAACCAAAGTTTGAAAGAAAAGGCCTTGGCCATGTCAGAGAGGGATTTGCAACCCAGACCACCTTCATCCAACACACCACAACATTTCTCCCAAGAAGCCCAAGTAATTTTAGAAGAGGATAGAATACCCTTCCAAAAAAACTTATTAATAATCTTATGAACCCTGCTACACACAGTTTCTGTAGGAAAAATAGTCTGAAACATATAGACAGGTAAGGCACATATAACACTTTTAATTAAAGTAACCTGACCACAACTAAGAAAATTAGAATCCCATGATAAAAGCTTATTATGAACAGAAGCAATAAGATCCTCAAATAAAAAGGCATGCTTTCTACCTTTAAACAAGGGAACAGCAAGATACTTGATATGCATGTTAGAATGAGTAAAGCCAGTAACATTTTTAATAGAAAAAATACGAGCATTGGGAATCCTTTTAAAAGTAATAAAATAACATTTGTTTTTACTAAAAGAGAGGCCACTAACTAACTCAAAAATATTGAAAAAATCTATGATTTTCTAAATTCTATTAATAGTAGCATTAGTAAAAATAATGAAGTCATAAGCAAAACACAAATGGGATAAACAAAAGCCTCCCACACTTCTAAAATAAAGACAAGGATTAAGTTCAAAAAGATTAGAAAGACCCCTAGATAAAAAATTTAGCTGTAATGACAAAGAGAGCAGGGGAAATTGGATCACCCTGCCTTAAGCCATGGGAGGAGTTGAAAAATCCATGGTTAGAACCATTCAAAATAATAGAAAAATAAACATTTTTAACACAATTATTAATAAGATTAATAAACACAGTGTTAAAACCAAAAAGGTTCAGTATAAAGTAAATTAATTTCCAACTAATATTGTCATAAGCCTTGGCAATATCAAGCTTCAAAATCATATTACCCCCTCTAGCCTTAACATCCAAATATTGACTTAATTGTTGAGCCAAAAGAATATTATCTGTAATAGCCCTACCTTTCACAAAGCCCATCTAATACGGAGAGATAATTTTAGGCAAAATAGAAGATAAACAATTCAAAATAATCTTAGAAATCAATTTATTAAAAAAATTACAAAGACTAATGGGCCGAAAATCATTACACATTTGTATAGAAGTACTTTTAGGAATAAACACAAGCAAAGTGGAAGTAAAAAAATTTTGGAATTGGATTACCATTGAAAAAACTAAAAGGCCGAAAAAATATCATCATGAATAATATGCCAACTTTTTTGGAAGAAAAGAGTTGTGTAACCTTCAGAGCCTGCAATTGAATCACTATTCATACCAAAAATAGTGTCTTTAACTTCCTCCAAAGAAGGAGGAGAAGCAAGGAAGATATTATCCTCATTAGAAATAAGGTTTGGAATAAAAGAATGATCAGTGGCCTGAACATGGTTAAAAACTTTAATAAAATAGTTTTTAAAATGACTAACAGCTAAATTAGCAATCTTAGTACTATCATTCGAAAAGTGCCATCCTCTCTTTGAATGTTGGAGATCCTATTCTTAGTCCTTTTTCTCTTATTTAAAGCATGAATGTACTTAGTGTTACAATCACCCTCAACCAAGTGCTTCGCAGTAGCTTTCTGTTTCTAAAAAACCACTTACTGAGCTTGAAAGTAAAAAAGATCAAGTTTAGATTGATTAAGCAATGAAAAATTAGCATCAGAAGGATCATTTTGACATAATTTTCCATTGAAAGCCACACATTATTCAGCTTGAAGAATGTTAGAAAAACTATTTCTAAAAATATTGTGATTCCACCAATTGAGAACATGTGTCAACCTCTTAAGCTTGAGCCAAAGCCTTTTCATACCAATGATAGAGTTGTCGAGATGAAGGGGAGCTTGCCAATTGCACTTAACAACCTCAAAAAAGGTGTTGTTAAGTAACCACATATTCTAAAACCTGAATTGAGAAGGAGCAATAATACATCTACTGTTAATGTTGAGAAGCAAAGGAGAATGATCCGACAAGGTTCTACTAAGATGCTGAACATTAGTAAAATTAAAAGCATTAATCCAAGATTCATTAAAAAGCACATGATCAAGTCTTTTACATAAGTGACCCCTGTTCTAAGTGAAATTATTACCAACAAACCCAATATCAATCAAGTTACATAATATGATCATGTTATTAAAATCAGACATAGAACGGTAAGAAGAAGGCGACCCTCCACTCCTCTAAGAAGGGGAAGTGATAGCATTAAAGTCACCTCCCACCATCCAAGGCAATTGATAGATACAATTAAAATTCATAAGCTGATCCCATATCACTTTCCTAATATAAAGGGAAGAAGAAGCATACACAAAGGAGGCACAACACTGAAAATTAAAAGCCTCAATTTTGTAATGTAAAACTTGAATAAAATCACCAATAACATCAATTTTAATAGGATTTTTCCAGAAGACCCATATTTTATTAGCCACTGGCAAAATAGAAGATAACAACATAGTTAAAACCAAGAAAATGAGAGGTGCTAGCTAACCTAGAAGTAGGCATAAGTGGTTCAAGCAAAACAAGAATTGAAATATGATGAATACGACATAAAGTTTTAACACGAATCTTAGAAGCTAGGCATCATATGCCCCTAACATTTCAGATAATAGTACTAAACATAAAAACACATTAATGAGAAGTACTTGAATGAGTATTTCTAGTAGTGTTTCTAGCTGGTTGTAAAGAAACATGCTTAGGCTTGTGGCCCCTTTTACTATGAAATTTAATAAAACTAGTGTCATTATCATCTGAGTCAAAACATCTACCAGTCATCATCTCATCAGTATCAGTAAGACTATCACTGTTATAATTAGAGGTAGAAGTGGTCTTACCAACATTATGGACATGAGGAACATCCCTTCCATAAACCTACCATCATCATCCCATATTTCAGAATACTTTCTCTCCACAACTTTAATGTTGGTTTAAGTTAACAATTGCTGGTCCATAGCAACAAGTTCTCCATCCTCTAAGATAGTATCATTCTTATCTTTATCACTATCTACCAATTGAATAACACCATTAGTAACCATCTCTGCATTCTGACAAATTAGAGGATTAGAAATCATATGATCATTAACTTTAGTTATATTATGATTGAGAATGCAAGAAGGAAAATGATCAACATTATGCACAACAATATCAACATTTTCCTCACAGTCAATAGAACTAACATTAATTAAATCATTAGACATATTATTGAAAGGACCAACTCCCTGTTCAAGAGGAATAGAAGCAATAATTTCCTCAAGATGATCCTTCTCGGGTCCGACCAAGGCGCTCTCAGATAGCGGGTCTCCTATAGGACAAGTGTTAGATGATTATTTCAAAGTGTTCTTATCAGTACGTAAATGGGGATTTTTATGAAAACAACGATTCATAGCATGACCATGCATCTTATAAAAAGAACAAAATATAGGCAAATTTTCAAAATCAACTTTCTAGAAATAACATATCATTTCAGAACCAATCCAAATTTTAGTTGGATGTTTCTTAGAAACATCCAACTCAACCAGAACCCTAGCAACTGACGGTTGAGACACTGAAGAAATAGCTTGATCAGTCTATAAGGGACGGCCAAAGATGGATGCCAAACTAAATAAAATTTGATGATTAAAAAAATGCAAATGCAAATTAGGAAATGAGATCCAAACTGGAGTTATAGGTGATTCTTCCCTAACATTAAAATCCTTAGTCCAATTCAAAAGACTTATTTGACAAGCTTGAATATAATATGAATGCCTAGCAAAGATCCGGATATAGTCAAGGTCATTGGCTAACTAGATAGCAATATGCCTTTGATCAAGTAAACCCACATGAAAAGAGCCTGATAGCTTTAGATTAACAAAAAACTTTCGGATAACATCAAGATTTGGCCTTCTCAAAAAAAATTTACCAACCAAGGTTAAAGCATATAGAGCAGCAAGTTGATCAACTACCGAATCATCAAAAAGAAGGGCTAGACAACTCTTAAACGATGAATGCACAAACTTCAATTTTGAAGAAGGCGATGAAACACCAGCAAGATCTTATTTAAAAGAATATGTTTTCCCTTAAAAGATGAAGGTGCCGGGACAGATGATGACGGGGTCGTCATCTTCCCACACAAAAACATAACAAAAAATAGAAAAATCAAAACACGAAAGAGAACCAGAATCGAAGAGTGAAAAATCCAAACCGAAATCACCAATAAATTCCAGCCAGAAGGGCCAGAATCGAACACATAGGAAGAAGCCCTAAATCGCCCAAAAATTGCCATAGAGCAGTGCAGAGAGACGTTGCCGATTTTGTCTAAGTAGGAGATTTTTATTTTATTTTCTTTCTACTGCATGAAGATAGGGCTTTCAGCTAATGTACTTTTATTTTTCTCATTTGCTTCTTGGATATTTTATTGATACAGTTACTATTAGTGTTTTTTAAACTAGGAAATGGTTCTTTTAGTTTGCTCAACAAGTGAGTGTTGTTACCATTTATTAATGTTGATGGAATAGAATTAATTATTACTTTAGTTGGTGATGAGAAGAAATGACCAATAGCTTTTACATAACTTTTACTTGGTGTTATTGAGAATGCTAATTGGCATGCTATTGGGTGTGAAGCATTCTTGGTATGATGGCCAAAAAAAGTATAAATTTTGTGTAGTTTTTAGTGTTATTTATTGTGGAAAATCATTCTTTAGAATTTCCATCTAGAGATAACACAATAAATTCAAAGGTATAATCCAGTATAGGATTATTTCATTACGCCATGAGAAGAAATATATATTATAAGCCATATTTATTCTCTTAATATGGTGCAGTCTAGTGGCTTCGTTCTGACAAAATCTAATTATGAGGGTGCATGATGAAGAGGGAGAAGTGATTTTGAGAACAGGTTCTACTCTCACTAAGAGTTGCACAGTCAAGGTTTGAAGGTAGTTTTGAAGTTCTAAAATTGCAATAGCTTTTCTTGACATAATTCAATATAGTGTTGTTGCTTAAATGAGGAGTATGGGATAATTAATTTCCTCTCAAAAATTGAGGTTTGAGAACAATATTGGCCTTCTTCTAGCTTATGCTAATACCTATGTGATGTAGATTTTCATAGGTATGATTTTGTTGTACCTACAGTTGAACTATATATACCCTATAAAAGTATCAATATAATTTATGCCTTACTGCAAATCTTGTGCAAGTTTGAGAAAAAAGGGGATACAATACAATTGAATGGGTTTGATACATTACAAAGGTTGGATCATTTGAAATTAGATGTTAAGAATTGGAATTACAAATGTTGTTAGCAAGAGGATAAGAACTTTTGGTTTTTGAGTTTTTTTTTTTAATAAAAATATTGTTGCATTATAAAACACTACAATTGTCCCAAACAGTTCATTCAACTTCCCAAAGCCAAGAAGAAAGCCACTACACTAGAATGAGGTTCACAAGGTAAAAAGAAATTAAAAAAAAAAACACAAACCTCCAATAGCAGTTTATTACAACTTATAAAAGGGAACTATATGAAGAAGCATACAAACAAACTACATCAACTATATCCTATTACATAACATACTTTCTATAGTGAAAGTACTAAGATTGATCAACCTTTCTTTCTTAGCTCCCTCCATTATAAAGTTAAGTGCTTATTCACTTCTTCTCTGAGTTATTCTCCAATTCATTCCTCATCTCATAAGAGAAATAATCATTGACATCATCATCATCCCAATCATCTTCCCACTGCTACAGGGCATCCTTTCCTTCTTTCTTATCATACCACTCTTCATCAATCTCGAACTCCTCAAACTCATCGTTCTCCTTGAAGAGGTCTACCTTGCTATCCTTGCCAACTGAAAGCTTTATATCTGTAGCCATCAATTTCGAGGTGAGAAAATCATCAGCATAGGGTAGAGGAACACAAGATACAGCATATGAGCTAGCATTTCATTGTGTTATTTTTGTTATTTTTTCCCTTAAATGAACTGCATCTGTTGATTTTTTGGATCATTTTGCTTGAATTCTCTTTTGCATTCATATTATTGTGTTGAACTGATAGGCTGGGTAACAATGCTAAAAAGCTATTGGAGAAGGATTAGTTGAGCCAACCCCAAACACCTAAACATGGCTATTTCTAAACATGATGTTGAATGTTTCAAAGAAGTTTTGAATTTTTACTTACTTGAGTTAACATCAATTATTTTTATTTCACATAAACATTAAAAATGATTACTGCCTAGAATTATATTCAGTCAATTATGCAATCATTAATGAGGCTCAAATGAAGATAAAGATTTGTGCTAGAAAACAAATGTTGTTCTTTCTGTTACCTCATCTTCATCATTAGTCTTATGAGACCATGTTGACATCACCTTATGCAATTATTTTTGCCCAATTCTAAGCATGTTATATTTAGTTTTACTCTTTGCTGTAAATATTCTTAATGACTTCATTGAAACACATTATCATGACAAATATAATCTTAATGATTATTAAAAATATTTTTAATTAGTAAGGAAAATTTAGCACAATATTCTTAATAATCATAGTTGTTAATTGGCGATGATTGTTGGACAATATTTGATAGTGAAATGTTAAAAGTTGAAAAAATAAACAAACACAATGCTGAATAGATTTTTAGTTGATTCAACCCCTAATCTCTTAAAAACCTTTAAACCTCCAAAAAGGTTAAGATTTTAATTTTTTGTTGGATTGCTTGAGACAAAAATTTCCACAATCAGTAGGGTGGAAGTTAATAATCTGATCGATGATAGTTGGGATTTTTTTCAGGTACCTTAAGTAGGATTGTTTGGAGGAATTTTTATTCTTTGGAAGGGTAAGTTTAAAACCATTCATATAGTAGAATCTTCACAACAATTTGTGATTTGGGATCTTATGGTGGTTAATAAAGGAGTTTGGAGAATTGCTACAATTTATGGTCATAAGGAAATTGTTCATAGAAAAATTCTCTGTGAGATATTGGAAAAGTTTTATACAAACAATATCCCTATGGTAGTTTGAGGGAATTTCAATTGCTTGTTATCCAAATAGGACAAAAGAGGTGGTAAGAGATTTTGATTTTCTTAAGCTTCAAAAGAAATGAAATCTTTTTTAGTGAATGATGACTTCCATGAAATTAGTTTTATTGGACCTAAATTCACTTGGTGATTTTGAATCCTGGAAAGATTAGATAGAGTATTTTTAAATGTTAATGCTATGAATTCTTCTATTCAAGTGGTGGTAAGGCATCTTGCTAGAGTGGCATAAGATTATTATCATATTTTATTAAATTTCTTGGACCATAAATTCTAGTCAGAGAGGATTATCAGGTTTAAAGAGGTGGGCATCCTAATCAGTGTAGGAAACTACAATGAAATCGGCTTGGAGTAAGAAAACTGGAGGTGATAGTGCTGACAGGTGAAAAAAAAATAAGAGAACCTTAAAAACTTTGTTCTTTTGGAGTAAAGCAAAGCACGGGAACTTTATTACTCAAAAGAAAAAGCTGAAGAAAAGTATATAGGAATTCCAAATGAAAGAAGCAAAGGTTGGTTGGCTCTCAAAAGAGGACATGTGGAGACTCAAGGCAAATGTGAATGAACTAAATACAGTATTGGCACGTCTGAACACATGGTGGAAGAAAAGGGTGAAGGTTAAATGGTTATCTAATTTTGATACAAATTCAAAAAAAATTCACTCACTTGCTTTAGCTAGAAGGAATTCTAATTGTTTTTATAAAATCATGGATGGCAATGGGTCAGAGGTGGAAGATTTTGATCAAATTATGGATATTTTTTTTTCATTCTTTCATGGAGAAAGGGAGAGATAGGTTCTGTAATCTAGATGGGTGGCCATCTTCTATATGTACTCTGGAAGACTATGATAAGTGTTATTAAATAAAAATCTGGAAATGAAGGAAGTCAAAACTGTGGTGCATCAAACTGGTAGCAACATCTCTCCAAGAAATGATGGTATATCTTTCTCTTTTGTGAAAACTTATTGGTGCATTATAAAAGATGAGTTATGTAATGCTATCAATCTTTTTTCAATTCGGGAGTGATAAATCATGAATGGAAGGAAACATTGATAGTGTTTATTCCTAAAGTTCATAGTCCATCTACACAGAGCCATTTCAGGCCTATTAGTCTTTGTAGGACTATTTACAAGTTGATAGCAAAGAGTCTATTAAATAGAATGAAACATGCTATTCACAAACTAATTTCAATACAACAAGTTGCTTTCCTTAACGGAAGAATGCTAGAAGATCACATTCTGGTTGCACGGGAGATTTTATATAAATTCAGTATTTCAAAGTCATTTAAAAGTCTAGTTTCTTTTAAAATTGATGTGGAACAAGCATATGATAGCATGTGCTGTAAGCCTTTATGGAAAGTTTTGGAGCTTTTTGGATTTCCTCAAGTGTTCTCTGGATGGATTATGGAGTGTGTGATTGATCCAAAATTTTCACTTATGATTAATGGAAGGCTTTCAAGATGAAATAATGCATGGAATAGATTTAGATAAATTTGTCCATTATCACCTTATATATTCATCATTTGCTCTCAACATCTTTTAAATGTGCTTAAACAAAAGGAAATGTCTTTAAGGATTCAGATTGCTTCAAATTGGCCAAGTATTTCTCTTCTACAATAAGCAGATTATATTTTAATCTTTTTTGAAGCAATAATGAAAGAAGTAAAGGAAATTAAAAAGGTTCTATCTGAATTTTGTGGTTGGACTGGACAAAAAATCAATGCAGGGAAATAAGATATTCTTTTTGGGAAACATGTGAAAAAGAAGAAAAATAAATCAATTGATAGAATTATGGGATTCAAGGTAGTCAAAGCATTTAACTATCTTGGGATTAAGGTGGCATTGAGGAGATTTGTGGCAGAAGATTTTCATTTCATTATTGAAAAGGATTTGAGGTTAGTTCATATTTGGGGAACTAAATTCATTTCTTTGGTAGGGAAATTCACTCTTATCAAATCTATATTTTTATCAATTCTGATTTTTTATTGCACACTTGCTTTGGTTCAAAAAAGTTTGTTGAAGGAATTGGATAAAATTTGTAGAAATTTCATTTGGAACAAAAAGGAGGGAAAAATTGGCATTCATTATGTGAGTTGGAGTAATCTATGCAAAATTACAAGTTGGGTGGAAGAGGTCTTCATTCTTGTTTGGAAATGGTTGGACCCTTGAGAGCAAAGTTGGCATGGAAACTAATTCAAGATAAAGAATCATTATTGTTCAAAGTTATAGTAGCTAAATATGGAGTTCATTGTGGAGAAATTAGTGATAGGAAAGGAAGTTATTCTTATAAAATCATTGCAAATGGTATGGATTCACAAAAACAAATAGTTAAATAGAAGGTTGGATCTAGTTGTTCTATTAATGTTTACAATGATATATGGATTTTGGGCAAATGTCTAAACAAATGGCCAATATTTATGGAAAATCCTGAATAATGTGATATGAAGGTGGAAAAGATGATTACTAACAGAAGATGGAATGTACAAGAATAAAAAATTTTCTTTGGGGATGAGCTTATTTTCCTAATCTATAAAATCCTAATCCATGTGGATATAGAAGGAGATGATCTAAAACCTATTCAATTTAAACCAAGACTTTCTATTTTTGCTATTGCTTATAATGCCATAGTGAAGGAAAAGTATTTAAGCGTATACTATGAATGTTTTAAAAAATTCAAATTGATGCCTCAGGTGGAAGTTTTCTGGCGGAGTATCTTTAACAATGCAATCCCTACTTTCAATTTTCTTTATCAAAGAAGAATGCAGGAAGATTTTGGATGTCCGAGAGGCTACAATGCCATAGTGGATCTGGATCATATCACAATAAAATGTGCTAAGATGGTGGAGGTATTCAATTATCTAAACAATTGGGGATTTGGTATTCATAGTTTCGATTCATTTTATGAGTGCTAGGATTAGATGGAGAAATGTGTTGATAAACAAAGATTCATCATCACTGTGTATTATAATTCAATGTATCTAACCTGGTGTGCAAGAAAGAAGTTTCTTCATAAATGGAAAGATGATAGTGCTATGGTGATTGCATTAAATTTGGTAAGCTTTGCTTCTATATCTTTTATGGGTGATAGAATTAAATCAGGCTTCTGGGGTACTAATCAGTCGAATAGATTATTTGATCGTTTGTACCCTCCACCTCCCGATTGGATTAAAATTAATGTAGATGCATCATTATCAAATTCATATAAAGCAGGAGTGGGAGGTGTAAACTAAGATTGTAAAGGAAGATTTTTCTAGCTTATGGACATTCTTGTATTCATTGGGACGTTTCACAGCTTGAGCTTTTGACAGTTCAAATTTTAAAAGATATCAAAAAAGATTTGATGGAAGGTTAAAAAGGGATAATTATTGAAACAGACAACTACAACATAATTAAATTCCTATAAAAGTTGGGTGGAAATTGGAAGGATGATTTTGCTTTCTTAAAAGAATCTAATTTTGTTGTTTTCAATTTCGTAAATAGAGGATGTAATAAGTTAAGAAACATATGTTCTAACTATGCTCTTTTTAGTAATTATAATTGGGATGACTTTTCTTTAAATAAGATTCCTCCTTTATTCAATTCTTAAAGGAGGAATTAGTTTATGGGTACTAGTTTGTAATAGTTTTCTAAGTTGTTAATGCAATTGAATTGCTTTTCTCAAATAAATAAATAAATAAATAAATAAACTAGCTTGGAGTTCATGAATGAAGGTTTACCTAAGAAATAGAACCAATTTCCCTGGCCTTACTTTATAAATGATCCTTGAATATAAGAAGATTAAAAGTCAAAATCTCATGATGGAAGCTTCACTGGAGTAATAGTTCATGAAGTTTGCTAAACCTTATAGAACTAGCTCTAAGGCATACTAATACAAAAGCAATATTATCACTTCATGTGGAACCTAGTACACTTATCAAAAGTTATAAATATGGTGATAAAAATCTAATCAATACAACATAACATCAATCATAGATTTTCAACCAAGCAATTATAATAGAAAATAAAATGCAAAAATTAATACTATAAAAAATAAAAGCAGAAAGAACAAACTAGATTTTATAGTGGTTTGGTCAAACCATGACCTTCTTCCCTAGCCCAGGGTCCTCCTTCTTGGGTATTGCACTAAACTTTTTACTAACTCTCCTTCAACCCACACAACAAGGTAGAAAAGGCCTTACAAACTCTCTTCCAACAACCCGGTGTGATAGAGGACCATACTCCCTTCACAGATAGATAACCTTAACTCCTTTTTACCCCCCTAATGAGGCAGAGAACCTGGAATCACTTTCACCTTCCCAATGCTGCAGTGTAGCAGGTCCTTCAACACCAAAGAGATCTGCTTCTTCCCAAAACTTCCCTCAAGAAAAACCTTGAATATGATGGTACTAAGATGCAAGATTGTCCAACCAAAAGTGTGAAACCCCCTCTACACCGCCTTAAAACGCACAAGGATCTTTTACCTCTCAAACTATACCCATTCCTTTCTCTCTTTCAAGGCTCTCTCTTAAAGTTTTCTCTAGAAGAACTAAGACTCAATGCATGCCAAAGACACTCAATAATCCTAATAAGAAATCTTAAATAGAGGGCTTCAAAAAACCCTAAAAATTAAATTTAGCAATCAAATAATATACAGTACGATCAAAGGATCATCTAGAATTATGTGTATAATTTGACATATTAGTATTATATGATCATCTGTGCAAACAGTTTGATTTGCATGTTAGTGTTGTATGATCTTTAGTATGAATGACCAATCATGTAATATGATTAGTTCAACCGAAATGCAAATCATCCAGGATGAATAAATGAATGACCAAAATTATCTTTGTTGATTGTACAACATGATATTGTTCGTATAGTACGGTCAAAATATCAAAATTAAGCTCATTCAATTTATTAATCATATGATTAAATTAGGGAATATTTTAAACAATGTATTGTATTATTAGTTTCATACAGTATGAATAGAATAACTTTCTTAATTAATTTGTTTAAGTGATTTAATGAATGACATGGTTTCTAATCATAACATATCATCCAGTTTAAAGAAGTGTTCATACATAAGATCATACAATATGATCCATATCATATAGTATAATATTAAAAAAATTAAAATATCAAAAATGATTTTTTCTTTGCTTGTATATGTGTGCACAATCAGTAGGCTGGCATACACCCTTACATGACTTAACTTAGGAAATTAAAAAAAATGAATAAAAATTATAGACTCATTCAGTATAACCTATTAAACCCAATCTAGAGCCTTGAATCTTTACAGAATAGTACATGGTGTACTTACAATGTTTGTCAACACACAAACAAAAATGCTCTACCAATACTAATAGAAATAAAGAGGAAATCAAAAGTATTTGTTATCATCAAAATCATAAATTTGGGAGCTTGAGTTTTAGCATGAAGCTCACTCAAAACCTTCATATGACCTCATAAATTTGGCTGGGAAGAAAAGGAAGGGATGCTCTCACACTCATGATAATAAATGAATAATAAAACCTAACCCTTAAATGGAGAAATTTTGAGCTAGTTATAGGATTTAGATTTTAACAAAGTTAGGATTCTTACTTGATTTATAGTGCCTTAGGCCCTTAGGTAAGGTTAGGGATGCTTCATAGGGTTTATGGAAGGATTCATGAAATTTTGATAGTTTAGGTTTAGCTTGGTTGCATGAATGGTTTCAACCCATGGGTCATATGGTTATGGTTATCTAGATTATAGCTGAATTTGACCACCCCAATCTGAGGTGATAAAACTTATTGAATATTTCAAAACTTAATTTAGGTTCCACTTAGGCTTGGGTAGGTTAGGCAAACATTCAATTTAGATTTAGGAATTTTAGGAGACATTGATCTAGTATAATTTGACAGCTCAAGTTAGCCCAATGACCGATTGACCAAGGCAGATGTAATGAGTTATATAGTATGTAATGTGAGAGCTTTGGTTAATTGAGTCTAGGTAGAGGGAAAAATGATTTTCAACACTTGGGTCAAGCCAAGTGGCTAATCCAAGTGGACATAATGTATGGGTCACCTAGGGTTAACTCCTATGGATCATACAAATAGCTATATAGGTTTATATGCGTTTAATCAAGCTTTGGTCAATAAAAATGCAAAATATTTTAATGTATGCAAGCTTGGTCAACCAAGTTGACTAATGGGTTAGGGTTTGATTCAAACCATTCCAAATGAAGTTATAAGTTTATTTAAGGCACTTCTATGGCATGGCAATGTTTTTCTATGGGAAAACCATATTGAACCCTTAAGGATGATTTAGTCAACCTAAGTTAACTTTTCAAACTAGGTCAACCCATGGGCTAAGGTTGGATTCAAATCATTCTAAATGATGTATCTCACTCTTTGGAAGAGGTTTTATGCAATAGAAAGGTTCAAATGCATAAGATGTAGCTTCAGGATTCAATGACTCCATATGGTTAACTTAGGTTAGCTTGGTCAACCAAGGTTGATCATAACCTATGCTTTGGTTTAATGCATGTCAAATTATATTTTTAACATGTTATGATAGGTTGCATGGTTTAGTTTGATCGATTCATACTGAAGTTTAAAAAAAATTCATTTTCAAAAGTATAGGCTTATTGGTTTTTGTGATCAACCATGGTCTACCAAGGTTTAATGATTATTTAATGCATCATTCTAATGATGTTGATCATGATAAAAAAAAAAAATTGGAGTGGCCTCCAAGGTCCAAATTATAAGATACCATGTTCAGTGGCATAGTCTATAAATATTTTAAGGTTCTATATCCTATGAAAATGCTTTGCATTTTAGGGGATAAGGATCTTAAAATGCCTTTAAATTGATGTAGTTTACCTAGGGGCATCGCTAATAAATATTTAAATGATATATTAAGAATCCAAGGTCATTTTTTTAGATTTTAGGGAAATTGAATGTCTCCAAAAAAATTATTATGGACTGGTTTTTGGATTGGTTCTAACACTGGATTTCAGCATTCTGAATTGTCAATGAGTTTAGTCATAGGATTGAATTTAGATTTGATTTAAATAATGACTTAAGAGGATTTAAGGATTAAAATGTTCAAATAATTGATGATCATTGATGATTAAAAAAGTAATCTACTAATTATCACCAAGGATTCTAAAATGATAGATTTATGGACTAATTTTTATTTATGTTTGAATTAATTAATGAAATTCAATAATTGAGGAATTTTATGATTTTGGATGATCATATCACTGAAAATCAAGGGTGATTATCAAGTTGTAGATGAGACGATCAAATGATAGTCAAGAGTAATGTCAAGTTATGGTCTTATGTTTCATTAATTAAACCACCATGCCAAAAAACAATGATGAGTTTGATTTATTTTGTATTTGTTCTTTAATGTTTTAGGTCTAGAAATTGGGTTTTAAAATAGAGGCAATGACCTCATTAAAAACTGAGGTCAACAATGCATAGTGCTCAGATTTCCTGAGTGCCATGACATAGCAGTTATAAATTCTTAAAACCACAAATGACATATCAAAAGAATGCATCTATTTGATTAATAACCATTCCACATCATCAAGCATCGTAGTGGAGTAAACTTAACAATGCTGAGACACTAGTTCAACTTTAAGTGTTACAACTCACCATGTCAAAGTGTCTTGGCGCTTGCGGTTGATTCTTTATTTTCCTATAAATAATTGTTCAGTTCTATTTTTAAAGGATTTTAATCACTTGAGTAAATTTTAGTACAACTTTACTATACATTTATAGTACTCTCTTAGAGTAAAATCTATGAGAGGCTAAGTAAGTGTAAGATATAATCTTAAATAGAGTTTAGGTTTTGTTTGTGTAAGCAACTCTATAAGTGGAGGATGTATAGGGAATATACATTGATCCTTCCTGGTGATAAAATTTTATTACTTCTCTTGTACTTTATTCTTTTATGAATATGAAAATGAGTTTGCTTGTTATTTCTTCTATATAAATATAGATCTATAGCATAATTAGTTAGGAATAATATGGTAAAGAGCATATTAAGCATTAATGCATACTCTTATACTCTATAGATTTTTTGGATGTTTTGAATATATCCCACTTTATTTGATGCATACAATGTCTATGTGTATAGCTCAAACTTATTGTGATGTATAGCCTTGATCGAAAAAATGTAAGAATAATCAAGAATATTTAGATAGAATGTGAGCGTGCCTAGACATAAGATGCTTGAATATTCAAGGTTTTATGATTATATTAAAATTTTAGGAGGTCAACAATATCATTTGTACCCCTAGAAGCTAGATAGATATTTGGGGATGTCTATGCTCTCATCCATATTTAAAATTAAGAGTATCTTTAGGAAAAATATATTATTTACATACATCAATTCAAAACATTTTATACAAATTGTATCAACTATTTTACTTATTTTTATTATGTGGTTGGAATTCAAAAAGTATCAATTTTATTTTCGGAGGATAACTTATGCAATTAGTGTAAACATTAGTAATTTTAGCATAACTCTTTCTTATGGGTTTGACACTCTACTTCATTACTTTATTTCTTAATTTGACATATATACTTGTGTATATTTAAGTAGACTTTTATTATTTATATATCAAAATCAACATAAATATATTTAAATGTTACATGCCACATCTAGTTGAGCTTAGATACAATCAATCTTAATAATCTACACATGCCTCACCAGATCACAGCTTGAAACCGTCAAATATGATAATCCATCTGATAAAATATACATCATCTAACATGAATTGGAAAGTCCAGATTTCTTCTCAATCCTCAGAATAAATTTTCATATGGAATTTACTTTTCTTCATTATGGATAATTTAATGAAATAAACATCATGAAATTTTTAGGAATTATTTCTAATCATATGAAGTTCAATAGTTAGATTTTTCAGGGCTTAATATATTATATTTTGAGAGTTATTTGAAACCATAGTTCTAGGATTAGGTTTTGATATTTACCTCTATAGAATGAGTCTCAAAACATGATATTGGGCTTATTATCTTTCTTAGCTCCTTACAAAAAACATTTATGAATCGACCATATTTTGAGGATTTAAGGATTTAATGTTTGAAAACTTTAAGGGATGAAGCCATCGGTCACCCTAAGATCTCCTCACAAACAAGCATTAAAGAATTCGAAAGTGTGGGGAACTGAAGTGACACTCTCTAGAAGTTTAATAATAGTAATGAAATCTCTATGGAGGCTTTAGATAATAGATTTGACTAGTTTGACAAGTCAAACTTAGTCAAGCCACCTCGAATTGACTACACGGAGTCTCCAGGGGCTATTTGGGTTACATGCATAAAATTTAATGCATTAGGCTTGGAGTTTGTATGCAGGAAATGTATTTGTGAAGAGTTTTGACTATTATGATAAAATTGACCAATGTCAACTTAGATAAAAGTGTTCTCCCGTGGTCTTGACTCTTTAAAAGAATCAGGAGATTCAGATTTTAGGGTTTCATGGATTTGATTTGTTTTAAATTTGATATTTAACCTAAAATAGTTAAGTTTGATGAATTATAGGTAAAGCTGACCAAGTCAATTATTAAAAAGTTGACCAGACATGTACAATCCATAAGGAGCTATGTTTAAAATGATTTAGTGATGTTCAAATGTAAATTTGAATCTAAAATAGATCAGTAAGAAGTTTGATTAATTAGGCTAAGTTGAGCTAGCTTAACTATGTTTAAAATAGTTAAACCTAGATTTGGGAACCAGTATTGATAGATTTAATATATGAAGTTCCAAATGGTTAGGTTTGAATAGTGGTTGAAGTCAATGAGTTAGTGTTCTATAGGGAGTGGTTCATAAGAATGTTGATTGTAATTTAGGATTTAAATGTTTAGATGCCCTCAAACATAATTAAGGTTAATAAAAAGACCCCCAACATGTTTGATGAATTTGAAAATTAAATCACAAGTGCTAGTGTTGACCAAAATGATCAATTGAATGCAAAAGATTTGTTTAATGATTAGATATGAGATTAGCTTCATCTGAAAATTATTTTGGCTTGAATTAAAATGGATACATGAGAAGGAAATGATCCTATACAAGAAGATTTGAGTGATTAGATCATAATGATATTTAGAATCCTATCCTCGATCAATAAGAACTCTAAGAATGGTTGTTACATGGGAAACTTATACCAATCTTGAGAATAAAATATTAGATCTTGAATGTAATATCTATCATAAATAGTGAGATTTAGATGGTTCGATAAGATAAACTATTTTATCAACCAAAATTCAAAAAGGAAAGGATGTCGCTATGGAAACTTACCTCAATCCTAGAGAAAAAAACTTTTTTGAGCTAGAATGGGATGTCAGTCCTAAATAAGGAGATTTAGATGGTTAGATAAAATAACTACGCTATCAATTGAAATTCAAAAATGAAAGGACATCGCTAGGGAAACTTACACTAATCCTAGATAAAAAGATTTGAAATTTAATAGGATGTCAATCCAAATTAAGGAGATTTAGATGTTTAGATCAGGATAATTACTTAATCAACAAAAATTCAAAAGGAATGAATACCACTTTCGAAACATACACTAATTCTAGAGAATAAGATTTGAACTTGAATGAGATGTCAAACCCAAATAAGTAGATTTATATGGTTAGATTGGGACAACTAACCAATCAACTAAATTTTTTAGGACAATATATTAAAGATTTGTAACGAATAAATTTAGGTGATAGTGGAGATTTTCAGATACCATGAAAATGGGTTTACAACTAATGGCTAACTTTAGATGATAATAATGAATATAAGATAGCAAGTTGAAGATGGGCTTACTCTTAAATATTTTTTACATGTCAATGGCGCATATAAGATACCCTGAAAATGGGCTTAGACCTAATTACTATTTTTGTTAGAGCATAGGACACCATGTTGAAGATGAGTTTGTACCTAACAGGTATTTTTTGGCTAATCAGAATGATACTTAGAAATCATATCCTTGATCAAATGAAGTTCAAAATAGAGGCTTAATCAAAAGATCACATTAGTCCTTAGAACTTCCAAACTGTCTAAAATGAGCTTTATAGAATTTTAAAACGAATTCATTAGTTTAGTGTAATTCTCTAGACCCAATCCCATCATCCTTACCCAGATTATTTCAATAACATTAACAATTCTAGCAACTTAAACTTCAAGATTTCCTTTATTGAAAATTTTCTTTTAATACCTCATCCATTATAATACTTCTTGACAATCACCTATTTATAGGAAACATGGGACAATCTCTTTTATAATCAACACATTAATAAGAATATCCTTTGTATACTTTCTCCACCAGAAATAGATTTTCCCACATTACTTCAAATTTACTACCTATCATTTTATGGGCCAAAATGGGTCTTCATAAAACTAGGACCAAGTCTCCTACTTTAAATATTCTTGGATGAACCAACTTATCATGACTATGAATCTTTTGGGCTGTATATAACTCGAGGCTTTATTAAGCATGCAATTGTTTCCCTTCTAGACCTTTGAGCTATTACAATCTAAATTTAGCATTATATTTTGATGTTATGTTATAATTTACTACAACCCTGAGTGAGGGTAGTTGAGCCTATAAAGGACTAATAGCTCCTACCCTAAAGACTAAAGCATATGGTGTAGATTGATTTAGATTTCTATAAGAGTTTGATATTCCCACAAAGCATCAACCAACATTTCACATCATTGATGCTCATGATCGTCTAAAGTTTTCTTTAAGGTTTGGATGGGAGTTTATTAAAGGAATTAGCTAATCCATTTGTGTAAGGGTAATATATATTTTTAGTACCTCTAATAAATATTGAGATCTCTAAAATAAAATTTATTTTAATGATCCTGAATGAAGTAACATTATCAAAAATAATTCAATGTCAAACACTAAATTGATACATAGTATGGTCTTTAAAAATTTTATAACATGATATGTTATGGACTCTATCAGTAAACTACTTCAACCCATATTGAGAAGTAATCTAAAGTTGCCAATGCAAATCTATTACATCTGGAATATGGTAGATCTATTGGACCATTGATTGGACCAATGCAATATGCACCCCAGCTCTTAAAAGGCCATAAGATAACTTTTTGATATAAGATATTGTGTAGTTGCATAAAACTACACCATGCACCTAACATTGATTACAATGATGTGCAACATTCATATAATCATCTATCATTGATCGCCAATAATATTACATTCATTTAATTTTTATCTTCATTTTTAGCCCAGAGTCATGTGTACTATATAAGCTAATATGTAATTCTTCAATGATATTTTAAACTTCTAGTTTATTCAAACATTACAACCACATCTGATTAAATAATCTTCTATATATGGTATTATTAAGGCAAAGGAACATGATCTACTTTTAATTTGATTAGCTATTGATTTATCATGAGGGAGATTATTTCCTTACAAGTATTTGATGAATGGTTTTCTCAAATCCTTTATTTCATCATTTACTGCAAAAATGTTTTTCACCTCATTTGCAATTTGTTTGTCCACATATTCAACCTCAAGTCATATTCATCAAGGTGTTTGCCTTACTAGAATTGTGTATGATTGAAGTTCTAATTTATGAAATACTATGTTAGAAGATGATTTGAGTATTTTCTCATAACTCCATGAAATATAATCTATGAATTCTTTAAATAAATAAATCATTTTATTTGACTCATCCTCATTCAAAAAAGAACTTATAAAAATTTGATGAGGGACTTCTTGATTGCCTAGATTTATCTCTTTTAAATCATCAATGGTAGATCTAACAACCATTTCTGGTTTTAGAGATGCATCTCTAGCTTAAGAGTCATCCATATCATATGAAGTCTCTAAATAGATTTAGTTAAAAGGTTTAATGTTTCTTGAAAAGAGACTATTAGACTCTTGATTATTTGATAAGTCTATGTAATATTCATTATAATAAAATGGACATAGAGTGGAAAACTAACACCTAACTGTGATGCATATTTTAGGTAATTTGTATTCCATGAGTGTTTAAATTATTGTGCTTTAACTCTAGTCAAATTTTATGGTGTTAACCCTTAACAAATTTATTTATAAAGTTTGAGTACCAATGAAAATAAAATTATATTATCTTATCCATAAATGGATCCTCAAGAATTACATCAATTTTTATGGTGCTCGTGGATGATATAAAAGTATTGATTTAGAATCTGGGTTGAGGAAAGGCTTTCACCTTTAATTTTTTTATATCACTCTGGATAAAAATGTTAAAGTTATATTTATATGTACTTTATTTAATCTTTCATTGGTAGATATTTCTGGAATGTCATCCTTAGTGATTTAAACCCTATCTACATTATTATCAACTTATATAGAAATTTTAAATTTTTGTTATTATATCTAATTCATATATTTAACTGCTTATTGGTATTTCTCAAAGATATATAATTCATCCTCTAAACTGGATTTCAAATCGATGCATATTATAGTTTGCATTATTTGTAGATACTCTTTTTCATTTTCTTTTATTATTTGATTTTTTCATCCTCGAACTTTCCCTATAGATCAATGGGGCATTATATCACTTCTTTATGAAGGAGGTATAGGATGCCTATGAATATCAAGTTTGAGGTTGTAAAGCTTTTATTTTCCATTTTCTTATTATTATTTTTTTTCTTCTATTTTAGCCTATTTGAAATTTTAAGAAAAGACCGTATACTTTTTAGGTAGAAAGTATGAAGCATCTTCGTATATATTAACATCATGAATTACACATGGTTATAAGCCACCTTTAATACAGTGCTCAACCCCCACAGGAGATTATTTGATACAATGATGAAGGGTTAAGGGCAGCACTCTTTATTCATGGAGCCAAGGTTTACCCAAGAGAGCATTAAAAGAAGTATTAAATTTTATTATATAAAATTCAGGTTTGAATTTCAAGATTTATATTTCTAAGAGAATGGTTATTAAACCCAAAGCACTCTCATCTTTTTCAATGAATCCTCACTGCATCATCTTATCAAAACTAAGTTTATGAGCATCCACTTTTAAATATGCAAGAGTTTTAAGAGTCAAGATGTTGACCATTGCACCTAGAATAAAAAGGATGTAAGAAAATTTAAATTTATTTTATTCACATTAATGTGTATATTACAATTATGATATGTGGTTATTAGCACCAAATCTTCTTCTAAAAATGTGACTTATGGAACTATCTTAAAATATATCACTTCTTCTAACTGTGTTGAACCTATTTAAGCCATATAAACGTCTAAGCCAAGTATAGCTTTTATTAAAGCCTCTAATATTTCTTTAGAGAGAATCAGACTGTCATAAATACTTAGTTTCCTAGGTAGCTGTCTTAGATGTGCTAAGACATTACAATCCACTTTAGAGACTTCTAGATTTACGGCTTCTAAAGTATGAAATAGTTAAGGTTATTTAAAGTATCCAAATTTTTTGCAATATGATTTCCTTTATTGACGGCTGAATCACATGGAGGAAAAACATTAACACTGTGAAGGTTGACTTTATCTAGCTCTATGGGAGAAGAAATAATAGATTAAATTGCTTATTGATCATTTATTGCCTTTAGATTTCACTTTTATAGGTTATTTGAATTATACATCTCAAATCAAATATTGATAGGATCATCCTAAAAATCAATGATAGGGGAATCACTATTAGATGGATATTTCAAAGACTCTATTAATTCATTTAGTTTTATTAATATTTATTGAGAATTTATTTCTTCATGATTTATGTTCCATTAGGATATTCATTAGAAGAAATAAATGATATGTATATAGAATCATTTTTCATTAACTTCTTATTCCAAGGAAAAACAAAATAAAATTCATACAACATTAAATATTTAAGGAATTTTAGATTTCCCATTTAAAGAAACAACAATGTTATCTAATACTATATTAATTTTAGTCTTGTCTTTTTCCTTTAGGACTACAAACATTTAACTATCTCACAATTCCTTAGGTTCTAACTCTAAACTTTATTTTGGTTTTCTTTGATGGGAGCAACTTGATCAAAATGGATGGAACTCTATGCTCCTGATGATTCCTGGAAAGATGAATAATATATTTTATTAAGAATTCATTTGGAGGAATGGGATAATGTAACATCCCACCTATCATCAAAATTAAAATAGAAAATGGTATGAAAAGCTCACCTATCACATATTTAGTGAATCCATGATTTGAATTGGCTAAATATAACATGAATATCATAACTGACCAACTTTTAATATTTTTGTTGAGCCATTTATTAAAAGTTATGCAATCTTTTAACTCATGTTTGATTATCCAGTTATATGGGCAAAATTTTTGCTGCCCCAATTTACCCACTTTTTTTAGCTTCTTAGGATCTAGAAGTTTAAACTCAAGCTTTTTCAAAAGGTTTTTTAATTTCCTTTTAATAGCATCCTTTCAAAATGGATAAGGTTTACTTTTGAGTGATAAAAATCTCACCCTTTCTCTTTTCGAGTGAGATATTATTTCGATCTAAACTACTAATCATTCTCCGATCAATTGAAACGATGATACTTAGAATGCTAACTTATGTTTTCAGCTTAAACTTTTATCGGTTGATATCCCTTATCAATTAAAGCCATTGATATTAGTTTCTTTTTTATAACCTTCTTTGGTTTTAACTTCTTCTCTTATACTAAAGATTAATCTTTTAAGAATGACAACTGAGAAGCTTCCTCTTCGAGAATAGGGGCTTTACTTAATAGCTTCTTGAGAATTTTATTTTAACACCTTTCAATAGAAAGGAAACTGTAACATGGATATTTTTTATTAGAATTTTTATAGCATGATATTCTTATAATTTTGATTCATACCTTATGCTAAAATTTCTCAATTTCAAAATATAATCTACTAAACTTTTAACTGACTTTTGCTTTTTTTATAATAAGATCCTTAATGGTGATATGATGTTTTTCATCAACAAATATTTTTAGAAATAAAGTTTTTTATTCATTGATGGTGTAGATTGATTAAATGGGTAACTAAGTGTATGAATCAAATACAATATTTGATAAACTACTAACAAACTATTAGAATAGTAGGGCAATGCTTCCATTGGAATTACAATAACTAGCTCTAAAATATGCTAGATGTTGAATTAGATAACCCAAACCATCAAAATTTTTTAATACGGGTAAAAAAAATCCTTTTGGATATGGGACCAAGTCATATTCTTCCAGGTATGGTCTACACTATATTAGAACAAATGAAGTACCCCAAGATTATGCCAACAATTCTTTGACTTACTACTCCTCCAACTACCTTATATTCATATGAAAGTATGATGTAGGATTTTAATCCAAAGTGAACATAAACACAAGACTATATTATTAGATTTTAATAACTTAATTACAAATAAAGTTATCACCCAATATAGATGTGAAATTACAAAACAAAATCTTTTAATTATGGTGATGATGAATAGCTCAAAATAATATATTATCAAACTGGATAAATTTCTACCATGGAATTTCCTAAAAAATTAAAGTACAAAAAAAGTAAATTATAAAAAAAAAATTAGAATGTGCACACTAGAACTTTATAGTAGTTGAGCCAAATAGTGTATTACATCAATTGCTCGGAGTCCTCCTCCCTGAGTATTGCGTTAAGACTTTAGGGTCTCTCTTTTAGGCTCAACATCTCGGCGGAGAAGCACTTACAAAATCTCTTCCACCAACCCAGTGCAGTAGAGGACCATAATATTTTAACCCTCCTGATGAGGTAGAGAACCTGAAATCCTTTTTCACCCTTTTGATGAAGGTAAATAATATCACACTCATTTTTCACTCTTCTAGTGATATGAGAGTACCCTGAATCACTTTCACCTTCCTATGTGGGGAAGAGTAGCCAGATCCTTTGACACCAAAGACATCTTATTGCCAAAGCTTTTTTAAACATAATTTTTTCTACATGGAGGAACTCTAGTGCATGTTTAATGGAGTAACTATGTGGAACTCCCTCTCACACTCCATTGAAACACACAAGGATCTTATCGCTATCTCACAAACACCACCCTTTCTCTGCCAAGTTTTAGGCTCTCTCTTAAAGCTTTCTTCAGAATAAAATAACTCCATGAATGCCAAAAGATTTTTATAAAGTCTTATTAGAAATCTTAAATATAGGGCTTCCAAAACCCTAAAATTTTAATTCTATCAACAACGATCATATAGTATGATCCCATGTCATACAATATGATTATTTCAAACAGCCCTATTAGTATTATTTGATGAATAAGACTCTGTAGATCAGTTTAAATATTGAGTTGGTTTTTTTAGTAGGACATAAAATATCATCCAATATGATTAGTTCAATTAAATTGGATTATCGTCCTGCATGAAGATTATTTCATACAGTATGATTTCTTCAATCATTTAGTATGATATAACTGAATTAATTAATCCAAATTTTATCTCCTAATTACTAGATTAATTTAGGTAAGATTTGATTATATCGTATAGTACAATGCCAATTATATGGTATTATTAGTACAAATTTTGAATTTAAAAATATTGCCTAAATTATAATTAGTGGCAGAGATCTTTATTTCAGTTGATCATCCTATAGGATAAGTTCAAATATCTTTAATTATGCATATTAGCCATTATAATGATTTTTTGAATAGAGAATCATAAAGTTTGATTTGTTCAAAATTTACACTTTTAATTTTCTCACTATCTCACTCCCCTAAGTGTGTGTGAACAATCACCAAGCTAGCATACACCCTTATAAGATTTGACTCAAGAAATAAAAAATAATTAAATAAATATTATAGGATCTTTCAACACATCCTATTCTACCCAATCTTGAGCTCTGAATCTTCATTGTATGGTTCATGATGTACCTAAAATGTTAGTACACACACAAACAAATATGCATTACAAATACTATGAAAATTAAAGAAATAATTAATAATATTTTTTATCATAAAAAACATAAACTCAGGAGCCCAAGTTCAACATCATATATTCACTTTATTTTTATTCTAACTTTACTAGTATATTCTCTACTTCTTCTTTATTTTTACTATTTATTTATATAAACTCATCTAGAGGTGACACTATCTATGCATTCATTAATGGAGATTCTTTGTTCTGTGTGACAGTCATTATGTTCATCATTTCTTTTATTTTCTTCTCCATCCTAGAGATTTGTTCACCCTTTTGAGTCAACTGATCTAACAAATGTTAAGTTGTATATAGTGTTTCTCCTTCTTTAACCTCAACATCTAGAGGATTGGATTTAGCTTTACCTTTATCCTTATAATTATTTGCCTGAGTATTTATCATGTGAATACTTATGAACATTTCCCATCATATATGTTAATCGCTGCCCTCTTATCAACTTTTTTTTTTTATATTTTTGTCTTATGCGTTCTTTTATCTAAGCCATCAACTCTTTTATAGATGTTCCTAACACATAAAATGGGTCCATCTGAGTATATTCTCTAATAGATGGATATTCTATTGATTTTATATTAGTTGTTTAACCTAAGCTATTATCCAAAGGCTAACCAAGAGGGGGTGACTTGGTAAATAAAACAAATTCTCTTGGATTTTTAAATAGAAAACTATTTTGAATCTCGTAGCAAGTTAATTTAAGTTTTAAAATTAACTTTTCAACCATAATAAATAAATATGGAAATTAAAAGACACAAAGATTTATAGTGGTTTGGTCAAACACGACCTACATCCAATCCCTTAAGACTCCCTATTTAGGTACTGCACTATTACTAAAGTGACTTTCCTTTGGCCCCCACAGCAAGGTGGAGAAGCCTTTACAAAAAACCCTCTTCCACCAATCACATGTGCGGCAGAGAACCGTCATCCTTTCACACCCTCCAAGTGTTAGTAAAGTACCATCATCCTTTCATACCCTCCAAGTCTCGGCAGAGTACCATTTTCTATGTACACCCTCTAAGTGTCAGTAGAGTACCATCATCTATTTACACCCTCTAAGTGTCGGTAGAGTACAGTCTTCTATTTATACCTTTAAGTGTCGGTAGAGTACTAGCATTTATTCACACCCTCCAAGTGTCAGCAGAGTATAGTCTTCTGTTTACACTCTCCAAGTGCTGGTAAAGTATTATCATCTATTTACACTCTCTAAATATTAGCAGAGTACCGTCATCTATTCACACCCTCTAAGTTTTGGCAGAGTACTGTCTTCTATTTACACCCTCCAAGTGTCGATAGAGTATCAGATCTTCTTGAAAGATCATCTCACGAGTCACTAGAAAGAAGAAAACAATAGTAATCATCAATAACTCAATAAGATCCTTACCTTTGAGTAACCTCATAAACCCTTCACACGTCAATTTTAGAGGACTTTTTATATCAAAGACACAAAAAACCATCGAAAAAATTGAAATTTTTCTATTTTGAGCAAAGACGTTAGTACAGTGCATTATCGTATGTTCATACATAGGAATAGTTCAAAAACTATTGTGTGAACCATATGTGAATTGGTACGAAATGATTTCATACATGATGATTGTTCGGTACAAACCCAATTCAAAATGTATGAACAGTTTGAAAATTTTTCATCTTCATCGGGACGAAGAAAGACCCCATAATTTCATACCCTTGATGGCGTACGTATGACAACGACATCATATAATATGATAAATTTCAAAAAATTTCAAGATCGTTTGGATGAAATGGGACCCATCCAATTCATTCCTTGAATGACTTATGTACGATGATGACATTGTATAATACGAACAGTTCAGAAAATTTTCAAGTTCATATGGACAAAAAGGGACCTGTCCAATTTGTACCCTAGACGTCATACGTATGATGATGACATTGTACGTATGAACCGTTTAGAAAAAAATTTAAATTTATCAAGAAAAAAAGAGACCCATCTAATTCGTACCCTTGATGGAGAACGTACAAATGGTATATTGTACAGTATGATTCATACTTAGAAAAATTTCTACTTTCGATTCATTTGATTGCTCGTAGGGGAAAATAACTTAAAAGATTATCCCGTACAAAAAGACTACATACAGTACGATCAGTTTAAAATTTCTAGATTTTAAACTCTCCCATCTGTGTGTGTGTGTGTGTGTGTGAATAGTTACTCAATTATAATCACTCTCTTAGACTCAATAAAATGAAAAATATAAACTTTATTTACAATTAACTCTAAACTGATCTTATTTGAAGTCTTCAATAATCCAGAGTATGATTTTTCTGAAATGTTAGTACACACAAACTGATAAATAATGCAACCAAAATATGTTAGGAGAAATAATAATTAAAACAATAATATTTGAAATCATCATAAACATACAAGTTGCAAGAATATTAACAATCAAGAACTAAGTTTATTATTTGAAAAAATTGAATACCCTAAATTTCTCCTTAGCTCCCCCTAAAGGAATAAAAATGAATATAGGGGATTCCTTGATAAACAATTTTTTTTATTTTACACAAATGACAAAAACACAAAAAATACACAAACACAAAACACCAAACACAAAAACATAAACAAAAAAACAAAAACAACACCAAACACAAAACACAAAAATAATAAGAATACATTAAAACACAAAAATAATATTACTCACCCTTTTGACAATAACAAAAAGTGAAAAAAAAGGTTGAAATGAAAGAAGTCATATGAGAAACCTTAGTAATTGATCTTAAAAGAGATTAAAATAGAATTACAGTAAAAAATAATAATTATCATTAGATGAAAAAGAAAGATTCAAAAACATTTAAATTAAAGCATAACTTAGATAAGAAAAATTGATCAATGTCAAGTATTCTAAACCATTATATAAAAAGAATTATTGCAAAAGTAAAAAATTAAGATTATTTAACTTCAGTTTTTAATATAAAACATAATTGAACATTAGATTGATTTGAATTTAAAGATTAAACGATAGAGGATAGAACATATACAGTTGGCGACATTGCACATCTTTTCAAATATTAGGGGCACACTTTGTGCATCTTTTTGTACTTGAGCTAATTTTATGCCTCTTTTTAATTTGTGAACCATTCCACATTCGTTCGATTTTTGTACACATTAAAAATTAATTTTTGTTATCTTTTTTAATTGATCTTTCCAAAATCAATAATCTTAAAAAAATTAAATTTCTTTAATTACAAAGATAATTATTTTGAAAAGAGAAATAAAAAGTAATAAGACATCAAAATTGCAATAATAGTATTCATATTTTATTTGCCTAAAAAGAATATAAGATTGATATCTTTAACTTGATTGAGTTACAAGTTAACTTAATTTTTTTGAAAAATTAGATTTCATAAAGAAATTAATTTTTTTATTATAGGTTAATTTATAACACTTTTTAAATCAATTAAGAAAAGATTACCATATAGGTAAACTCATATTTCAAATAACGAATAAAAATAACTAATCAAAAACAAGACATTTTTTATTGATATCAATTAGGGATCATATACATGAAAGCAATTGATATCAAATCATAATAACAAAACAACACAACATCAACTTAAACCTAAACAAAGACATGTACAACAAATGGACATAAAGATATAAACATTGAAATCATCGCATATAGAGAGGACTGGCAAACACAATACAAAAGAAGTACATCTAAAACTCTGAGGGACACAGGACTGGAGGAGGAGGATTGTTGAAGACTTAGAAATAGCTATACTTCATATCTATATTAGTGTTCATCGAGTAAAACTGACCTTGGATCCAACCCAAGTCTTCCTGGTACTGTGCATCTTGCTGGTTTAAGTGAGTCTAAATTTGATCAAAGCGTTGATCAAAATAACCCTCTAACCGATCAAAGTGATGGACCATCTCCTAAAAGTCAGGTCCTTGAGCAGGTGTAGGTGCTCCCCCTTCTTCCTAAAAATCTTCACTTGAATTATCATTCTTCCCAAAAATAGATCAAAGAGATACCGGAGAAGTAGATTGGCATTTCAAGTTAAATCTCAAGATGAATAATGTTGTGCTTCTATTATAAGATATAGGTCACTAGATGTCCCAGAGAAATATATTTCTTCCTTCTATGAGAAGAAAACCTAATTTCAAAAAGGTTATGAATGTAATATAGAATGAGTTCGGCTTCATCAATTAATTGTTTAGTCATGATTAAATAGGTAACTATGGACAGAAGATGAGTAATGTTTATGTGATCACTAGCCATAGGATTGATTGATGTTCTAAAAACATGATGGATTACCCTAAAATTTTGATTTAAAGTATAGACTCTAACCAGGTGACCAACTTGAGTAACACGTCTAAGAGTTTTGTTTATTTCAAACCAATCATAGTCATATTTGGAGGTCATAGTTTATGCTCTAGTTCCTTGAGTCCTTAGATGCAGAAAAGTTCCTAGATCTTTCTTAGTCATTTCTACCCATTCCTTTTTGACATATGATTTTATCCTACTCTCATCCCCACTATATCTAATATTTTCCAAGAAGTAGTGAAAGGTCTCTTTATGGTTAGCATGGATCATAGTCAAAATGATGGCAAATTCGGTTGAGGCAAAAAGGTTGAGGAAAAAAGAGGCATTACTTAAAAATGGATATTGTCTTGAATTAGTAGTCTTGACTGAGTGATTTTTCTAGCAACAAACCTATTGTAGGAATCCTTATTTTCTCTAGACAGAAAGTTTTTGTATCCACCCCTGGATGATGAACCCATAGAAGCTCTACTAGAAACTCTGCTACGCTTGCTAGAACTTGAGATTTCTAAGATGAGAAAGATTCAAGGAGGATGTTGAAGTGAACGAAAATGAATTCTAAAGCCCTCCTATTTAAAGAAAAATAACCCTTCGTATAGTACAAAAATCAATTCATACGTATGATCTTGAGATCGTACATACAAAAAAAAATTTATGTGGATGAACAAAAACATTCAAAATGAAATGACTTTTCGTAATCACACAAGTTACGATGCATCCTTTCGTACATACTTTTTGACCAGATGATCATACAGACGAATAAGCATTCATCCAGGATGATTAGTTATTTAAGTTCATTTTAATGATAGTTAGGTTCGTCCCCTATAGAGAATGACATATGGTGAAATTATGAGATTCTCCAAGAGGGGGTGAATTAGAACTTTGTTACAATAACAAGACAATCCTAAATAAGAGTTCTAATTTTTTGTGTTTTAAATTTTTAAACAAGAAAACTAATTGATACGGAGGCGAATGCTTGAAACACAATTTGCAATAATAGGTAGTGAAAATTTAACTTGTTCAATAACAATTTTCACAATGATTTTCACCAAGCAATTTTAACAAAAATAAATTACAAAAAGTATATAAAGTGCATTAAGGGAAAAATCACACCAGAGAATTTATAGTGGTTCATTCACTTAACCATATCCACTCCCCGGGGTCCTCCACTATGAGAATTTTACTACTAAATAGTAATTCTTCTTTTGCCCCCATAGCAAGGCGGAGAAGCCCTTACAAACCTCACTTTCACCAACTCGGTGTGGTGGAGTGCCAAGTGCTTTGTCACCCTCCTAGTGGCAATGACGTACCTTCTCATTTTTCTCCCTCTTATAGAAGGAAGAGTACCTTAGAGGACACAGATGCATAAGAATCTCCCTCTTAGAGAGCCTCCCATAAGATCTTCTTGGGCCACAGGAAGAGCAGCGTGCAGCAAGCTAGGAGCAACTGTGTGATCTCCCTCACACTCCTTCTCCCTCATAAAGCCCACCTTTTCCTTCCTCTCATAAACCCCAAAATCTTCTCAAGAGCTCTCTCCCAATGAATCTCCCTCTAATCACGTTCCCCTTTCACAGATTATCATCAAAAATACAGAAGATTTATATTTAAAATATGCTCCAAGAAACCCTAAAAATTCAATTTAGCCATTATGATCATACAGTATGATCCAATATCATACAATATGATCAGTACAAAATAGCCTTCATCTTGGTATGAATGATTACAAACATGAAAAATTCTTAATAGTACCATACAGTACGATATAACATCATCCAATATAATATATAAAATCCTTCTATTCGTATAGGACATTTATTGGGATGATAAAAACTCATCTCTGTACATCGTATGGTATGAACCACTTCATATAGAAAGATTAGCACAAAATCAAGGGATCATTCGGTATGATCTCTAGGATGATCGAAAATAGCCTCAATTAATTGTACAGTTTGAACGGTGTCGTACAGTACGATAACTATTCAAAAATTAATCCTTGATTTATGCACTAATCATGGGGTTAATTTAAGTAAGTATTCAAAAATATCATACAGTACTATCAATTTAAAATTTATAAATTAAGAACTTACTTTAAATAATCTGTTGGCTATTGTTTTTAATTAGAAACACATCATACAGTATGATATCCATCATACAATATGAACTTATTTATAGATAGTCATTTGAGCCAGATCATGTCGTATAGTATGATTTAAACTCGAACAGTACGATCGATAGAGAAAAAAATTTCCTTCATTTTTAAAACCCTCTCCCTTTGTGAGTGTGCATGGTTGCTTAGTCTTGCATACAATTTATAGCCAAACTTAATAAAGTAAAAAATAAAAATAATTGAAAAATTATAATGTTATAAACTCCAAGTCATACTCTATGCTGTCTTTAGTCTTCTTGTTGTCCTGAGTAACTTGTGATCTCTCTAAAATATTAATACTCACAGACAAGAGCAAAAATAAAAAATATTCAGTGAATAATAACTCAATTAACATTATTTGTCATCATCAAAATCTCAGACTAGAGGTCATGGACTACAACAATCTCCTTTTTTTATGATGTCAATAATGTTGTTGTTAAAGAAATTAGCAAAGATTTTTTTTATTTTTCTAATTTATTTAAATTAAATAAAATAAAAGTAATAAGATAAACAAGATAAGACACACTAACTAAAGCACAAAACATGATTCTCCCCCTTTTGACATCACCAAAAAGAGGAGGAACAATCAACACTAAGAAAAATAACACAAAATAGTTAGACGTTAGAAAGTAGGATCCTGATCAGGTGGAGGTGGAGGTGGTTGGAAGTAATGGTGGACGGACGCAAATTATTGATCAATTGAAGTAAAGCATTCCCCAAACCACAGCTTATCATCCTCATGTTGTTGATGATGTTCTTGTATGTGAGCATCAAGGCAGCTTTGTAGTTGGACAAATCATTTGACTAATTCATCATGACGATAGGTCGGTGCAGGTCCTCGGGGTGGTGCGTATCGTCTTGGTCATGCAGGAGCTTCTTCTGGAGCAGACTCTCTTTCTTCTTCATCAAAATCTAGTTCATCCAGCTCTCGCCCTAGATGAAAAAAAAATGGAAGGAGGCATCCATATAGAAAATGGTTAGATTATCGAGTTCACTATGATAGATTAATTGATATTAGTTTTGAAGAATGTAACCTATGAGTTGGACAAGGGCTAGATTTTATTTTTTATGGGTGGTAGGGAGGCGAACTAAGGTAATGTTCCATATATAATCAATGATTAAATCAATCTTATTAAATTTGGTTTTTCACATAATACGATAAGTAACAACATATAAGATTGGGGTCATGCGGATTTGGTCACCAGCTTTGGGTATGATTGAAGTTCGAAAAAACGTGTTTGAATAATTCTAGCATTCTGGGTTAGTGACTGAATAAGGTGTTGGTAAAAAAGTGACATTCCTAAGGACTAGATTTGTAGCACTCTAGTCGAATTCATTTGTGAGAAAGGAATAAACTCTAGGGCCTTTAGTAGATAGCCCAATGTATTGGGTGAGATCTACCTTAGTGATTTCAACACGTTTTGAAAGATAAAGGAGTTAGGGTTAGGCTTTCAACATAGATAGTTAGGTTGGCCAGGAATTCAAATAGAAGTTCAGAGTTATATGGGAAGGCTAGGTTATGGAGGAATTATATAGTGGTCGATACGAATAAGCTTATTACCTCAAAATTTAAGGCCACTTGATTCAACATTCTTGATGTGGTGATTTTGCATACCTTAAATTTATGGTATGCCTCTTCATCTTTAGCAGTTAAGAAACAATCGTTGGGACGATGTGAGGAAGACAAGCTTCCAAGGACGAGATGACCATGCTTGTTGGTGCTATCCTTTTAGCCAAAAAAGGTGAGAGTGAGGGAATGGGCTAAGGAGTGATAGAGATGATCATATGTGCCCTCTAATATATAGAAATTTTGGAACATCGTATAGTACGATCTAGGTTCATACAGTATAATATGCAATATTGTCGTCTGGACGAACGGTTGGGAAAAGGTGGTCAAATTGTATTGTACGATACATATTGTATAGTATGATATGAAGGAATTTGATTGTCCTGAGGGTCATCGATAGACCTTTGATGAAAATCCTCATACAGGACGAAGGTGTATTCATACAGTATGAACGGCAATTATATCATATCGACCCACTTAAAGTCATCCTCATCTTTTTTGCTGATGTGGATCGTACAGTATGAAGAGGAGATATCATACAGTATGAAGTGCAATAATATCATACCAAATGGCTTGAATGCATAACCACGTGTATCATATAGTACAAAGTGACGCGTACAATATGATATGCAGAGACGAAATTGAGTCTGGGTTGTGATTTGTGTAGTTTTAGATATATCGTATAGTATGATCTTATATCATATAGTACGATGGGGGAAAAATATCAATTTTTTTGAGTTTTTTGTTGTGAGTGTGCGATGGTCAGGAAACACCTTAGACAATTTTTTTATTAGTTTTTTTTTTTTTGGATTACGCATGGATGTCTATGACACCAAGTCTTGTCCTCAAAGTGTTAAAGGTGTCCTAGGTTAGCGGTTTTCATGAAAATGTCTGCCAATTAATCTCTTGTAGCTATGTGATGTAATTCTATGTCTCATTTAGCTACATGATTTCTTCTAAAGTGATGCCTAATGTCTATGTGTTTTGTTCTAGAGTGTTGAATTGGATTTTAAAAAATGTAGAATGCACTTGTGTTGTCACATTAGATTCGGATGATTCCTATGGGTAATCAAAGATTAAGATGTTATTGTTTTGCCCACAGTATTTGTGTAATGTAACTTCCTACTATAATATATTTTTCCTCGGCCATGGAGAGGGCTACTGAATTTTGTTTTCTAATGAACCAAGAAATTAATGATTATCCTATGAATTGGCAGGTGCAAGAGGTACTTTTTCTATCTACCCTATATCCTACAAAATCACAATCAAAGTAACCTAAGATTTCAAAAGTAGTGTTGAGCCTAAAATATTAAATTCTTATGTTCAGTGTGCCTAATAGACATCTAAGGATTCTCTTGCTGCAGTTAAGTGAGACTCCCTAGGATCAACTTGAAAATGAGCACAGAGGCACACACACTAAACATTATGTTTGGTCTACTGGTAGTTAAGTAGAGGAGAGATCTGATTATTCCTCTATATTTTGTTCTGATCTATTGATTTTCCATCTGGGTCTTTGTCTAGTTGAATCATAGAGCTCATCGTAGTGTTCATAAGCTTAGCACTATCCATTTCATATTTCTTCAAAATATCCTTGATATATTTTTTTTGGCTTAAAAATATTCCATTTTCCATTTGTTTCACACTAAAGCCAAGATAGTAATTAAAGCTCTCCCATCATGCTCATTTCAAACTCATTGCTCATTATTTTTGTGAATTTATCACATAAATTTTTATCTGATGACCTAAATAAAATGAGATCCATGTAAATTTGAATAATGAGAATTTCCTCTTTAAACTTTATAAGAAGAGTGTGGTGTCCACACTACCCTTAGCAAATCCTCTATCCAGTAAAAATGAGCTAAGTATTTCATACCAGGCTCTAGGTGCTTGCTTTAACCCATATAGAGCATTTTTTAATTTGAATACATGGTTAGGAAATAATGAACTTTCAAATTCGAGGGTTGCTCAACATAAACATCCTCCTTGATTATCCCATTTAAAAAATCACTCTTTATGTCCATTTGATATAGTTTAAAACTTTTGATGCAAGCAAATGCTAAGAGCACCCTTATGGCTTTTAGTCTAGCTACTGGGGCAAATGTTTCTTCAAAGTCTATGCCTTCAATCTAGTTATACCCCTTAGCTACTAGTCTTTCCTTATTTCTTAATATGGTTCATGAGTCATTTACCTTATTCTTAAAGACCCATTTTGTTCCAACTACACTTTGCTCTTTAGGTCTCATGACTAGTTCCCAAATATCATTCCTGGAGAATTGATTCAATTCTTCTTGTATTACTAGGATCCAGAATTCATCTCCTAAAGCTTGATCAAAACTTGTGGGTTCTATTATAGAGATGAATGTAAAATGACTAAACTCCTTCTTAAGTCCATGCCTAGTTCTCACACCTTCAAATGGGTCTCCTAAAATTAATTCATTAGGATGACTAGAAGAATATCTCCATTCTCTAGGTAAGTCTTCCTAAGGTTCTACCCTTTCTCCTATGTTCATAGTTTATACTCTCTGAATTGCCACTACTTCATCTTCTTCAATTTTAGATTCAAAGGGCTTATCTGATTCATCAAGCACTACATGGGTGGATTCTTCTACTACTAGGGTTCTCTTATTGATGAATCTATAGGCCATTCCTACATATGAATAACCTAAGAAGATAAACTCATCAGACTTGGGTTCAAGTTTTCCTAAGGTAAGTTTGCCATTAATTAAGATAAAGCATTTGCAACCAAAGACATGTAAATGTGAAAGAATTGGTATCCGACCCTTAAGGATTTCATAAGGAGTTTTGTTCAGCTTTGACCTAATGTTCACCCTATTTAAGACATAATAAGCCGTATTTACCTCTTCTGCCAAAAAATATCTAGGAAGGGTTTACTCATCTAACATTGTCCTAGTAGCTTCTACTAAGGTTCTATTCTTTATTTTTGCTAATCCACTTTGTTGTGGAGTTCTAAGGGCAGAGAAGTTGTGCTTTATTCCTAGCTCTTGACAAAATGATTTAAATCTATCATTTTGAAACTCTCCACCATGATCACTATGGATTTTTGAGATTTTTTTCACCCTAATTTTTGTTGAATCCAAGTGGATAATATCTTAAATTTCTCAAACAACTCATTCTTATATGCTAGGAATCTTACCCGAGTGAATCTGATAAAGTTGTCGACAATTACAAATCCATAATTATTCCCACCTAGGCTAGTTGTGCTAACGTGTCCAAATAAGTCCATGTGAAGGATTTCTAGTGGCTTGATGTGTTCACATCTTTGATTGAATAAAAAGATGATTTTATTTATTTTCCTTATTGGCAAGCATCGCATAGATGGTCCTTAGTGAAGCCTAACTTAGGTACGCCTCTAATTAGGTTTCTGTGAGTGATATTTCTAAGTTTTTTATACTAGCATGTCATAGTCTCCTATGCCATAGCCACGAGTCATCTATTTTTGTTTTTAAATAAAGTGAGTTTGAATTTTCAATATAATCAAGATCTAACATGTAGATATTATTCATATGTTTTCCTTCTAAAATAAGTTTGTCATTTAAACTAATCAGGTATTTATCAGAAAGAAATTTTATGTCGAAACCCTTGTCACACAATTGACTAATGCTTAATAAATTATGCTTCAAACCATCAACAAATAAAAAATTCTCAATTAGAAAGTTCTTATCATTTCTAACTATTCCTGAACCCACCACTTTCCTGGTGTTGTTGTCTCCCAACGTTACTTTGCCTCCAATCCTAGTCTCTAGTATAATGAACATCTTAATGTCTCTAGTCATATGTCACGAGCAGCCACTATCCAGGCACCACATACTCTCACTAGGTCTTTTGTGAGAGCATCCCTATAATGTCAATCAAGGGTTAAATTTGGGAACCTAAGTGAGTTTGGGTTTCTCCTTATGCTTGCATGAATGAGATGTATGTATGCTATGCTGTGATGAATGCAATTTAGGTCTCCATAATAGGTGTGTCCTATGGTGAATCATGCACGTGCGGGCTATGTCACCTAGCATGCCATAAGAGAAGCACCTAACACCAGGAAATGGGTTCACTAACCTATGTGAGTAGTGATGCCTCATCCTAAAGTTGTATGATGCATGAAAGATCGAAGGTTTGAATGATTCATGTTGTTATGATGGATTGCAAAACTCTTTAAGTGCAGGTGTTTCTTATTTTCATTCAAAGCCTTTATATTAACTTGTAAAATTTTGTTTGCATGTTTATGATCTGCATTCCCAAATTTCAAACGATATTTAGTGCTATCTAACTCCCATGCAAGTTCCTCTAATCTCTCTATACTTCATTTCTAATTTAATATGCGATGTTTCTAAGGATCATGTGCATCAAGTAATTCAATATGATTCTTATTTAATGCATCAAACTCATCAAGCAGATACATATGATCTCTATCTAAATCAGAATTTTCTTTAACTAAGTTAGCATGCTCAGTTTGTAAAGTAATAAACTCAATATTAAGACTAGCATGCATTTTCTTTAACTTCCTATTCGAGTCATAGCTTTTCTTAGAAATAAGCAGCAAATCTTCATATGAAAGTTGACATACCTCTTCTTGATCTGATTGATCAAGATTATCGTTATCTATTAGACACAAATTTGTTATCTCCTCCTCTACTTCTTCTGACAATTCTGAGGTAGAGTTGGCCCAAAATTCCTTTTGTGTCTTCATCTTCCCTTTCTAAAATTTGCTTTCTCTTCACCTTTTTCCTCAGTTGGTTGAGTCTTTAAATTGGGGCAATCAGCTTGGAGGTGACCTTGTTTCCTGCACTCAAAATAAATCATGTCAGATGAAACTTTAGTAATTCTTGAGCTTTTACCTTTGTTCCAATTATTCTAATGATGCCTTTATTTTCTTTTCAGAAAGTTCTTGAACTATCGGGTCATCAAGGCTATGTCATCTTCTTCCTCTGCTATAGAACTTTCACTATCCGAGTTATTTACTTTCAATGCCACCATGTGCTCCTTCTTTTTATCTACAACATTTTTCCTTTGACTCACTCCTTGCTCATATGCAATGAGTAATCCAAGCAAATTATCAATAGAATAAACATTTAAATCTTTTGATTCAGTGATTGTAGTAATTTTAGCATTATACTAACTCGATAAGAATCTATGAATCTTATTAACTTTTTTAGAATAAGAAAATTCTCTACCTAAAGCATGCAAGGATGTCACTATTTGGGTGAACCTAATGTACATGTCAAATATTATTTTGCTAGGTTTTATACGAAAGAGCTCATAATTATGCAATATAATTTTAAGTCTAGACTTTTTTACCTCACTAGTTCCTTCATACATGATGCACAGTTTATCCCAATTCTTCTTACCAGTAGCACAGGCAGATACTCTTATATAGTCCTCAATTTCAATGCACAAAAAAAATAGTTTAATTACTTCGCATTTAATTGTGCCAAATCCCTATCCTCATTGCTCCATTCATTAAAAGTCACTTGAGCTTTCACGCCATTCACAAGTTTAAACGGTGCAATATATCCTTCTTTGACCAACATTCACAATGATAGTCTATAGACTGTAAAAAGTAGATATTCTAATTTTTTAAAAATCGAATGGAATATTATCAAACAGAGGTGGAAAAGTTATTGAATAACCCTCTGCAGTACTACGGTTACCAAAATGAGACATGATCAATTTTTTAAGATTTTTTAAAACACTATTTTTGAAATCTCCCTCTGATACCAATTGAAATTATAAGATACGCCAAGAGGGGGGGGGGGGGGCGAATTAGAAATTTGTTTGCAATAACAAGAAAATCCTAAATAGGAGTTTTAATTTTTTTGTTTATGAATTTTAAACAAGAAAACTAATTGATACGGAGGTGAATGCTTGAAACACAATTTGCAAAATAGGTAGTGAAAAATTAACTTGCTTAACAACAATTTTCACAATGATTTTCACCAAGCAATTTTAACAAAAATAAAATGTAAAAAGTAAATAAAGTATAATAAAGGAAAAATCACACTGGAGAATTTATAGTGGTTTGATGACTTGACCTATGTCCACTCCTTGAATTCCTCAACTCCGAGAATTTCACAACTAAATAGTAATTCTCCTTTTACCCCCACAACAAGACGGAGAAGCACTTACAAACCTCACTTTCACATAACTGCATAGCGGAGTGCCAAGCGCTTTGTCACCATCCTGGTGATAGTAGCATACCTTCTAATTTTCTCCCTCCTGGAGAAGACAGAGTACCTTAGAGGACACGAATGTAGAAGAATCTCCCCCTTAGAGAGCATCCCACAAGATCTTCTCAGGCCACAGGAGGAGCAACATGCAGCAAGCTAGGAGCAACCGTGTGATCTCACTCACACTCCTCCTTCACAAAGCCCACCTTATCCTTTCTCTCACAAACCCTAAAATCTTCTTAAGAGCTCTCTCCCTAGGAATCTCCCTCTAATAACATTCCCCTCTCACAGATTATCACCAGAAATATAGAAGATTTATATTTAAAAAAGGATCCAAGAACCCTAAAAAATTTCATCTAAGATGTTATAATCAAGTATGATCCAATATTGTACAGTACGATCAATACAAAATAGCCTTTTCCCTAGTACAAAGGATTATGAATAGGCAAATTTCAGAATAATATCGTACAATATAATATAACATCATTTAGTATGAAATGTAAAATCCTTCTGTTCGTACAGGATGATTGTTGGGGATGACCGAAACTCATCTCTATACATCATATGATATAAACCACTTCGTACAATACAATTAGCACAAAATCAAGGGATCATCTGGTATGATGTATGGGATGATCGAAAATAGCCTCAGTTAATTGTACAGTACGAACGATGTCATACAGTATGATAACCAATCAAAAATTAATCCTCAATTTATGCACTAATCACGGTGTTAGTTTAAGTATTCAAAAATATTATACAATTTGATCAGTTCAAAATTTATGAATTAAGAACTTACTTAAATTAATCTGGAGGCTAGGGTTTTTAATAAGAAACACATCATACAGTAAGATATCCATCATATAGTATGACTTGTTTACATATAGCCATTTTAGCCAAATTAAATCGTACAGTACGATTTAAACTAATATAATACGATCGACAGAGAAAAAAGATTTCCTTCATTTTTAAAACCCTCACCCCCCTATATTTGTGTAAGGTTTCTCAGTCTTGCATACAATTTGTGGCTAGACTCAAGAAAACAAAAAATAAAAATAAATGAAAAATTACAATGTTATAAACTCTAACTCCTACTCTATCTAGTCTTTAGTCTTCTTGTTATCCTGAGTAACTTGTGATCACCCTATAATATTAGTACTCATAGACAAGAGTAAAAATAAAAAATATTCAAAAAAATATATCTTAATTGACATTATTATCATCATCAAAATTTTAGACAAAAGGTCATGGATTGAAACACGGGGTTCATACAAACAAGATAAAATTTTGTACGTACAATAAGTTATAGTAATTGATTTTACCTGGATAACCATCTACATGTGTACAGATGAATAATTACAGATCATACGAGATGATAGACATATCTTACAGTATGATATGTATTAAAAAATTAAAACTTTATGCATTCAGTCAAAAATAATGATTAATATGCTACAGAATTCATACGGGATGAAAATAATTTCGTATAGTACGAATATAGCACTTAGAAAATTCAACACAAATGATCATAAACATAAAATTTTATATGTGATACATGTACAAATCAAACAAAACATAAAAACAAAATAAAACCAAAATCTGAAAACACACACACAAATAAAAACCTTGACAAACAAAAATAGAAAATATGCATAAAAACATATCAAATTTGTAGAAGATTTAATTTAATCATTTAGATCGATCACACCAAGCCTTGTTCTTAATCTGCTAAAAGTATCAAAGGCTAGTGGTTTTATAAAAATATTTGCAAGTTAATTTTCAGTTGAAACATGGTTCAATACAATTTCTCCTTTGGATATATGATCCCTAATGAAATGATGTCTTATATCTATATGTTTGGTTCTAAAATGTTAAATAGTAATTTTTGAAATTCAAATGTCAATAGTGTTATCACGGTAAATTAGAATTGTGCCGATTGTAAATCTTAAATAAATTAATTATTTTTTCAACCAAAGAACTTCTGCCACATAACTTCCTAAGGCAATGTATTAAGCTTTAGCAGTAGATAGGGCTACATAATTCTATTTTTTACTTGACCAAGAAACTAAATAATTTCCTATAAATTGACAAGTTTTAGATGAACTCTTCTGATCAACCCTGCAACCTGCAAACTCTGAATTTGAATATCTGATAATTTCAAATGAAGAGCTATACTTAGGATAATAAATCTCTAAGTTCTGAGTTCCTAAGAGATATCTCAAAATCCTGTTTACTGTTGTCAAATATGATTCTTTTGGATCTGATTAAAATTTAGCACATTAACAAACACTAAATATAATATCGAGTCTGCTATTAGTCAAATAAAGCAAAGATCCAATAATTCCTTTATATTTCTTTTGAATAATATATTTTTCTTTAGATTCTTATCCAACTGAACAAAAGAACACATATGTGTACTAACTGGCTTAGCATTATCCATTTCATATATCTTGAGGATGTTCTTAACATACTTTGACTGACTAAAGAAATGTTCCTGTTAGAATAATTGTTATTTGAATGCTTTACATTTTTTGCAACTTATGTAGTTTTGATGATTCCAAACATTATTGTTAAAATGTGTAGTTATCTCCTAACAATTTTAGAAGATTTACATTTGCTCTTGTGTGTACTAACATTTCAGGAAAATCAGACTCCAGACTATGATAACTTCAAATCAAATTCAACATGAGATATTTTGTTAATTTGAAGTTGGCATTTTTTCTTTGAATTAATTTTGAAAGGGAGTGATTGTAATTGAGTGAATAAAAAAACTTACACACACACATAAGGAGATCATAAAATTTTATACTGATCGTACGGGACGATATTTTATCGTACTGGACGATCCGTCAGTTATCTCCTATAGAGCACATGGAACGAATAGGAACTTGCTCGAAAATTTTTTTTTCTAAGTCCTATTCGTCCAGGACGAAATTAATTGTCGTCCGGACGATTGGTTCTCTATAAAATTTGCGTCCAGACGAATTTTATTATCGTACGAGGCGACCGGTCCTCTGAAAAATTTTTGTCCAGACAAAATTAAATATCGTACCGGACGATCAGGTCTCTTAAAAATTTTCATCCATACGAAAATAAATTATCGTCCGTGGCGATTGGTCCTCTGAAATATTTTCGTCCAGACGAAATAAATAATCGTCCAGGATGATCGGCTCTCTGGAAAATTTTCGTCCAGACGAACTTATTCTCGTCCAAACGATTAACCGACTTAGAACAGTTTTCAGCAGTTTCTAGAACCGACCTAGTAATAACCGTTCGTACTGGACGAACCTAATTCGTACAGGACGATCATCTGTACGAAGACATTTCATCCACATATTCAAATAGGGTCGTTTCAGATCGTTTAAGTAAAATCGTCCCGAACGATCCATGATCGTACAGGACGATACACTGTGTACAGAATTGGAAACTTGCAGTTTTTGGACGGTTTTTCTTGTCTTTTATATAAATAGTCCAAATTAGACTGCCACCCAATCTTTTTGTCATTTGATCTTCGTGCCTCTTGAGAGAATAGCCAAGGAGAGAGTGGAAGAGAGCATTCAAAGGAGGACTCCTACCACTGGAGCGAGAAAGCTTCACTTGGATTTCAAAGGTAAGAGTCTCTACTTGTGAATTTGGATTACTTCACTCTTTTCCTTCTTCCTTCTAGATTCTTGTGAGAAGATCAGTCAAGGAGATCCGGTTCTCTGCCGACACTTGGAAAGTGTGAACAGCCGAAGGGTTCTCTGCCTACACTTGGAGAGTGTGAACAGCGGAAAGGTTCTCTGTCTACACCTGGAGAGTGTGAACAGCCGTAGGGTTCTCTGCCCACACTAGGAGAGTGTAAAAGGACGACGGTTCTCTGCCAGCACTATGGATTGTGTAAAAGGACGACGGTTCTCTGCCGCACCGGGTAGTGGTGAAAAGAGTGTGTTGTAAAGGCTTCTCCGCCTTGCTGTGGGTGCTAAAGGAGAGTCACTATTAGTTTTAGTGCAATACTCAGAGGGTGCCTCTGAGGAGTGGATGTAGGTCTGGTTATAGACGAAACCACTATAAATCTGGTGTCATTTACTTTATTGTTTTTACGTTTCCACACTTTAAATTTCAGTTTTAACAACTCTGTGGTTGAAAAATATTTTTCTACAAACCTTAAAAGAAAATTTTATTTCGGTTCAACTTAATCTTTAAAGACGGTTTAAAATTTTTTAAACTACCAATTCACCCCCCTCTTGGTAGCCGTGGGATATTTACTTAGGCTTAATAACCTAATTACTGGACTCAACAAGTGGTATCAGAGCATTGTTTCAAAATCATGAGTTTGAACTACTTTTTGATTAACGTAGATGGCTACATTTGGAAACCGAAACACACCTGAGGGTTACTCTATCACTAGACCTCCAATGTTTGACAATATTCCATTTGATTTTTGGAAAACACACATGTCTACTTTCTTACAGTCACTTGATTATCGCATGTGGATGCTAGTCCATGAAGGTTACTCAAAACCAACTAGATTAGTTGATGGAATTAGGGTAGAAACACCCTATGCAGATTGGACTATTGAAGAATGTGACTTAGCACAATTAAATGCGAAATGTTTAAATAGCTTCTTTTGTGCTTTAAAATCTGAAGACTACATGCGAGTTTCCACTTGTAAAAGCGGAAAGGACATATGGGATAGAATTTGTATAACTTATGAAGGGACAAATGAGGTTAAGCAATCAAGACTCAATATCTTGTTACATGACTACGAATTATTTCGCATGAAACCTAATGAATCTATTTCAGACATGTACACAAGATTCACTCAAATTGTCACCTCTTTGCATGCACTTGGTAGGGAATTAACTAGTGCTGAAATGGTCAATAAGATTCTTCGTTGTTTACCTACTGCATACGATGCTAAAATTACTGCAATTACAGAGTCTAAAGATCTGAACATTTATTCCATTGACAATCTTCTTGGTTCACTCATTGCTTACGAGCAAGGAGTAAGTCAAAGAAAGATTGATGCAGGTGAACCGAGAAAGGACAAGAATATTGCACTAAATGTGGAAGAGTCAGAAAGTGAACACTCACAACCTGAGGATGAAGACGATATTGCATTGATGACTAGACAATTCAGAAGTTTTTTAAAAAGGAAACCAGGTCATATAAAGACTGAATGTCCAAAACTCAAAGCCACTCCTAGTAAGGAGAAGGTAGAGGAGAAACCAATGGTAAATAAGATCAAGAAGAGGTATGTGATTTAACCTATAATGAATTGTTTGAAGTTTGTGAACACATGCATGATGCATATAGGAAAATGAAAAAGATGCATGCTAGTGTAGTTTTAGAATTGGAAGAGCTTAATAAGGAACACGAAATCCTTAGGAAAGATCATGCTTTAATTGATAACAACCACATGAAAACTACTTGATGAATATGATGACTTGAATAAAAATTTTGAGAATTTAAAATCATCCTATGCTGAACTTGAAAAAGAATTTAAGAATTTTAAGGATGAATCTGAGAGCAAGACATATAGAATCAATTATACCAATCGAATCTTGGAAGATATGAATTCATTTTACAAACTCACTATAAGAGCTCTCGAGGATAATAGGAACCCCCCTAAACTTGAAGATTTTACAAATCCAAAATATTATCCTAAATTCATGAAATCCCTTAGAAGACAATCATATGAAAGAAAACATAGTAATATTTTTCCTAATGTTAAATGTAATAATTGTGGATTTTTGGGACATATATCTCACACCTGCACTTTAAAGATGAAAACTAATTTGGTGTGGAGAACTAAGATGCATAATCCTAGACATATCATACATGCATCTGATTATAAATTTCATAAAGGTGAACCCAAACTAGTTTGGGTTCCCAGGTCTAACATTTGAGAATTTTATAGGAATACTCTCACACAAGACCTCGTGAGAGTATATGGTACCTGGACAGCGGATGTTCAAAGCACATGACTGGAGATACTGCTCAATTCTTAACGCTGGAAGCCAGGAGTGGAGGCAATGTTACACTTGGAGATAATACCACAAAGAAAGTGGTTGGATCAGGTATGATTAGAAATTTGAAAAACTTTTTCATAGACAATGTGTTATTAGTTGAAGGCTTAAAATATAATTTCCTTAGCATAAGTCAGCTATGTGATAAGGGCTATAATGTAAAATTTTTACCTACTAGCTGCATAATTAGCCTAAATGGGAAAATTGTTTTAAATAGAAAAATGGTAAATAATGTCTACATGCTAGATTTAAATTGTATTCAATCTCCTATTGCTTTTTGTTTGAAAACTGTTTCTGATGAATCATGGCTTTGGCATAGGAGACTTTGTCATTCTAGTATGAAAAATCTTAGAAGAATTATCCAAAAGAATTTGGTGAGAGGTATACCTAAACTAGACTTAACCAAGGACCATCTATGTGATGCATGTCAATCAAGGAAACAAGTGAAATCCTCTTTTAAGTCCAATAAAGATCTTAGGACCAGTAAACCTTTAGAAATTCTATACATGGATCTTTTTGGACCTGTAAGCACTGTAAGTCTAGGAGGAAAGGTATATGGATTTGTTATAGTAGATGATTTTTGAAGATTCACCTGGGTTAAATTTCTTTTTCATAAGAGTGAATCATTTGAGGAATTCAGAAATTTTTCAACTTGGATACAAAGAAAACTAGGATATGAAATAATTTCTATACAAAGTGATCATGGAGGAGAATTTGAAAATGAAAGATTTAAAAATTTCTGTAAAGAAAAAGGGATTTATCACAATTTTTCTGCACCTAGAACTCCTCAACAAAATGGGGTAGTTGAAAGAAAGAACAGAACATTAATAGAAGCCGCCCGAGCAATGTTAGCAGAATACTTGCTTCCTAGATATTTTTGGGCTGAGGCGGTTAGCACTGCATGCTATGTTCTGAATAGGGTAAATGTGAGATCAAATTTGAATAAAACACCCTATGAGTTGCTAAAAGGTAGAACACCAAATTTGTCTCATTTGCATGTATTTGGTTGCAAGGTGTTCATACATAATAATGGAAAATCTGCCTTAGGAAAATTTGATCCAAAATCAGATGAAGGAATTTTTATTGGATATTCAAGTGTTGGAAAATCTTATAGAGTATTCAACAAAAGAACTTTAGTCATTGAAGAAACCACACATGTTGTATTGATGAAAATGGAAACATGGAAGAGCCAAATATTGTTGAAGAAGAAATTGAAGAAAACTCCCAAAAGATTGATAGATTAAATTTGGAAGAAAATGTGGAAGAAAATTTAGAAAAAGAAGACCCTTTGCCTAGAGATTTGAGATTTTCTAAAAACCACCCAAAGGAATTGATTATAGGTGAACCAAGTGAGGGTGTTAGAACTAGGCGTGGATTAAACAAGGAAGTCAATCATTCAACCTTTATTTCAACTATTGAACCCACTAACATTGATCAAGCACTTTCTGATGAATTTTGGATATTGGCCATGCAAGAAGAGTTAAATCAATTTGTAAGAAATAAAGTTTGGGAACTAACTACAAGGCCAAAAGATCAAAGTGTTGTTGGAACCAAGTGGGTGTTCAAAAATAAAATGAATGACTCAGGAGTAGTCATTAGAAATAAGGCTAGATTAGTAGCTAAGGGGTATAATCAAATTGAAGGAATTGATTTTGAGGAAACTTTTGCCCCTGTAGCTAGACTTGAAGCAATTAGGGTTTTACTAGCCTTTGCCTGTTTTAAAGGTTTTAAATTGTTTCAAATGGATGTCAAAAGTGCCTTTTTAAATGGGGTAATTGAGGAAGATGTTTTTGTAGAACAACCTCCAGGTTTTGAAAATTCTAAATTTCCAAATCATGTTTTCAAATTAAAAAGGCATTATATGGATTGAAACAGGCACCTAGGGCTTGGTATGAGAGGTTGAGCACCTTCCTACTTGAAAGATCTTTTGAAAAAGGAAGTGTGGATACAACTCTCTTTTTAAGAAAAATTGGAAAGGATATACTTATTGTTCAAATTTATGTGGATGATATCATCTTTGGATCTTCAAATAAACATCTTTGTGATGATTTTTCTAAAACAATGAGTAGTGAATTTGAAATGAGTCTAATGGGAGATTTAAATTACTTTCTAGGTTTTAGCATTAAGCAACTTGAGGAAGGTACTTTTCTTAGTCAAACTAAATATATTAAGGACATCCTCAAAAAATATGAAATGGACAATGCTAAACCTGTTAGTACACCAATGAGTTCCTCAGTTCAGTTGGATAAGGATCTTAAGGGAAAATCTATTGATCAAAAGAAATTTAGAGGGATAATTGGATCTTTACTTTACTTGACTGCTAGCCGACCAGATATTATGTTCAGTGTTTGCTTATGTGCTAGATTTCAATCAGATCCAAAAGAATCACATCTGACAGCAGTGAAAAGGATTTTAAGATATCTACTAGGAACTCAAAACTTAGGAATTTGGTATCCTAAGTTTAGCTCTTCATTTGAAATTATTGGTTACTCAGATTCTGACTTTGCAGGCTGTAGAGTGGATAGGAAAAGCACTTCTGGAACATGTCAATTCATTGGAAATTCATTAGTTTCATGGTCTAGTAGAAAAAAAAATTTAGTGGCACTATCTACTGCAGAAGCAGAATACATTGCATTAGGAAGTTGTGTGGCACAAGTACTTTGGTTAAAACAACAGTTGATTGATTTAGGATTAACTATAGGCACTATTCCAATTTATTGTGACAATACTAGTGCTATTTGTATTTCCAAAAATCCTATTCAACATTCTAGAACCAAACACATTGATATAAGGCATCATTTCATAAGGGATCATGTATCCAAAGGAGAAATTGAACTCATACATGTTTCAACTGAAAATCAACTTGCAGACATTTTTACAAAACCTTTAGCCTTTGATACTTTCAGTACTTTAAGAACAAGACTTGGTGTTATTGATTTGAATGCTTAAACAAAATGTCTTTGCAACATTGATATTTGTTTTGTTTTGTTTTTTTTTTATTTTGTGAAATTTTTTGTGTTTTGAATGAATTGTTTTTGGATCTATGGTTTTGTTTTATGTTTTCTGTGTTTTTGAATATTTTGTTTGATTTTTTTAATTTAAAAATTGAAATTAAAAATTTTGGAGGAAATCATCCGGGACGAATATGGTTTCGTACGGGACGATATGTGAACGAACAGTTTGCACGATTTTTAAACATTTTGAGAGCAGTTTTTAATTAGATCGTCTGTACGATCGGACGATCGTCCAGGACGAAAATATTTTTTTTTTCTCTCAAACGTCGGGACGATTGAATGGAGCGGTTGAGTGGATAAGACATTTATTAATATGGACTTCGTCTGTACGAATATTTCGTTCGTCCAGAAGAACAGGTGTCAGTTCATTGTAGGGGACGGTTTTTAAGAGACATTAAAACGATTTACTTTTTGATCGTCTGTACGAAATTTTTTTGTCTGTATGATCGGTCAAGTCAAAAAGCCTGTACGAAGGGATGCATCATAAGTTGTGTTAATTACGAAAAGCCGTTACATTTTGGACGAATTGGATCATATGTACGAAATAATTTCGTAAAGACGAACGATGATTTTCGTCCAGGACGAATATTTTTGTCCAGGACGAACATATCGTTTTTCTTTAAATATGAAGGCTTTTTAACTTAACAATCACACTTCCAAACTTCATTTTCAATCCCTTTCTACATCAAATCGACAATGGCCTCCTGAAGAAAAAGACAAAAGGTGTTGGTGAAGGAACCAAATAGGAATGCCTCAGACAACTTTCTTTCTAAGGCGAATGAGGAATCCTTTCCTCATTTTGCATCCGCCAAAATCACTCCCTCTCGCATTCTAATTCAAACTGAGTTAAAATTTCGGGTAATGCACCTCTTTGCCTCAACCCAATTTCATTTCATTCTTTCTCTCATACACTTCTACAACAAGCAAAGATACCACTTTTTCCTAGCGAACATGAATTTTAATTCTTACCACTCCTCCATTAGTTCTTATGTCTTTAAGCAAAAAGTTGAGATCACCAAGCATGACCTTGGTGCATTTTTGAACTTAAGAACTGAGGGATATAGAGCTCACACCCTAATGTCAAAAACCTCATTCAAATGGTATCATGTCAATAGGGTAATTAGAGAAAATGGTATTGACAATCATGTTGCTAGAGTCTCCGGTATGACCAAAAATGCCCGAATCATCTAGCATATCCTTTGATCCTCAATCATTCCTAAAGCTGGTGATAGGATTAATATTACTCCTCTCCTTTCTTCTCTAAATTTTTTAATTATGGAAGGTCATCCTATTGATGAAGCCCAACTTATCATAGACCATATCTATGGGCTTTCAGAAATAGGACATGCAGATCAGAAGAGGAAGAATAACATTTCATTAGGACACTTAATTACTTACATTTTGGAATAGAAATACATTATAGTGCATCCTGATGAAGAATACGAAGAGCCAGTTTACTATAATGATGCTTCATTCAGATTGCTCTTCAAGGAGGAAAAAGGAAAAGCACATGCCAGTGCTTCAGAAGAGGAGGAAGAAGGAGAGCAAACTTCTGCTCCTCAATCAGATTATCATAATCTGATTGAAAGATTTGATAGATTAGAGACTCACATTGATCAAAGGTTTGATCAATTTGATGCTCAACTTACGCAGCAGCAACAAGACATTAGTAATATTAGAAATGAAGTACATGAAATTAATACCAATGTAATGTTGATGGCCTCCTACTTCAACCTTTTTGGCGGCATTCCTCCTCCTCCTCCAGAACAGTAGAGATGATTTTCTGTGTGTTTGTTGTAGTTATATTTTATGTTTTTATTGTGTCTGTTTAATTGTTAAGTGTTTGTGTTTATGTTGGTTTTTCTTTTTAAGTTCAATGTATTTTCTTCTTGTTTTTTAGATATTATGTAATCCGTTCATTAATATCAATGGAAGTTGTTCTGTTTTTTTTAAATTTGATTTGTTTTTGAAATGTGGTTAATGTTTATGAATTTCATTAGTATTATTTAATCTTCATAGTGCTTAAATTAGATTGTAATTTGAGATTATCTATATTAGAAAATCTAGTCTTTCTAAATTTATAAGTTGTTTATAACTTATTGTAATTTGAACATTTAAATTCATGTCTATTCATTTAGACTACATAAAAGTTAATATTACTATTGCAATTTAGATGTTTTCTTATTTTGTATTTCTATGCTCAAGTGATATTTATGCACTTAGAAATATTTGAAATTTTAGATTATAGATTTTGGAAAGAATTGGTCTCAATTACTCTTGAACATTGTACAAAATGTACAAAAATCAAAAGAAATTCGTAAAGATTTGCAAAGTGAAAAAGAGGCACAAAATAAGCCCAACCAAGAAAAAATGCACAAAAATGTGCCCCAAAAATTTGAAAAAGATGCGCAAAGCACCACATGTGGTAATTCTCCTCTTTCCAAATTCGTTCAATCTCTTAATTCAAATTGATCTTATGTTCATTTATATTCTATTGAACTTTGAAATATAGAATTTTTATACATCTCTCTTGTAATGATTTTCTATAGTCAAATGTCTAAATTGAATCATGTCTTTGATAAATTCTTCTTATTTAAAATGTTATATCACTTCTTAAATTTTATGAATTTCTATGATTGACCTAATATTTTTAGTTTAAAATTGCATACCCTATGTCAATCACCATTTAGATTAAATTTTAAAAAATGAATTTCATATAATTAATTACATTTCTTGTCTATTTCTTCTTCACTTTTTGTTGCTATCAAAAAGGGGAAGAAATTATTGTGTTTTCTGAATTATTGTGTTTTCTGTTATGATTATTCTGTTTGCAAGTTTTTGACTTTGTAGTTGTTTGTGTTAAAATTTTTGAAAAACAAAAATATTGTTCTTTATGCCTCGTTATTTTAATGTACTTATCAATTCAGGGGGAGTTTAGGAGATAGGAGATTTGTTTAACTTGAAACCATACAAACAATAATTGTTTTGCAATCATCAAAAAGTGGGAGATTGTTAGAATAATTTCTATTTGAATGCTTTACATTTTTTGCAACTTATGTAGTTTTGATGATTCCAAACATTATTGTTAAAATGTGTAGTTATCTCCTAACAATTTTAGAAGATTTGTATTTGCTCTTGTGTGTACTAACATTTCAGGAAAATCAGACTCCAGACTACGATAACTTCAAATCAAATTCAACATGAGATATTTTGTTAATTTAAAGTTGGCATTTTTTCTTTGAATTAATTTTGAAAGGGAGTGATTGTAATTGAGTGAATAAAAAAACTTACACACACACATAAGGAGATCATAAAATTTTATACTGATCGTACGGGACGATATTTTATCGTACTGGACGATCCGTCAGTTATCTTCTATAGAGCACATGGAACGAATAGGAACTTGCTCGAAAAAAAAAATTTTCTAAGTCCTATTCATCCAGGACAAAATTAATTGTCGTCCCGGATGATTGGTTCTCTGTAAAATTTGCGTCCAGATGAATTTTATTATCGTACAAGGCGACCGGTCCTCTGGAAAATTTTTGTCCAGACGAAATTAAATATCGTACTGGACGATAAGGTCTCTGGAAAATTTTTGTCCATATGAAAATAAATTATCGTCCGTGGCGATTGGTCCTCTGAAATATTTTCGCCCAGATGAAATAAATAATCGTCCAGGACGATCGGGTCTCTGGAAAATTTTCGTCCAGACGAACATATTCTCGTCCAAACGATTAACCGACTTAGAACAGTTTTCAGCAGTTTCTAGGACCGACCTAGTAATAACCGTTCGTACTGGATGAACCTAGTTCGTACAGGACGATCATCTGTATGAAGACATTTCGTACACATATTCAAATAGGGTCGTTTCAGATCGTTTAAGTAAAATCGTCCCGAACGATCCATGATCATACAGGATGATCCACTGCGTACAGAATTGGAAACTTGCAGTTTTTGGGCGGCTTTTCTTGTCTTTTATATAAATAGTCCAAATTAGACTTCCACCCAATCTTTTTGTCATTTGATCTTCGTGCCTCTTGAGAGAATAGCCAAGGAGAGAGTGGATGAGAGCATTCAAAGGAGGATTCCTACCACTGGAGCGAGAAAGGTTCACTTGGATTTCAAAGGTAAGAGTCTCTACTTGTGAATTTGGATTACTTCACTCTTTTCCTTCCTCCTTCTAGATTCTTGTGAGAAGATCAGTCAAGGAGATCCGGTTCTCTGCCGACACTTGGAAAGTGTGAACAGCCGAAGGGTTCTCTACCTACACTTGGAGAGTGTGAACAGCGAAAAGGTTCTCTGCCTACACCTGGAGAGTGTGAACAGTCGTAGAGTTCTCTGCCCACACTAGGAGAGTGTAAAAGGACGACGGTTCTCTGCCAGCACTATGGATTGTGTAAAAGGATGACGGTTCTCTGCCGTACCGGATAGTGGTGAAAAGAGTGTGTTGTAAAGGCTTCTCCGCCTTGCTGTGGGTGCTAAAGGAGAGTCACTATTGGTTTTAGTGCAATACTCAGAGGGTGCCTCTGAGGAGTGGATGTAGGTCTGGTTATAGACCTAACCACTATAAATTTGGTGTCATTTACTTTATTGTTTTTACGTTTCCGCACTTTAAATTTCAGTTTTAACAACTCTGTGGTTGAAAATTATTTTTCTACAAACTTTAAAAGAAAATTTTATTTCGGTTCAACTTAATCTTTAAAGAGGGTTTAAAATTTTTTAAACTACTAATTCACCCCCCTCTTGGTAGCCGTGGGACATTTACTTAGGCTTAACAACCTAATTACTGGACTCAACAGTTCCCTCCATAATTTATTTATTGCTAAAACCTAAAAAGTAACTAAGATCTCTCATTAGGCTTATCTCAAATTCACTTCTTATTTTTTTAGAAAAATTATCACAAAGATTTTTATTTGTAAATCCAAAAATAATATCATCAACATAAATTTATATAATGAGTATATCTTCTCCCATTTTCTTCAAAAAGAAAGTGATATCTAAACTTCATTTTTCAAAAGATATCTTAAGAAGGAAAGTGCTTAACCTCTCATAACAAGCCCTAGGTACATGTTTCAATCCATATAATACTTTTTTTAATTTAAAAATATGATTTTGGTATTTTTAATTTTTAAAACCTGGAGGTTATTTAATATAAAAATCCTTTTATATCACCCCATTCAAAAAGGAACTTTTAACATCCATTTAATTTAATTTAAATCCTCTAAAACAAGCAAAGGTTAATAAAACTCTAATTACTTCAAGTCTCACTACAGGGGCAAAAGTCACCTTAAAATCAATCCCTTCAATTTGATTATACCCCTTAGCCACCAATCAAGCCTTATTTCTAATAACAGCTCCTGAGTCATTCATTTTATTTTTAAATATCTACTTAGTTTAAGTTACACTTTGATCCTTTGGCCTTGCAATTAATTCCCAAATATCATTTCTTAAAAATTAATTTATTTCTTCTAGCATTGCCAAAATTCAAAATTCATCGAAAAGTGCTTGATTTATATTTGTGGGTTCTATCATTAAAATAAAAGTAGAATGATTAACTTCTTTGCTAAGTATATAGTTTTTAGAAAATTTCAAATCTCTAGGCATAGGGTTTTTTATCTCCAATTTTTTTTCCAAATTAATCTTCTCAATCCTTTGGGAGTTATTTTGTAAATCACCCTATTCAAAAATTCTAGATTCATCAAATATAATATGTGTGGTCTCCTCAACTATCAAAGTTCTTTTGTTAAATACTCCATATGATTTTCCAATACTAGAGTATCAAAGAAAAATTCCTTCATTTGATTTTGGATCAAATTTTTCTAAGAAAGATTTTCCATTATTATGTATGAACACCTTACATTCAAAAACATGCATATTTGACAAATTAGGTGTTCTTCCTTTAAGAAGCTCGTAGGGTATTTTATTTAATTTAGACCATATGTTCACCCTATTTAGAACATAACATGCAGTACTAACTACTTAAGCTCAAAAATATTTAGAAAGTGAATATTAAGGCAATATAGCTCTAGTGGTTTCAATTAATATTCTATTCTTTTTTTTTACTTTCCCATTCTACTTAGGAGTTTTAGGTCTAGAAAAATTATGATCAATTCCTCATTCTTTACAAAAATCCTCAAATCTTTTATTTTATAATTCACCTACATAGTCACTTTGAATTGTTAAAATTTTATACCCTAGTTTTCTCAGAATCCAAGTCATAAAATTTTTAAATTCCTCAAATGATTCATTCTTTTAAAATAAAAATTTAACCTAAATTGAAAGTTAATTAGGGATGTTAAGCCCTTATGAACTAGCCCAAGCTAACTAAGAGGGGGGTGAATTGGAAATTGTAAAATCTTTCTATCAAAAATAAAAACTCAATCAAGCCAAAATTCACCACAAAAAAATTTAACATGTGGAAATTAATAGTGGTTCTATTAACTTGACCTACGTCCTCTCCCTGGAGGAGCCATTATAGTGGTTCTATTAACTTGACCTACGTCCTCTCCCTGGAGGAGCCATTTGATTATTGCACTAAACTTAGTGACTCTCCTTTTACTCCCACAGCAAGGCGAAGAAGACTGTACAAAACCTCCTTTTCACCGACACCGGTGAGGCAGAGAACCCATCTCCTTTAGCTTCCTCTTGAAGTAGGCAGAGAACTTTGATTGATTGATAAAGTGGACCTCTCTCGAACCTCCAAGAATAAGGGATGATGATTAAAGAAGATGACTTGGATCCTTGCTTAGAGAAACATTTGTGAAACCCTTCACAAACTCCCCCTCACAAGATCCTCTCTCTCTCTCTCTCCCTTTCTCTCCCTCTCCTCTAGGCTCTCTTAGATCAAAATAGCTGCAAGAGATCATTTCTTGGGTATAATAAGAGGTCTTAAATAGAAGAGTTTTAGAATAGCTCTTAATTTAAACAAACTAACTTTATCATCCAGGATGAACGATATAAATATCATCTTTACTAATCAGCAAAAATTTCTGTTAATCAGCCTGGATAGTTTGGGATTATCAGAAGGTTTTTGTTCATATCGTCCATGATGATAAAATATCATCTTATACAATTTGTACAAGTTGTTAAATATCATCCAGATAATTGCACTGAATGGATGTCTGATGATGGAAAAATAGCTTAATTATCCAGGCCAATCTCACGATCATCCTGGATGATTAGTTCAAATCCGTGGAAATCATCTAAACCATCGTCCTGAATAGAAGGTGGCTGATGTTGATCATTATTGAATAACTATGGTTTTTTGAATTGGTCCTCCTAACTGATATTATGATCGTCTAGGATGATTTGATCGAGTAATTAAACTTTAATTACTTTTCTCAATAACAAAATTAATTTAGGCATAATTATGTTTCATCATCTAGGATGATGTCCTGGATGATGTCTAAAAATAAATAATACTTAAATAGATCTAGTATCTAATTCTTTCTAATTTGAGCCTATCGTCCTGGCCGATACAAATATCATCTAGGAAGATGTGCTTAATGAAGGCTGCTTAACCAAGAAGCCCAAATTAGGGTTTCTATTTTGAAATGATCATCCAGGCCGATGTTTGGATAGTCCCGGACAATGTGACCAAAAATAGAGAACTCTAAAATTAGACAAAAACTTCCCCCCATGTGTGTGTGTGCAAGATTAGTTAGCATCGGGAACCACATCAATTATAATAGACTCAAGAATGAGAAAAGTTTACAAACAAACTTAGACCTAGTCTAGCCATTATTGAGCTTGTTCAAATTGCAATTCGATCTTATAAACCTAAAATGTTAGTAGGCAAGACAATCGTAGAGAAAAAGAAGTATTTACTGTCATCAAAATTATATTCTCTGAAAAATAGATTCGTAATAATCTCCCCCTTTTTTATGATGACAAACATAAAAAAAATTATTGAAGTAGTTCAAAGAAATTTTAAGGGAAATAGGTAAAGAAACAAATACATTTCAAATAGTTCAACTATCCAATATAAAAACATAACAAATTATAACAAACTAGAATAGTACAAACTAGCAGCTACTCCCCCTTTTGATATCACAAAATGGAGGAGGTAAAAAGAAAAATAACACAAATGACTCAATAGAAGTAAAGCAACATCACACAAAAATAAGCAAACTAAAAGAAAGACAGTCCCTGATCATCTTAAGGAGGAAATGGTGGTGGTGGTTGTGGTTGAAAGTAAGTGGAAAGAGACACAAACTACTCCCAAAGCTAGGCCATATCCTGGTCGTGCTACTGCTGCTGGTGAGCAATATAAGCATTGAAGTAAGCAACATCCTCTGTATATTGCTGCTCCTATGCAACGACGTACGTCTTGAAGCGAGTCTCCCACTGGTCGAATTGCTCCACCAGTTGATCCAGCTTAGAGCGCTAGCGGAGAAGAGTAGGTTTAAAATAGGTGCAGGAACTGCCTCCTCCTCAGCTCTCTCAGCTTCCTTGTGCCCCAGGTGGAGATGAGTACTGTGAAGAATGTGGAAAGAGTTATTTGAGTAGAAGGCAGGCTGAAAATTTTGTGGGGTAGGATATTGGAGGTTATATTTTGATTTTTAGATATAAGCATTGATATGGCATAGGGCAAAATTGGGCTTCCTCCTATGTCCTGGATCTCAAATAATGGTCAGATAATCAATGTAGCAAAAAATCAAATTAGTGGAATTAAATTCACAACGAGCCAAAATGTAAATAGTGGTGATCAAAAGAAGAGTAGTGTTATGAACGTGATCACCAGCTTTTGGAAGAATTTAGGTGCGAAGGACATGCTGGATTGTCTTAGAATCTTTGAGTAAGGTGTTAGATTCTCTAACATAAAAGTGAGCATTAGTGTTTCTGAGAAAGTATTTGGCCAGAGCCCAATCATAGCCAGGATCATAATACAGGGTATGGAGTTTGCCCCATATGGTGGAAAGTTACAAAAGCTCTTGATAGTCCAGATTTGTGATTTCGACGGGACATCGATTCACATAGGTCCCAAGAGCAGCGAAAGAAGAATTTATGTGGAGTATGGTAAAAAATTAAAAAAAAATTGAATTAAAAAGGATAGGGAGAATAAGAAGGTAGGACAAGGAAGTGTGTGTAAAACTATCTATGACATGATAAGAAAGAATATATGGGTTGACAGTCCGGGATACAGTAATCCCAGTTATTTTGTACCTTTGATAGATGGCTTGATCATCCACCTTAGTGATGCGAGGGTCAAGATTCACCCTCGAGGAACTCCTAGAAGGTTGGCGAGATCTCTTTCCATCGTTAATACTCAGGAAAAGGTAGCACAATAGTAAGAGAAAAGAAGATTTAAGAAGGATTATGCAAGAAAAAATGTTTGAGGGCCTCATTTTAAAAAGAATCAGACATATCTTCTAGGACAATCTTAGAATCTTCTAGGATATATGGTGCAATTATTTCATTTGGGATGATTGGTCAAAAAGGTAATAAAGTCAACGAGGATAATCAGATATCATCTAGGACGATAAGACACAAGGGATCATCCTGATAAATTATTTTGGATGACCATTGAAAAAGCATATCATCCTACCAGATTAGGTGTATCATTAAGGTTGATGCACAATAATGGATCATACCAGCCAAATTAAAGTTGAGTGTCAAACTTTGCCACGTGGATCGTCCAGGATGAACAGGTATATCATCTGGGATGATCACCAATAATTGAGCAGAAATTGTGAAGATCATATAGGAAGAGGAGGATCATCCAAGATGATCACAAATAATTGAAATAGAATATAATCAAATTGTCCAAGATGATAATGAATTGTCCAGGATGATTAGAAGCAGAGGAGTTTAAACAGCCATTAAATGAAATTTCAAGAGTGAATTGAACAAATTGTCAAGGATGATATGAATATCATCCAGGATGATGTGACAAAAAAGTTTCAAAACAAAGAGTACATGAAGATGATTAGAGAGGGACTAAATATATGAAAAATCAATTTAAAAGAAAAAATAAAATACAATAAAGACAAGAACAAAAGCAAAACAATGATTTTTTTTTTTAATAAAAGCTTGAATATGATAAATTCTCTATGTGATTGAATTAAAAAAAAATTATAAGAATCAATGAGTTAACATCATCGAAATCTAAGAAAATGATCAAAAAACCGATCTTGTTAGCCCAAACTCGAACTTCTCCTATGGAAAATTATCTTTTGAAAATAAGGATCTAAATCACAAAAATTAATAGGATAAGAAAAAGAGATCCGTCCAACACTTGGTTTTAGAAAAATATTTTATAGAATAATATATCAAAATAATTTCTTACAATCATGAATTTCTGAAATCAAGCATTTGAAAAATATCAAGTGACACATGAATTTTTCTAAGATTTAAAATTTTTGAATGAGAAGAAACTTGCTTTTGGTGGGCTCATTTTATGCCTCTTGTTAATTTGATTAGCGCTCTTTGTGCATCATTTGATTTTTTATATACTTTATGTATATATATATATATATATATATATATATATATATATATATAATTATATATATATATATATATATATATATATATATATATATATATATATATATATATATATATATATATATATATATATATATATATATATATATATATATATATATATATATATATATATTCAATTTGGCGTCATTACACATCTTTTGATTTTGGCATCATGGCCACTTTTTTTTATTTATTTTTTGTAAGCTAGATCCTTTTTTTTAAATTCTTTAAAATTCTCAGTTATGATTATTTCTTCCAGATATTAGAGAAGAAAAACTCACTCTCTATTATAAGGAATAATGAATCACAAAACATAATAAAAAATCATATATTAAATTCAACAACAGGATTACAAAAATTTGAATGTAAAATAAAGACTTTGAATATTATATATATAAGATAGATTACTTTAGCAAGATTGAAAAGATCTTAATTTCAAAATTTAGTTATTAATATGAGTTAGATTTTTGTTTAGAAAAGAAAATTACACTACTAAAAGAAGTTAGAGAGAAGTAAACAATCAATGGTGTTTTCCCCCTTTAACTGGTTTAGAGATGTCAATCATTTACTACAAATTTTCAAAAAATAAAAACATGGCATAAGATATCAATTTAGTAGTGATTAAAAGAAAAAATAAAATAAGTAAGAAAATCAAATCAATAAAAATAAAATAGATGAAAAATAAAAAAAAATGTAAGAAAAAATTTATAAAACGAAAACAACAATCAACAGATAAATGATCAAAAATGAATTTCATGCATTTTTTGTCAATCACACCCAATCTGGTTCTTAAAGTGCTAAAAGTTTTGAAAGATAATGATTTAGTAAAGATGTCAACCAGTTGATTCTTAGTTACCACATGGTGTAACTCAATGTCTCCTTTGGTCACATGGTCTCTAATAAAGTGATGCCTTATGACTATGTGCTTGGTCCTTGAATGTTAGATAGGATTCTTAGAAATACAGATGGCACTAGTATTATCACAAAAGATTGAAATTGTGCCTATAGGTAATCCTAAATCCAGAACTTACTGCTTCGACCAAAGGACTTGAGCCACACAACTTCCTAAAGCAATATACTCATCTTCAATAGTGGAAAATGCAATAGAGTTTTGCTTCCTACTAGACTAAGAGACTAAAGACTATCCTATGAATTGGTAAGTCCCAAAAGTACTCTTTTAATCCACCTTACATCCTACAAAATCAAAATTAGAATATCCAATAATCTCAAAAGAAGTGTTGTGCCTGGGATACTAGAATCCTATGTTTTTTATTCCTAAAAGGTATCTAAGAATTCTCTTAACTATAGTCAGGTGGGATTCCTTAGGAGCAACTTGAAATCTAGCATAAAGACAAACACTAAACATTATATAATGATTGCTAGCAGTCAGGTAAAGTAAATATCCAATCATTTCTCTATACTTCTTTTGATTAACAGATTTTTTATTTGGGTCCTCATCCAACTGAACATTAGAGGTCATGGGAGTATTAATTGGCTTAGCTTTATCCATTTCATATTTTTTCAAGATGTCCTTTATGTAGTTTGATTGATTTAGAAAGGTTCCATCATCTAGTTATCTTATGCTAAAACCCAAAAAATAGGATAACTCTCCCATCATATTCATCTCAAATTCCCTACTCATTATTTTACAAAAATCATCACATAGCTTTTTATCAAAAGATAAAAAAAGTATATCATCAACATAGATTTGAACAATGAGTAATTCATCTCCTACTTTCCTCAGAAAAAGGGTTGTGTCAATGCTCCCCTTAACAAACTCCCTCTCTCGTAGGAATATGCTAAGCCTCTCATATCAAGCTCTGGGTGTCCGCTTTAATCCATATAAGGCCTTTTTTTTTAATTTGAAAACGTAATTTAGAAATTGTGAGCTCTCAAAATCTTAGGGTTGCTCTATAAACACATCCTCTTTTATTATCCCAATTAAAAGGCACTCATAACATCCATTTGGAAAAGCTTAAATCCTTTATAACAGACAAAGTCCAGTAGCACTCTATTGGCTTCCAATCTATCTACAGGGGCAAAGGTCTTCTTAAAATCAATCTCTTTAATTTGGTTGTACCACTTAGTCACTAAGCTTTCCTTATTCCTAATCACCACACTAGAATCATTCATTTTATTCTTAATGACCCATTTGGTTCCAACTACACTTTGTTCATTTGGTCTTTCTACAAGATCCCAAACATTATTCCTAACAAATTGGTTTAATTCTTCTTGAATGGCTAAGATCCAAAACTCATCAGAGAGGTCTTGATTGATGTTGTTTCAGTTATTGAGATAAAGGCAGAGTGGTTAACTTCCTTCCTAAGTCCATCCCTGGTCCTAACACCTTCAGAAGGGTCTCCTATGATCAGTTCTTTACGATGACTCAAAGAATATCTCCAATATCTAGGCAACGTGTGTGTAGGTTCAACCCTTTCCTCCAAATTTACATTTTCTACTCGTTGGGTAATCTCACCTACTCCTTAAGTGTTTTGGCATTCTAACCTCTTCTCCAAATTTTTAACTCCTGTGGTAATCTCTCCAACTTCATCTTTATCCTAAACTCTAGACTTCTTAGGATTAAATTCATCAAACACAATATGAGTAGTCTTCTCCACATCCAATGTCCTCTTATTAAACACCTTAAAGGATTTCCTAACACTAGAATATCATAAGAACACTCCATCATATTTTGGGTCAAATTTTTTGAAGTGTGACTTCCCATTATTAAGAATGAAATCCTTACAGCCAAAGACATGAAACTGGGAAAGGTTGGGTGTTCTACCCTTAAGGATCTTATAGGATGTCTTATCGAGTTTGGCTCTAACATTCACCCTATTCAATACATAATAAGCTGTGTTTTTTACTTCAGCCCAAAAGTATTTTGGAATTGAATACTCAGCAAGCTTGGCTCTAATGGATTCAACTAAGGTGCAGTTCTTTCTTTCAGCTACCTCATTTTGCTGAGGGTTCAAAGGAGCTGAAAAGTTATGACTAATCCCCTTATCCTCATAGAAGTCTCTGAATCTGTCATTTTCAAACTCTCCCCCACGGTCACTATGGATGGTCAAAATTTCACAACCTATCTTTTTCTAGATCCAAGTGAAGAAGGATCTAAACTCATCAAAAAACTCATTCTTATGTGATAAAAATCTGATCCAAGTAAACCTCAAGTAGTCATCGACAATCTTAAATCAATTTACTTTTCCCCCAAAACTGGTAGTGCTAGTGGGTCCAAATAAATCCATGTGAAATACTTCTAAAAGAGGAGCTAATGTCCTTAATGGAGTGAAAAGAAGATTGAACTTCTTTCCTTAGTTGGCAGGCATTATAAAGGTGGTTTTTAGAGAATTTAAGCTTCGGGACACCTCTAACTAGGTCTTTCTGGGTCACTCTCTTAAGGATTTTCATACTGGCATGATATAATCTTCTATGCCACAACGATGAATCATTAACAATAATTTTTAAGCAAAATAAAGCAACACTTTCAATATTATTTAATTCAAGCATGTAAACATTATTGATTCGCTTTCCCTACAAAATAGTGTTCTTATTTAGGCTTATAATGTAAGTATTTACCAAGAATTTTATGATGAAGCCCTTATCACAAACTGACTGATGCTGAGCAAGTTGTGTTTCAATCCATATATAAGCAAAAATTTTAAAATTAAAAGGTTCTTGGAGTTTTCAATTACACCTACACCAACTACTTTCTTGGTGGTGTTGTCTCCAAGTGTAACCTTGCCTCCAGCATTAGCCACTAGTGAAATAAATTGATTAGCATCTCCAATCATGTGTCGTGAGCATCTACTATCCATGTACCATATGCTCTCATGAAGCCTTTTATGAGAGCAATCCTACAAAATCATCAGATGTCGGATTTAGGAACCCAATAATATTTGGGTCTCTTCTTATGGAAAGAAGAATATAATGCATGTATGTTATGCTGTGAATCATACAATTTTGGTCTCTACACCAAATGTGTACTATGGTAAATAGTACAAGTGTGTGAAATGTGTCCTAAAATGCCATATGAAAAATATTTAATACCAGGAAAAGGATTTACTAATCTATTCGGGTAGTAACATTTTCTTTTAAAGTTACGTGATACAGGTAATGTTGGTTTATTATTTTCAAAAACTTTCTAATTTTCTAATTTATTAAACTCTTTTTCTAACTCAACATAAAACGACTTCAAGGAATCATGTGCATTAGATAATTTAGTATGCTTTTTGTTTAATGCATTGAACTCATCAAGTAATGACCTGTGATTTCTATTGATTGTAGAATGATCTTTAAGTAAAATTCCATGCTCTTTTTTGTATATTTAAAAACTCCAATTTCAAACTTGAATGTGATTTCTTAAGTTTCCTATGTGATGCATGAATTTGTTCATAAACTTCAAGTAATTATTTAGTTTTTATTTCATATACCGCTTCTTGATCAAACTAACCATAATGATTATCTGCCATCAAGTAGAAGTTTGTACTCTCCTCTTCAGCTTCAATCTCAGAGAAGTATGATGCTGAATCTGTCCAGAATGCCTTTTGGAACCTCTTCTTATCCTTTTTGAACTCGGGTTTCTCCTCACCTTGCTCCTTTCTTAAGTAGGCATTAAGTGTAGGACAATCAAATTTAACGTGTCCTGGCTTCCTATATTCATAGCAGATCATATCATTATAATTCTTAAAATTTTTTCTACACACACCTTTATTCCACTTCTGATGGTTTCTATGCTTCTTCCTTAGAAATCTCTTGAATTTCCTCATGATGAAGGAAACATTATCATTTTGAAACCCAGAAGAACCAGTGTCCGTGTTATTTGCCTTCAGTGCCATAATTTTCTCTTTCTTTTTCTCACCTTCATTAAGATTTCTTTGATTCATCCCTTACTCATAAGCAATGAGTGATCCAAGTAAATTATCAACTGAATAAGTATTTAAATCTTTAGATTCAATAATTATAGTGATCTTAGCATCAAAAGAAGAAGGAAAGCATCCCAAATTTTTATTTGCTCTTTCATAATTAGTTAGCTCTCTTCCTAAAGCATGCAATGAGATGACAATTTTAGTAAACCTTGCATACATGTCAGAAATTAATTTAGAAAGTTTCATACAAAAAAATTTGTTGTCATGCAACAACTTATTCAATCTAGATTACTTAACTTCATTAATTCCTTCATAAATAATACACAATATATCCCAATGTTTTTACCAGTTGTACAAGTTAAAATACATATATAATCTTTAGATTTAAAAGCATAAAAAAATTTAAATATTTTGCATTAAGTTTTGCTAAATCACTTTCTTCAAAAGTCCATTCAGTTAAGGAAGTTCATTTTTAATGCCATTAATTTCTTGAGAAGGAGGTGTATAACCATCCTTAATAAGCATCCACATGTGCTAGTCAATTAATTATAAAAAGTAGACATGTGAGTTTTCTAAAATCAAAAGAAATATTATCAAACAAAATTGGTCGGATAATAGAATACCCTTCTGCAGTATTACGATTATCGGAGTTAGCCTAGGATCAAAATTTAAAAGTTTTCAAAAACTCAATTTTATAAATCCCGCTCTGATACCACTTGAACATTTCTTAGGGATGTTAAGCCGTTATGAACTAGCCCAAGCTAACTAAGAGGGGGGTGAATTGGTATTTTAAAAATCTTTCAATCAAAAAGAAAAACTCAATCAAACTAAAATTTACCACAAAGAAATTTAACGTGTGGAAATTAAATAGGGAAAAAGCAATTGTAAAGGATATAAAAAATTATTGTGGTTTGATCAACTCAACCTACGTCTACTCACTGGAGTTGCCCTACAAGTATTGCACTAAAGTCAGCGACTATCCTTTTGCTCCAATAGCAAAGCGGAGAAGCCTGTACAAAACCTCCTTTCCATCGACACCAGTGAGACAGAGAACCCAACTCTTTTTGCTTCCTCTTAAAGTAGGTAGAGAACCTTGATTGATTGCTGAAGTGGACCTCTCTTAAACCTCAAAGAATAAGGGATGACAATCAAAGAAGATGACTTGTATCCTTGCTTGGAACAACCTTTGTGAAACCCCTCATAAACTTCCCCTCACAAGATCCTCTCTATCTTTCCCTTTCTCTCCCTCTCCTCTAGGCTCTCTCAGGTCCAGACAGCAGCAAAAGATCATCTCTTGGGTAGAATAAGAGGCCTTAAATAAAAGAGTTTCAGAATAGCTCCTAATTTAAAAAAAATTGACTTTATCATCCAGTATGATATTGCGTAAATGTCTCTCAACCAACTCGAATGGTTCACGATGATCAGAAGGTTTTTTTTTATATTATCCAGGATGATAATATATCATATATCATCCTATATGATTAGTACAAGTCAATAAATATCATCCAAATAATCACACTTAATGGATGTTTGGTTGATGAATTAATAGCTTGATCGTCCAGGCGGATCTCACGATCGTCCCAGACGATTAGTTAAAATTTGTGACAATCGTCCAGACCATCGCCATGAATAGAAGGTGGCTAATGTTGATCGTCCAAGAATAATTAAGGTTTTCTAAGCTGATCGTTCCATCCAATATTGTGATCGTCCAGGATAATTTGATCAAGCAATCAAACCTTAATTGCTTACATTAATAACTAGATTCATTTAGGCATAATTGTGTTTCATCATCTAGGAGATGTCCTGGATGATGTCCAAAAATAAATAATATCTAAATAGATATGACAGATGATTCTTTCTAATTTTAGCCTATTATCCCGGCCAATATGAATATTGTTTAGGATGATGTGCTTAATGATGGCTGCCTTAAATAGGATGCCCTAATTAGGGTTTTTGTTTTTAATTGATCATCCAGATCAATGTTTGGATCATCTCGGATGATGTGAACAAAAATAGAGAACTCTAAAATCAGTTAAAAAATTTCCCCCATATGTGTGTGCAAGTTTACTTAACATCTGGAACCACATCATTTATAATAGACTCAAGAAAAGGAAAAGTTTATAAACTGACTTAGACCTAGTCTACCCAATTTTGAGCTGGTTCAAATTACAGTTTGATCTTGTGGACCTAAAATATTAGTAGGTAAGGCAGTTTTAGAGAAATAGAAATATTTGTTATCATCAAAATTATATTTTCTGAAAAACCTATTTGCAACACATGTGAATTTAGAAAAATCATCAACTATCATAAATTTATATTCCTTTCCTCCTTGACTTATAATGTTAACCAGTCCAAAAAGATCTATATGAATAATCTCCAATGATTTACTAGTTATAAGATCCTTATTGGAATGAAATGATGACTTTGCCTATTTTCCTAATTGACATGCATCGTAAAGGTGATCCTTAGTAAAGTTTAGTTTTGATATACCTCTAACCAAATCCTTTTGGATAATTTTCCTAAAGTTTTGTCATGCTAGCAAGATAAAGTTACCTAGAGCATAACCAAGATTCATCAAAATCATTTTTAAATAAAAATCATTAGGAGTTTTAATAATGTTTAAATCTAGCATATAAATATTATTTACCCTAATTCCATGCAATACATTGTTTCCATTTAGGCTTAATATACAACTAGTGAGAAAAAATTTTATACTATACCCTTTATCATAAAGCTGGCTAATACTTAACAAATTATGCTTTAATCCTTCAACAAGTAATGCATCTCTATGAAAAACTTATACAAGTTTCCAATCATACATGTGCCAACCACTTTTCTGGTGGGGTTATCTCCCAGTGTAACCTTACCTCCATTCCTAGCTTCAAGCGATATAAATTTGAAAGTTCGCTAGGGATGTTAAGCCCTATAGAACTGGCCCAAGCTAACTAAGAGGGGGGGGGGGGGGGGGTGAATTGGTAATTAAAAAATTTCTTTTTACTAAGAGTGAAAATGACAAACCAAAATCACGCCACAAAAAAATAAATGCAGAAATAAAAGTGCGGAAGCAAGAAATCAATAACACATAAATTTATAGTGGTTCGGTCTACTTGACCTATGTCCACTCCTTGGAGGCACCCTCCAAGTATTGCACTACAAAAACGTGACTCTCCTTTAGCACCCACGGCTAGGCAGAGAAGCCCTCACAAGAACCTCCTTTTTGCCACCCCGGGAAGGCAGAGAACCTACCTCCTTTTGCTTCCACCTGAAGCTGGCAGAGAACCACAACCAAAAGCTAACTCCTTACATCTACTGACCCTTCCATGGATGAGAAACTCTAGACGAAGAATAAGCAGAGCGATCCTTGAAGCAACCCTTGTGAATCCCCTTACAAGATCCTCTCTCTCTCCCTCTCTCTTTTTCTCTCCTCAAGGTCTTCTCAGGTCAAGGCAGCAACCAAAGATCTTGAAAACATTGAACAAGAGCTTTTAAATAGAAGATTTTTAAAGGAGCTCATTAATTGCAAGTTTGCTGACTTTATCGTCCAGGCCGATATAGACATCAGCCTGGCCGATCAGTACAAATCAAGGAAGATCGGCCAGAGCATCGCCCTGGATGCACTCCTAGATGATTGAAATTTGGCTTGAATGTACAGGCCGATCTCACGATCGTCCTGGTCGATCAGTTCAAATCAGAGGCAAATCGTCCTGACAATAGCCCTCGATACGAGCTGGCTGATATTTATCATCCTGAAGTAACTTAAGGTTTTTGACTCGATCGTTCTGGCCAATCCTGCGATCGTTCAGGACGATATGATCATATCAATCATCCTTAATTACTCCCTTGATTTTCTGAACAATTAAGGCATAATTTGTGAATATCGTCCAGGCCATACAGGATCGTCCTGGCCGATAATTTAAAAATTCAGTATACCTTAATTGTCTATGGCGACAACTTCTTTCTGTTTAGAGAATATCGTCCTGGCCGATACACGTATCGTCCAGGCCGATATGTTAATGACGACTACCTTAAATAAGACTCCTTATACAGACTTTCTGTTTCAAGCCAGATCGTCCAGGCCGATATAAAATATCGTCCTGGCCGATATGAGTAAAAACAGAAATTCTAAGTCTCTCAAGTATGTGTGTGTGAAGGGTTACTTAGCATCAGTCTCTTTGACCATTACAAGTAGACTCAAGAAGTGAAAAAACAAAAGTACAGACTAACTCAACCCTAAACCTACGCAATCCTGAATTGGCTTCGTCTTGTTCGTCCGATCTTCGATTCCTGAAACGTTAGAAGCAACAAGCAGTCCAAGAGAAATAGTGTTTGTCAATCATCAAAACATAAGCCATGAAAATAGATTTGCAACAATCTCCCCCTTTTTGATGATGGCAAACACAAGTAGGAAAATATCCAAAAAGGTTCATTAGAATTTCAAAGTTACAAATAACTTTTACTACCACACCCTACTCCCCCTTTTGTCATCACAAAAAGAGGGTAAAAAATAACATAAAACGACTAAAAAGCAAACTACAAAAAACAGGAAACAAATAACATAAGGCACAGACTAAAAGACTGAGGGATCCTGATCATCAGATGGAGGTGGTGGAGGTGGCTGCTGAAAGTAACTGGTAAGCGTGGTAAACTGAGCATTGAACCAGGCGATGTCCTGGTCATGCTGCTGCTGCTGGTGAGTAAGAAAACTGTCAAATCAGGCTAGATCCTCAGTGCGGTTATGCTCGTAACAGGCAATGTCCTCAGAGTGTTGCTGCTCCTATACAACAACATAGGCGTCAAAACGGGTCTCCCATCGATTAAATCGCTCAATCAACTGATCAACCGGTGAGTGCTGGTGAAGAGGAACAGGGTCAGGAAAGGGAGCAGGAGAGGGAGCCTCCTCCACTCTAGCCCCCTGAGGTTCCTTAGGGTGGAGACGAGTGCTGTGAAGGGTGCTGAAGGAATTGTTTGAGTAGAAGAGAGTTGGGAGGTTTGGTGGAATAGGATACTGAAGTTGGTATTTAGTTTCAAGGACATAGGCTTTGATGTGTCCTAAGGCTAGATTGGGTTTCCTTTTGTGGCCTGGATCAGGGATTGTGGTTAAGTGATCAATGTATCGGAAAATTAGATCCGCAGTATTAAATTCCCTATGAGCCATAATATAGAAAGTAGTGAGTGAAAGTAGAGGGGTGATGTGGATTCGGTCGTCGGCTTTTAGAATTACGGAGGTGCAAAGGACATGTTGGATTGTCCTAGCATCTTTGACTAAAGAGCTAGTCTCTCCAATATGGTAAGGTACATTGATCTGACGAAGGAAGTGATTAGCTGTGGACCAGTCAAGATCAGGGTCAGAGGCGATTAAGTGCAGCTTATCCCCGGTGGTGGATAGCTGTTAAAGATCAACACAATCCTGATATGTGATTTCAACAGGGCGTCGATTCACATAGGAGGTCAGGGCTGTTTAGGTAGGGTTGATGCGAAGGTTTGCGAAAAACTCTCAAAAAAACTCGGAATTGAAAGGGAAAGCAAGAGACAGAATGAAGCAAAGGGAGGTGTGAGCGAAAAAATCCATTATCGGGTATGAGATGTGGGCAAGATTGATGATTCTTGAGATAGTTCTCCCATATTCTTCGTAACGATGGTAAGCGGCTTCATCTTCTGCTTCACTGAAATGAGGGTCAATCCTTGTCCTCAAAAAACTCCCACAAGTTTTTCGGACGCTTTTCCCACCAGCCATAGAGAGGACTAAGCAAAAATACAAGAGGAGAAAGGGTGAAGAGTGAAAAACATGGCTGGAACGGCCTAAATTTAAAGAAACGGCCATATCGTCTTGGACGATATGGTTCAATAATAACGTACAGGCCGATTGGTCAAAAAGGCAGTCCGATCGTCCGGGCCGTTCAGATATCGGCCAGGACGATTAGACACAAACAATCGTCCCGAGGAGTCAGGTCGGAAGACCATTGAAAAAGCATATCGTCTGGCCCGATTAGGTGTATCGTCCAGGATGATGCACAATAATTGATCATACCGGCCGAAGTTAAAATGTTTTAAATCATTGCCACGTGTATCGTCCAGGACGAACAGTGGATCGGCCCGGCCAATTGTCCAATAATGGATCGTTCGGGGCAAAATTTAAAGATTTAAATGTGCTGACACGTGGATCATCCAAAACGATCCAGTGTATCGGCCAGGACGATACTCATAAATTGCATCGGCCAGACAAATTATTCTATCGAACAGAACTATCATCATGATTGCAACAGAGTTCGATCATATTGTCTAGGACGATATAGGATAGTCCAGGACGATGAGTTACAGCAAGCACAGAAAAGTTCAGCAGATGGATTTTGAAGAGAATTTGCCCTATCGTCCAGGACGATAAAAATATCGACCAGGACAATGTGATAAGTAAATGAAACCAAGGAATAGATGGTGATTATCAAGGCCCTCAAACAAAAACAAAAGAAACTGACAAAAAACACAAAAAAAAATACAAGGAAAAAAATGAATATTTTTGGATTTTAAAATTTTTTTTTTTTATGGAGGCATCAGATGAGAATTTCTCAAAAAGTTAAATTTTTAAAGTTCCAAGAGATCAGGGAGTTTAACAAATCCCAATCAGAATAAGGTAGAACATCAGATTCTGTTAACCCTAGATCAGACATCCTTCAGGGTACAAAATTCTTTTGAAAAACAGAGGCCTAACTTAGAATAATTAAATAGGATAAGAAGATCCATTCAAGACTTGTTTACAAAGAAAATATCTCATAATTAATAAAATAAAGTAATTTTTCTCAATCATGAAAATTGAAATCAAGTCTTTGAAAATATCACATAATCCATGAGTTCTCTATGTTTTAAGAGTTTTAGCAAAGAGAGGATAGCTTGTATTTAGTGGGCTTATTTTATGCCTCTTGTTTACTTCGATTGGCTATTTGAGCATCTTTTGATTCTTTGATACACTTTTGTGTATACAGCTTTCTTTTCAATTTGGCTTCATTGGCCTCTTTCCTTTTTAACTCTTGCAAGCTAGAAACTCTTTAATATACCCTTTAAAAAAACTTAGTTGTGAGTATATCATCCAAATATTAGAGAATAGGAGCTCACTCTCTAACATAGGGAAGAACAATCCACAACACACAATCAAAATCATGTGATAAATGCAATGGCAAGATTTCAAAAAACTTGAAAGATATATAAGAACTTTGGCTATTATGCACAAGATAAATTAATGTAGTAAGATAAGGAATGGATCTTAATTAAAAAACTATTGGTTAAAATGAGTTTAGACTTTTATTTAGAGAAGAAAATTATACCACTAAATAAGGTCAGAAGGAGGGAAACCATCAACGAGATTTCTCCTTTAACCGATTTAGAAAAGTTAAACACTATCTCCAAAAACTTTCAAAATTTAAAAACTTGAAAAGACCCAACATATGAAAACCAATCATAAAAATAACATGAAAACAAACTAATCTAAAATAACGAAAAGCTATCACATAACAAAACAAACAAAAGAAACTTAAAACAAAAAAAAATCAAGAAATTATTTAAACAACAGGTTTAAGCATTTATGAGCTGCAAGCCTCCTTATGTCCAGTTATCATATGCTCCCACGAGGTTTTTGGTGAGAGCACACCTACAAAACTCAACAACCGTCAGATTTAGGAACCCAAACAGGTTTGGACTCCTTCTTAGGAAAAGTAAAGTGCAATGTAGATATGGTATGCTGTGAATCATGCATCTTAGGTCTCCACTCCCAATGTGTACTATGATGAATGGTGCAAATGTGTGAGATGTGTCCTAGCATGCCACATGAGAAACATCGAACTCCAAGAAAAGGGTTTCTTAAATGATTTGAGTTATAATACCTCTTCCTAGATTCTGGCTTAGGATTAAAAGTAGATGTCATCCGATTTTTCTTAATTGTATCCAAATTATTTTGAATCCTCAAGTTAGTTCTTTTTAATGCCTCATTATCAATCCTCAAATTTTTCTCAATCTCTTTAGACTTCTTAAGATCCGAATTAAGTGAGGTCTATGAAACTTTCAATGCCTTATGTTCATCAATTAATTTTGAATGCTTTTTGTTCAATTCATCAAATTCATCAAGAAGAGCCATGTGATTAGAATCAATCATTGAATGATCTTTAAGAATGACTTCATACTCTTTCTGCAAACTTACAAGCTCCACTTTTAAGCTAGCATGTGTCTTCTTAAGTTTTTTGTATGATGCATGAATTTTTTTACAAATTTCAAACAATTTATCATAGGTTGGTTTACATACCTCTTCCTCATCACTTTGCTCAAGATGATCTTCCTTTATTAAGCACAGGTTTGTTGTCTCTTCCTCTGGTTCAGTTTCAGAGGAATCAGTATCAGATTCTGCCCGGAACTCCTTTTGGATTCTCTTCTTCTCCTTTTTAAACTTAGATTTTTCCTCAATCTTTTCCTTACTTGTGTTATCTTGAAGTGTTGGGCAATCGGCTCTCACATGTCCAGGCTTCCTGCATTCAAAACAGACAACATCAGTGAAAGTTCGTTAGGGATGTTAAGCCCTATGGAACTGGCCCAAGCTAACCAAGAGGGGGGGTGAATTGGTAATTAAAAATTTCTTTTCTCAAAGAATGAAAATCACAAACCAAAATCACCACAAAAAATAAAGTGCGGAAATAAAAGTGCGGAAGCAAAAGAAAGAACAAAGAAGTTTATAGTGGTTCGGTCAATTCGACCTACGTCCACTCCTTGGAGGCACCCTCCAAGTTTTGCACTACAAAACATAACTCTCCTTTAGCCCCCACGGCTAGGCGGAGAAGCCCTCACAAGAACCTCCTTTTTGCCAAACCCGGCAAGGCAGAGAACCTACCTTCTTTTGCTTCCTCCAGAAGCTGGCAGAGAACCAAAACCAAAAGCTAACTCCTTACCTCTACCGACCCTTCCATGGATGAGAAACTCTAGACGAAGAACAAGCATAGCGATCCTTGAAGAAACCCTTGTGAATCCCCTCACAAGCTCCCCCTCACAAGATCCTCTCTCTCTCCCTCTCTCTCTTTCTCTCCTTAAGGTCTTCTCAGGTCAAGGCAGAAGCAAAGGTTTTAAAAAACATTGAACAAGAGCTCTTAAATGGAAGAGCTTCAAAGGAGCTCATTAATTGTAAGTTCCCAACAATATCATCCAGGCCGATATGGACATCAGCCTGGCCGATCAGTACAAATCAATGAAGATCGGCTAGAGCATCACCCTGGATGTAAAACAGGACGATTGAAAATTTGCTTGATTGTCCAGGCCGATCTCACGATCGTCCTGGCCGATCAGTTCAAATCAGAGGAAAATCGTCCTGACAATAGCCCTAGATACGAGCTGGCCGATGTTTATCATCCTGAAGTAACTTAAGGTTTTGACTGGATAGTCCTGGCCGATCCTGCGATCGTCCAGGACGATATGATTGTATCAATCATCCTTAATTTCTCCCTTGATTTCTTGAACAATTATGGCATAATTTGTGAATATCGTCCAGGTCGATTCTAGGATCGTCCTGGCCGATAATTTAAAAATAAGTATACCTTAATTGTCTATGGCGTCAATTTTTTTCTATTTTGAGCTTATTGTCCTGGCCGATACACGTATCGTCCAGGCCGATTTGTTAAAGTCGGCTACCTTAATTAAGAATCCTTATTTAGACGTTCTATTTTAAGCTGATCGTACAGGATGATATGAATATCGGCCTGGCCAATGTGGGCAAAAATAGAAATTCTAAGTCTCTCAAGTATGTGTGTAGGGTTACTTAGCATCAGTCTCTTTGACAATTACAAGTAGACTCAAGAAGTGAAAAAACAAAAGTACAGACTGACTCAACCCTAAACCTATGCAATCCTGAATTGGCTTCTTCTTGATCGTCCAATCTTCGATTCTTGAAAAAGTTATAAGCAACAAGCAGTCCAAAAGAAACAGTGTTTGTCAATCATCAAAACATAAGCCATGAAAAATAGATTTGCAACAATCTCCCCCTTTTTGATGATGGCAAACACAAGTAGGAAAATTTAAAAAAAAAAGGTTCATTAGAAAATCAAAGTTACAACAGCTTTTTCCTACCACACCCTACTCCCCCTTTTGTCATCACAAAAAGAGGGTTCAGAAACAATAGAAAACCATCACAAAAGACTAACAAGCAAACTTCAAAAAGACAGGAAAAAAACAACACAAAGTACAGATTAAAACAACGAGTGATCCAGATCATCAGATAGAGGTGGAGGAGGTGGCTGCTAAAAGTAGCTGGCAAGCGTGGTAAACTGAGTATTGAACCAGGCGATGTCCTGGTCATGCTGCTGCTACTGGTGAGTAAGAAAACTATCAAATCAGGCTAGATCCTTAGTGCAGTTATGCTCGTAACAGGAAATGTCCTCAGAGTGTTGCTGCTCCTGTGCAGCAACATAGGCGTCAAAACGGGTCTCCCATCGATCAAATCGCTCAATCAACTGATCAACCAGTGAGTGCTGGTGAAGAGGAACAGGGTCAGGAAAGGGAGCAAGAGCGGGAGCCTCCTCCTCTCTAACCCCCTGAGGTTCCTCAGGGTGGAGACGAGTACTGTGAAGGGTGCTGAAGGAATTGTTTGAGTAGATGGGAGTTGGGAGGTTTGGTGGAATAGGATTCTGAAGTTGATATTTGGTTTCAAGGACGAAGGCTATGATGTGTCCTAAGGCTATATTGGGTTTCCTTTTGTGGCATGGATCACGAATTGTGGTTAAGTGATCAATGTATCAGAAAATTAGGTCCGCAGTATTAAATTCCCTATGAGCCATGATGTAGAAAGTAGTGAGTGAAAGTAGAGGGGTGATGTGGATTCGGTCGCCATCTTTTGGAATAACGGAGGTGCGAAGGACATGTTGGATTGTCCTACCATCTTTGACTAAAGAGCTAGTCTCTCCAACATGATAAGTTACATTGGTCTGGCGAAGGAAGTGATTCGCCATGGACCAGTCAAGATCAGGGTCAGAGGCGATTAAGTGCAGCTTATCCCTGATGGTAAATAGCTGTAAAAGATCAACACCATCATGATATGTGATTTCGACAGGGCATCGATTCACATAGGAGGTCAGGGATGTGAAGGTAGGGTTGATGCAAAGGTTTGTGAAAAATTCTCGAAGAAACTCTGAATTGAAAGGGAAAGCAAGAGACAGAATGAAGCAAAGGGAGGTGTGAGTGAAAAGATCCATTACCGGGTATGAGATGTGGGCAGGATTGATGACTCTTAAGACAGTTATCCCAAATTCTTTGTAACGATGGTAAGCAGCTTCATCTTCTGCTTCCCTGAAACGAGGGTCAATCCTTGCCCTCTAGGAACTCCCAAAAGTTTGTCAGATGCGTTTCCCACCAGCCATTGAGAGCACTAAGCAAAACACAAGAGGAGAAAGGATGAAGAGTGAAAAATCATGGTTGGAATGGCCTGATTTTAAAGAAAATGCCATATCATCCTGGCCGATCGCAGAATCGTCTAGGCCGATATGGTTCAATAATTATGTACAGGCCGATTGGTTAAAAAGGCGATCTGATCGTCCGTGCTGATCAAATATCGGCCAGGACGATTAGACATAGGCGATCGTCCCGTGGAGTCAGTCCGGACGACCGTTGAAAAAGTAGATCATCCAGGCCGATGAGGTGTATCGTCCAGGACGATGCATAATAATTGATCGTACCAGCCAAAGTTAAAACATTTTAGATCACTGCCACGTGTATCGTCCAGGACGAAAAGTGGATCGGCCCGACCGATTGTCCAATAATGGATCGTCCGGGGTCAAATTTAAAGATCAAAATGTGCTGACACGTGGATCGTCCAGGATGATCCAGTGTATCAGCCAGGACGATGCACATAAAATGCATCGGTCAGACAAATATACTATCGGCCAGGACTATCACCATTAGTTTGATCAAATCATCCAGGACGATATAGGATCGTCCAGGACGATAAGTTACAGTAAGCACAGAAAAAGGTCAGTAGATGGATTTTGAACAGAATTTATCATATCGTCCAGGACAATAAAAGTATCGGCCAGGACGATGTGACTAGAAATTCAAATCAAGAAAGGAATGGTGATGATCAAGACCCTCAAAAATAAAACAAAAAAAAGTCAAAACATAGTAAAGGAAAACAAAAACAAAAACACAACGAAAATAAAACAACGAATATTTTTGGATTTCAATTTTTGTAATTTTTTTTTATTTTATGGAGGCATCATATGAGAATTATTTTCAAAAGTTAAACTTTTAAAGTTCCAAGAGATCAAGAAGTTTAACAAATTCCAATCAGAAGAAGGTAGAATATCTGATTCTGTTAACCCTAGATCAGAAATCCTTCAAGGTACAAAATTCTTTTAGAAAACGGAGACCTAACTCAGAATAACAAAATAGGATAAGAAGATCCATTCAAGACTTGTTTACTAAGAAAATATCTCATATTTAATGAACCAAAGTAATTTTTCTCAATCATTGAAAAATGAAATCAAGTCTTTGAAAGCATCACATAATATATGAGTTCTCTAAGTTTTAAGTGTTTTAGCAAAGAGAGGATAGCTTGTATTTAGTGGGCTCATTTTATGCCTCTTGTCACTTTGATTGGCTCTTTGAGCATCTTTTGATTTTTGATACACTTTTATGTATATAGCTTTCTTTTCAATTTTGGATTCATTGGCCTCTTTCCTTTTTAACTCTTGCAAGCTAGAAACTCTTTAATATACCCTTAAAAAAAACTTAGTTGTGAGTATATCCTCCAAATATTAGAGAATAGGAGCTCTGTCTCTAACATAGGGAAGAACAATCCACAAAACAAAATCAAAATCATGTGATAAATCCAATGGCAAGATTTCAAAAGCTTGAATGATATCTAAAAACTTTGGCTATTATGCATAAGATAAATTAATGTAGCAAGATAAGAAAAAAATCTTAGATAAAAAGCCATTGGTTAAATTGAGTTTAAACTTTTGTTTAGAGAAGAAAATCATACCACTAACAAAAAGTCAGGAGGGAAAACATCAACAATATTACTCCCTTTAATCAATTTAGAAGAAGCTAAACCCTATCTCTTAAACTCCAATATTTAAAAGTTTGAAAAGATTCATCATATGGAAGGCCAAAAAGAACAATGTGAAAAACAAAACACATAAAATAGAATAAAAATAAAGCAAACTAAAAACAACACAAAGTGAGCACAAAAACTAGCACAAAAATAAAATAGAAGACACACAAAAACTAAAGATTTCAAGCAAGTGATAAAGCAGCGAGTTTAAGCAATTTTGAGCTGCGAGCCTCCTTATGTCTAGTTATCCTATGCTGCCACGAGGTCTTTGGTGAGAGCACACCTGCAAAACTCAACAACAGTCAGATTTTGGAACCCAAATAGGTTTGGGCCCCTTCTTAGGAAAAGTAGAGTGCAATGTAGATATGATATGCTGTGAATCATGCATCTTAGGTCTCCACACCCAATGTGTACTACGGTGAATGGTGCACGTGTGTGAGATGTGTCCTAGCATTCCACATGAGAAATATCTAACTTCAGGAAAAGGATTTCTTAAATGGTTTGAGTTATAATACCTCTTCCTAGATTCTGGCTTAGGATTAAAAGTAGTTGTCATCCGATTTTTCTTAATTGTATCAAAATCATTTTGAATCCTCAAGTTAGTTCTTTTTAATGTCTCATTATCAATCCTCAAGTTTTTCTCAATCTCTTTAGATTTTTAAAGATCAGAATTAAGTGAGGTGTGTGAAACTTTCAATGCCATATGTTCATCAATTAATTATGAATGCTATTTTTTCAACTCATCAAATTCATCAAGAAGAGTCATGTGATTAGAATCAATCGTTGAATGATATTTAAGAATGACTTTATACTCTTTCTGCAAATTCACAAGTTCCACTTTTAAGCTAGCATGTGTTTTCTTAAATTTTTTGTATAATACATGTATTTTTTCATAAATTTCAAACAATTCATCATAGGTTAGTTTACATGAAAGTTCACTAGGGATGTTAAGCCCTATAGAACTAGCCAAGGCTAACCAAGAGGGGGGGGGGGGGGGTGAATTTGTAATTAAAAATTTCTTTTCTCAAAGAATAAAAATCACAAACTAAAATCACCACAGAAAAACAACGATGCGGAAATAAAAGTGCGGAAGCAAAAATAAGAACATAGAAATTTATAGTGGTTCGGTCAACTCGACCTACGTCCACTCCTTGGAGGCACCCTCCAAGTATTGCACTACAAAACGTGACTCTCTTTTATCCCCCATGGCTAGGCGGAGAAGCCCTCACAAGAACCTCCTTTTTGCCACACCCGGCAAGGCAGAGAACCTACCTCCTTTTGCTTCCTCTTGAAGCTGACAGAGAACCATAACCAAAAGCAATCTCCTTATCTCTACTGAACCTTCCACGGATGAGAAACTCTAGACAAAGAACAAGTAGAGCGATCCTTGAAGCAACCCTTGTGAATCCCCTCACAAGCTCCCCCTCACAAGATCCTCTCTCTCTCCCTCTCTCTCTTTTCTCCTCAAGGTCTTCTCAGGTCAAGGCAGCAGCAAAGGGTCTTGAAAAATGTTGAACAAGAGCTCTTAAATAGAAGAGCTTCAAAGGAGCTCATTAATTGCAAGTTGCCGACTATATCGTCCAGGCCGATATGGACATCGGCCTGGCCGATTAGTACAAATCAATGAAGATCGGCCAGAGTATCGCCCTGGATGCAAAGTAGGATGATTAAAAATTGGCTTGATCACCCAGGCCGATCTCACGATCGTCCTAACCAATCAGTTCAAATCAGAGGAAAATTGTCCTGACAATAGCCCTGGATACGAGTTGGCCGATACTTATCGTCCTGAAGTAACTTAAGGTTTTTGACTGGATCGTCATGGCCAATCATGCGATCGTCCAAAATGATATGATTGTATCAATCATCCTTAATTACTCCCTTGATTTCCTGAATAATTATGGCATAATTTGTGAATATCATCCAGGCCGATCCTATGATTGTCCTGGCCGATAATTTAAAAATACAGTATACCTTAATTGTCTTATGGCGGCAACTTCTTTTTGTTTTGAGCTTATCATCCTGGCCGATACACGTATCGTCCAGGCTGATATGTTAATGTCGGCTGCCTTAATTAAGAATCCTTTTTTAGACTTTCTGTTTTAAGCCTGATCGTCCAGGCCGATCCAAAAATCGACCTGGCCGATATGAGTAAAAATAGAAGATCTAAGTCTCTCAAGTCTATGTGTGAAGGGTTACTTAGCATCAGTCTCTTTGACCATTACAAGTAGACTCAAGACATGAAAAACAAAAGTACAGACTTACTCAACCCTAAACCTACGCAATCCTGAACTGGCTTCTTCTTGATTGTTCGACCTTCGATTCCTGAAAAGTTAGAAGCAACAAGCAGTCAAAGAGAAACAGTGTTTGTTAAACATCAAAACATAAGTCATGAAAAATAGATTTGCAACAATTTCCCCCTTTTTGATGATGGCAAAATACTACGAAAAAACAGTTAATAGCAAAAATTCAGGATTGATGAAAAAGAACCTCATAAACTTCTCCCCCTTTTGATATATCAAAAAGGAAGGTACAAGAAAGCAAAGCAAAAGAGATACTTTTTTTTTTTTTAAATCAAGGCATGAACATGATATAGTATTCCATGTGATTGATTTAAAATTTTGTGAGTTAATGTGTTAATAAGCTCTTCAATCTATAGAATAATAGAATATCCAATCATTGTTACCCTTAGCTCAGACGTTCTCTTAAGGTAGAATTGTCTTTTGAAATCAATGACCTAACTCAAAAAATTAATTGGATATGAGAAAGGGAATCCACCCATTACTTGGCTTAAAAAAAACATCTTCATAAAATAATGAAGTAAAGTAAATTTGTCACAATCGCAAAATAATCGAAGTCAAGCCTTTGAAAACCAACATTTCTAAGTTTTAAAAGATTTAAAAAGGGAGAGTAGCTTGCTTTTGAGTACGCTCATTTTATGCCTCTTGTCAATTTCATGGCGCTTTGCACATCTTTTTATAGATTTTTCAATTTTTGGCATCTTTGCGCGTCTTTTGTTGGCATCATTGGCCAAATTTTATTATTTTTGCAAGCTATATTCTCTTTTATAACCTTTTAAAAACAAAGTTGTGAATATATCTTCTCAAATATTAGGGAATCGGAGCACTCTCTCTAACATAAGAAAGAGTTACCACAAACAAAATTAATAATCAAGGACAAGAGTAACAAGAAATCTTGATGTGACAAAAAGACTTTAAACATTATAAGTATAAGATAGATTTGCTTAAGCAAGCTTAAAAAAAAATCTCAATTCCATAAATAATCTTTAACTTGATATAGATTTTTGATTAGAAAAGAAAACTATGCCTCTAAAATAGGTTAGAGAAAGAGACACAATTACAAAATATTCCTACAATCTAGGAGATTGAGTAGATAGAAACATATTGACTACAAATTTCCAAAGAAAAGGACAAGGAATATAGTATCATATTAGCGATATTTTTGAAAACTAAGTAAAGAGAGACAAAAGAGAAAAATAAAACACAAAAAAAAAAACTAAAGCAATAAAAAGGAAACAAAAATAAAAGAAAATAAAAAAAAACAAAAGAAGAAGAAAAAAATTTCATGCATTAATGTCAATCACACACAACCTGGTCCTTAAAGAGCTGAAAGTATCGAAGGCTAGTGGTTTAGTAAAGATGTCCGCCAGTTGATTTTCAGTTGTTACATGGTGTAACTCAATGTCTCCCTTTAACCAATTTAGAAGAAGCTAAACCCTATCTCTAAAACTCAAATATTTAAAAGTTTGAAAAGATTCATTATATGGAAGGCCAAATGTAAAGAACAATGTGAAAAACAAAGCACATAAAATAGAATAAAAATAAAGCACACTAAAAACAACACAAAGTGAGCACAAAAACTAGCACAAAAATAAAATAAAAGACACACAAAAACTAAAGATTTAAAGCAAGTGATAAAGCAGCGAGTTTAAGCAATTTTGAGCTGCGAGCCTCCTTATGTCCAGTTATTCTATGCTCCCACGAGGTCTTTGGTGAGAGCACTCCTGCAACACTCAACACCAGTTAGACTTAGGAACCCAAACAGGTTTGGGATCCTTCTTAGGAAAAGTAGAATGTAATGCAGATATGGTATGCTGTGAATCATGCATGTTAGGTCTCCACACCCAATGTGTACTACGGTGAATGGTACAAGTGTGTGATATGTGTCCTAGCATGCCACATGAGAAACATCTAACTCCAGGAAAAGGGTTTCTTAAATGATTTGAGTTATGATGCCTCTTCCTAGGTTTTGGCTTAAAATCAAAAGTGGAAGTCATCCGATTTTTCTTATATGTATCAAAATCATTTTGAATCCTCAAGTTAGTTCCTTTTAATGCATCGTTCTCAATCTTCAAATTTTTCTCAATCTCTTTAGATTTCTTAAGATCAACCTTAAGTGAGGTGTGTGAAGCTTTTAATGCATTATATTCATCAACTAATTCCAAATGCTTTTTGTTCAACTCATCAAATTCATCAAGAAGAGCCATGTGATTTGAATGAATCGTTGCATGATCTTTGAGAAAAACTTCATGCTCTTTTTGTAGATTTGAATGTTCTAATTTTAGACTAGCATGAGTCTTCTTAAGTTTTTTGTATGATGCATGGATTTTTTCACAAATTTCAAACAATTCATCATAGGTTGGTTTCCATACCTCTTCCTCATCACTTTTATTTTCTCCCATGAAACACAAGTTTGTAGTTTCTTCCTCTGGTTCAGTCTCAGAAGAATCAATACCAGATTCTGCCCAGAATCCTCTTTGGATTTTCTTCTTGTCCTTCCTTGACTTGGCTTTCTCCTCATCTTTTTCCTTTTCTTTGCTTGAATGTTCTTGAAGTGTAGGGCAATCGGCTCTCACATGTCCAAATTTCCTACATTCAAAACAAACAACATCAGAAGATCCATTAATATGTTTATGATCATTACGTTTTCACCAACTTTGATGATGCTTTTGTTTCTTCCTTAGAAAGCTTTTGAATTACCTTGTAATGAAGGCAACTTCATCGCTTTCAGACCGGAAGAATCAGAATCAGATTTGTGCGCCTTCAATGCAATTATTTTCTCCTTTTTCTTCTTACCTGCATCAAGATTTGTTTGATTCAACCCTTGCTCGTAAGAAATGAGTGAGCCAAGTAAGTTATCAATATAATAGGTGTTCAAATCTTTAGATTCAGTGATGGCAATAATTTTTGCATCATAAGACGAAGGCAAGCATCTTAAAATCTTGTTAACTTTTTCATAATTCGAAAGTTCATTTCCTAGTGCATGCAATTAAGTAACTATCTGAGTAAAACTAGTGTACATGTCAGAAATTGATTCATGATGTTTCATACAAAAAATGTTTATAGTCATGCAAGAGAAAGATCAAACAGGATTGTTTAACTTCATTAGTACCTTCATAAGTGATGCACAATTTTTCCCAAATTTCTTTACCAGTTTTGCAAGTTGAAACACGCATGTAATCCTCAGATTTCAAAGCACAGAAAAAACAGTTCAAACATTTCGCATTTAATTGAGATAAATCTCGTTCATCAAAAGTCTATTCAGTAAAAGTAATTTCAGTTTTAACACCATTAATTTCACGAGAAGGTGGAGAATAACCTTCTTGAATAAACATCCACATGCGATAATCAGTAGATTGCAAAAACGTTGACATGCAAGTTTTCCAAAAATCAAAAGATAGATTATCGAACAGGGGAGGTCAGGTAATGGAATACCCTTCCGTAGTGTTACGATTCTCAAGGTTAGCCATGGATAATATTCAAAAAGTTTTTAAACTTAAATATTCAAATCCCGCTCTGATATCACTTGAAAGTTCACTAGGGATGTTAAACCCTATAGAATTGGCCCAAGCTAACCAAGAGGGGGGTGAATTGGTAATTAAAATTTTCTTTTCTCAAAGAAAAAAAATCACAAACCAAAATCACCACAGAAAAACAACGATTTGGAAATAAAAAGTGCGGAAGCAAAACTAAGAACACAGAAATTTATAGTGGTTCGGTCAACTCGACCTACGTCCACTCCTTGGAGGCACCCTCCAAGTATTGCACTACAAAATGTGACTCTCCTTTAGCCCCCACGGCTAGGCGGAGAAGCCCTCACAAGAACCTCCTTTTTGCCACACCCGAGAAGGCAGAGAACATACCTCCTTTTGCTTCCTCCTGAAGCTGGCAGAGAACCACAACCAAAAGCAAACTCCTTACCTCTACCGACCCTTCCACGGATGAGAAACTCTAGACGAAGAATAAGAAGAGCTATCCTTGAAGCAACCCTTGTGAATTCCCTCACAAGCTCCCCCTCACGAGATCCTCTCTCTCTCCCTCTCTCTCTCTTTCTCTCCTCAAGGTCTTCTCAGGTCAAGGCAGTAGCAAAAACTCTTTAAAAACGTTGAACAAGAGCTCTAAAATAAAAGAGCTTCAAAGCAGCTCATTAATTGCAAGTTGCCGACTATATCGTCCAGGCCGATATGGACATCGGCCTTGCCGATCAGTACAAATCAATTTTGATCGGCCAGAGTATCACCCTGGATGCAAAGTAGGACGATTAAAAATGTGCTTGATCTTCCAGGCCGATCTCACGATCGTCCTGGCCGATCAGTTCAAATTAGTGGAAAATCGTCCTGACAATAGCCCTAGATACGAGCTGGCCGATACTCATCATCCTGAAGTAACTTAAGATTTTTGACTAGATCGTCCTAGCTGATCCTACGATCGTCCAAGACGATATGATCATATCAGTCATCCTTAATTACTCCCTTGATTTCCTGAACAATTATGGCATAATTTATGAATATCATCCAGGCCGATCCTATGATTCTCCTGGCTTATAATTTAAAAATACAGTTTACCTTAATTGTCTTATGGCGGCAACTTCTTTTTGTTTTGAGCTTATCATCCTGGCCGATACACGTATCATCCAGGCCGATATGTTAATGTCGGCTGCCTTAACTAAGAATCCTTATTAAGACTTTCTGTTTTAAGCCTGATTATCCAAGCCGATCCAAAAATCGTCCTGGCCGATATGAGTAAAAACAGAAATTCTAAGTCTCTCAAGTGTGTTTGTGTGAAGGGTTACTTAGCATCAGTCTCTTTGACCATTACTAGTAGACTCAAGACATTAAAAACAAAAGTACAGACTGACTCAACCTTAAACCTACGTAATTCTGAACTGGCTTCTTCTTGATCGTCCGATCTTCGATTCCTGAAAAGTTAGAAGCAACAAGCAGTCCGAGAGAAATAGTGTTTGTCAATCATCAAAACATAAGTCATGAAAAATAAATTTGCAACATTACATACCTCTTCCTCATCACTTTGCTCACGATGATCTTCCCTTATTAAGCACAGGTTTGTTGTCTCTTCCTCTGGTTCAATCTTAGAGGAATCAGTACCAGATTCTGCCCAGAATGCCTTTTAGATTCTCTTCTTCTCCTTTTTAAACTTAGATTTTTCCTCAATCTTTTCCTTGCTCATGTAATCTTGATGTGTTGGGCAATCGGCTCTCACATGTCCAGGCTTTCTGCATTTAAAACAGACAACATCAGAATATCCTTTAACATGTTTATGTTCCTTACCTTTTCTCCAATTTTGATGATGCTTTTGTTTCTTCCTTAGAAAGCTTTTGAATTGCTTTGTAATGAAGGAAACTTCATCGCTTTCAGACCTGGAAGATTCAGAATCCGATTTGTGTGCATTCAGTGCAAATATTTTCTCCTTTCTCTTCTCACCTGCATCAAGATTTCTTTGATTCACCCCTTGCTCATAAGCAATGAGTGAGCCAAGTAAGTTATCAATAGAATAGGTGTTCAAATCCTTAGATTCAGTGATTGCATTAATTTTAGCATCATAAGACGAAGGCAAGAAACTCAAAATTTTGTTTACTTTTTCATAGTTTGAAAGTTCTTTTCCTAATGCATGCAGAGAAGTAACTATCTGAGTAAATCTTGTATACAGGTCAGAAATCGATTCATGAGGTTTCATAAGAAAAAGTTCGTAGTCATGCAAGAGAATGTTCAAACGGAATTGTTTAACTTCATTAGTACCTTCATAGGTGATGCACAATTTATCCCAAATCTCTTTACCAGTTTTGCAAGTTGAGACACGCATGTAATCCTCAGATTTTAAAGCACAGAAAAAATAGTTCAAACATTTTGCATTTAATTGAGCTAGATCTCGTTCATCAAAAGTCCATTCAGTAAAAGCAATTTTAGTTTTAATGCCATTAATTTCACGAGAAGGTGGAGAATAACCTTCTTGAATAAGCATCCACATGCGATAATCAGTAGATTATAAAAACGTTGACATGCGAGTTTTTCAAAAATCAAAAGGTAGGTTATCGAATAGGGGAGGTCGGGTAATAGAATACCCTTCCGTAGTGTTGCGATTCCTAAGGTTAGCCATGGATCAAATTCAAAAAGTTTTTAAACTTAAAATTTTTGAATCCAGCTCTGATACCACTTGAAAGTTTGTTAGGGATGTTAAGCCATATGGAACTGGCCCAAGCTAACCAAGAGGGTGGGTGAATTGGTAATTAAAAATTTCTTTTCTCAAAGAATGAAAATCACAAACCAAAATCACCACAAAAAACAAAGAGCGGAAATAAAAGTGCGGAATCAAAAGAAAGAACAAAGAAGTTTATAGTGGTTCGGTCAGCTCAACCTACGTCCACTCCTTGGAGGCACCCTCCAAGTATTGCACTACAAAACGTGACTCTCCTTTAGCTCCCACGGCTAGGCGGAGAAGCCCTCACAAGAACCTCCTTTTTGCCACACCCGGCAAGGCAGAGAACCTACCTTCTTTTGCTTCCTCCAGAAGCTGGCAGAGAACCAAAACCAAAAGCTTACTCCTTACCTCTATCGACCCTTCCACGGATGAGAAACTCTAGACGAAGAACAAGCAGAGCGATCCTTGAAGCAACCCTTGTGAATCCTCACACAAGCTCCCCCTCATAAGATCCTCTCTCTCTCCCTCTCTCTCTTTCTCTCCTCAAGGTCTTCTCAGGTCAAGGCAGCAGCCAAAGATTTTAAAAAATGATGAACAAGAGCTTTTAAATGAAAGAGCTTCAAAGGAGCTCATAAATTGTAAGTTGCCAATAATATCGTCAAGGCCGATATGGACATCAGCCTGGCTGATCAGTACAAATCAATGAAGATAGGCAAGAGCATCGCCCTGGATGCAAAACAGGATGATTGAAAATTGGCTTGATCGTCCAGGCCGATCTCACGATCGTCCTGGCCGATCAGTTCAAATCAGAGGAAAATCGTCCTGATAATAGCCCTAGATACGAGCTGGCCGATGTTTATCGTCCTGAAGTAACTTAAGGTTTTGACTGTATCATCCTGGCCGATCCTGCGATCGTCCAGGACGATATGATTGTATCAATCATCCTTAATTACTCCCTTGATTTCCTGAACAATTATGGCATAATTTGTGAATATCGTACAGACCGATTATAGGATCGTCCTGGCCGATAATTTAAAAATATAGTAAACCTTAATTATCTATGGCGACAACTTCTTTCTATTTTGAGCTTATCGTCCTAACCGATACACGTATTGTTGAGTCCAGTAATTAGGTTGTTAAGCCTAAGTAAATGTCCCACGGCTACCAAGAGGGGGGTGAATTGGTAGTTTTAAAAATTTTAAACCCTCTTAATGATAAAGTTGAACCGAAATAAAATTTTCTTTTAAAGTTTGTAGAAAAATGTTTTTCAACCACAGAGTTGTTAAAACTGAAATTTAAAGTGCGGAAACGTAAAAGCAATAAAGTAAATGACACCAGATTTATAGTGGTTCGGTCTATAACCAGACCTACATCCACTCCTCAGAGGCACCCTCTGAGTATTGCACTAATACCACAAAGTGACTCTCCTTTAGCACCCACAGCAAGGCGGAGAAGCCTGTACAAAATACTCTTTTCACCACTACCCGGTGCGGCGGAGAACCGTCGTCCTTTAACACAATCCACAGTGCTGGCAGAGAACCGTCGTCCTTTTACACTCTCCTAGTGTGGGCAGAGAACCCTACGGCTGTTCACACTCTCCAAGTGTAGGCAGAGAACCTTCTTCCTTTTACACTCTCCTAGTGTGGGCAGAGAACCCTTCGTCTATTCACACTCTCCAAGTGTCGGCAGAGAACCGGATCTCCTTGACTGATCTTCTCATAAGAATCTAGAAGGAAGAAAGAAAAGAGTGAAGAAATCCAATTTCACAAGTAGAGACTCTTACCTAAGTAATCCAAGTGAAGCCTTCTTGCTCCAATGGTAGGAATCCTCCTTTGAATGCTCTCTTCCACTCTCTCCTTGGCTATTCTTTCTAGAGGCACGAAGATCAAATGACAAAAAGATTAGGTGGCAGTCTAATTTGGACTATTTATACAAAAGATATGAAAAACCACCCAAAAACTGCAAGTTTCCAATTCTGTACGCAGTGGATTGTCCTGTACGATCCTGGATCATCCTGGACGATTTTACTTAAACGATCTGAAACGACCCAATTTGTATATGTGTACGAAATGACTTCGTACAGCTGATCGTCCTGTACGAACTAGGTTCGTCCAGTACGAACGGTTATTACAAGGTCGGTTCTAGAAACTGTTGAAAACTGTTCTAAGTCGGTTGATCGTTTGGACGAAAATATGTTCGTCTGGACGAAAATTTTCCAGAGAGTCGATCGTCCTGGACGATTATTTATTTCGTCTGGACGAAAATTTTTCAGAGGACCAATCGCCGCGAACGATAATTTATTTTCGTCTGGACGAAAATTTTCCAGATAGCTGATCGTCCGGTACGATATTTATTTTCGTCAGGACGAAAATATTCCAGAGCACTGGTCGCCTCGTACGATGATAAAATTCGTCTGGACGAAAATTTTACAGAGAACCCATCGTCCAGGACGATAATAAAATTCGTCCTGGACGAATAGGACTTAGAAAATTTTTTTCAAGCAAGTTCCTATTCGTTCCAAGTGCTCTATAGGAGATAACTGACAGATCGTCCAGTACGATAAATATCGTCCTGTACGATCAGTATAGAATTTCAAGATCTCCTTATTTGTGTGTGTGAGATTTTATTCACTCAATTACAATCACTCCCTTTAAAAATTAATTCAAAGAAAAGACAAACTTCAAATAAACAAAATATCTCATGTTGAATTTGATTTGAAGTTTTCGTAGTCTGGAGTCTGATTTTCCTGAAATGTTAGTACACACAAGAGCAAATGCAAATCTTCTAAAATTGTTAGGAGATAACTATACATCTGAACAATAATGTTTGGAATCATCAAAAGTACATAAGTTGCACAAATATAAATCATTCAAATAGCAACTATTCAAACAATCTCCCCCTTTTTGATGATGGCAAAACAATTATTATTTGTATGGTTTCAAGTTAAAACAAATCTCTTATCTCCTAAACTCCCCCTGAATTTATGAGTACATTAAAATAAGGAGGCATAAAAGAACAATATTTTTGTTTTTCAAATTTTTCAAACAGAACAATCAAAAATAGAAAACACAAACCACAAAAAAATACAAAACACAAACATAATAATTTCTCCCCCTTTTTGACAGCAACAAAAAGTGAAGAAGAAAAAGACAAGAAATGTAAATAATTATATGAAATTCATTTTTAAAATTTAATCTAAATTGTGATTTGACATAGGGTATGCAATTTTAAATTAAGGATATTAGATCAATCATAGAAATTCGTAAAATTTAAGAAGTGATATAACATTGTAAGTAAGAAGAATTTAGTAAAGACATGATTCAATTTAGACATTTGACTATTGAAAATCATTACAAGAGAGATGTAAAAAAAAATTCTATATTTCAAAGTTCAATAGAATATAAATGAACATAAAATCAATTTGAATTAAGAGATTGAACGAATTTGGAAAGAAGAGAATTACCTCATGTGGCGCTTTGCGCATCTTTTCAAAGTTTTGGAGCACATTTTTGTGCATTTTTCTTGGTTGGGCTTATTTTGTGCCTCTTTTTCACTTTGCAAATTTTTGCGAATTCCTTTTGATTTTTGTACATTTGTACAATGTTCAAGAGTAATTTGACCAATTCTTTCCAAAATCTATAATCTAAAATTTCAAATATTTCTAGGTGCATAATATCATTTGAGCATAGAAATACAAAATAAGAAAACATCAAAATTGTAATAATAATATTAACTTTTATGTAGTCTAAATGAATAGACACGAATTTAAAAGTTCTAATTACAACAAGTTATAAACAAATTATAAATTTAGAAAGTCTAGATTTTCTAATATAGATAATCTCAAATTACAATCGAATTTAAGCACTATGTAGATTAAATAATACTAATGAAATTCACAAACATTAACCACATTTCAAAACAAATCTAATAGAAACAAACTTTCATTGATATTAAGGAAACAGATTACAACAAAACAAAAAAATTGAACTTAAAAAACATAAAAACAAACACATTACAATAAACAGATAAGATAAAAACAAAACAAACAAAAACAACAAAAACAAAAAAATATAACAGACACAGACATAAAAAACAATTTCACTGTTCTGGAGGAGGAGGAGGAATGCTGCAAAAGAGATTGAAGTAGGAGGCCATCAACATTACATTGGTATTTATTTCATGAACTTCATCTTTAATATTACCAATGTCATGTTGCTGCTGCGTAAGTTGAGCATCAAATTGATCAAACCTTTGATCAATGTGAGTCTCTAGTCTATCAAATCTCTCAATCAGATTCTGGTAATCTGATTGAGAAGCAGAAGCTTGCACTCCTTCTTCTTCTTCTTCTTCTGAAGCACTGGCATGTGCTTTTTCTTTTTCTTTTTCCTCCTTGAAGAGCAATCTGAATGATGCATCGTTATAGTAAACTGGCTCTTCATATTCTTCATCAGGATGCACTATATTGTACTTCTTTTCCAAAATATAAGTAATTAAGTGCCCTAAAGAAATGTTCTTCTTCCTCTTCTGATCAGCATGTCCTATTTCTGAAAGCCCATAGATATGATCTATGATGAGTTGGGCTTCATCAATAGGATGTCTTTGCATGATTAAAAAAGTTAGACAAGAAAGGAGAGGAGTAATGTTAATCCTATCACCAGCTTTAGGAATAATTGAGGATCTAAGGATATGCTGGATGATTCGGGCATCTTGGGTCATACCGGAGACTCTAGCAACATGATTGTCAATCGAATTTTCTCTAATTACCCTATTGATTTGAAACCATTTGAAGGAGGTTTTTGACATTAGGGTGTGGGCTCTATATCCCTCAGTTCTTAAGTTTAAAAATGCACCAAGGTCGTGCTTGGTGATCTCAACTTTTTTCTTAAAAACAAAAGAACTAATGATGGAATGGTCAGAATTGAAACTCATGTTGGCTAGAAAGTAGTGGTAGGTTTGTTTATTGTAGAAGTGGACGAGAGAAAGAATGAATTGAAATTGGGTTGAGGCGAAGAGGTGCAATACCCGAAATTTCAACTCAGTTTGAATGAGAATGCGAGACGGAGTGATTTTTGCGGAGGCAAAACGAGGAAAAGATTCCTCATTTGCCTTGGAAAGAAAGTTGTCTGGCGCATTCCTATTTGGTTTCTTCACCAAAACCTTTTGTCTTTTGCTAGAGGAAGCCATTGTTGATTTGATGTAAAAAAGGGATTGAAAAAGAAGTTTGAAAGTGTGATTGTCAAGTTTGAAAGCCTTCATATTTAAAGAAAAATGATACGTTCGTCTGGACGAAGTAATTTCGTACAGACGATCCAATTCGTCCAAAATGTAACGGCTTTTCATATTCAACACAACTTACGATGCGTCCCTTCGTACAGGCTTTTTGACTTGACCGATCGTACAGACAAAAAAATTTCGTACAGACGATCAAAAAATGAATCGTTTTAATGACTCTTGAAAACCGTCCCCTACAATGAACCGACACATGTTCGTACAGACGAAAAAAAAAAAATTTCGTACAGACTAAGTTCGTATTAAAAACTGTCTTATCCACTCAACCGCTGCATTCAATCGTCCCGACGTTTGAGAGAGAAAAAATTCGTCCTGGACGATCACATATCGTACAGACGATCTAATTAAAAACTGCTCTCAAAACAGTTTAAATTCGCGCAAACTGTTCCTTCACACATCGTCCCGTACGAAAACAATTTTGTCCTGGACGATTTCCTCCAAAAAAATTTAATTTTGATTTTTTAAATTAAGAAAATCAACAAAAACATTCAAAAACACAGAAAACATAAAACAAAATCATAAATCCAAAAACAATTAATTCAAAAACACACAAAATTCACAAAATCACAAAAACAAAACACAACAAGTATCAATGTTGCAAAGACATTTTGGTTAAGCATTCAAATCAATAACACCAAGCCTTGTTCTTAAAGTACTGAAGGTATCAAAGGCTAAAGGTTTTGTAAAAATGTCTGCAAGTTGATTTTCAGTTGAAACATGTATGAGTTCAATTTCTCCTTTGGATACATGATCCCTTATGAAATGATGCCTTATATCAATGTGTTTGGTTCTAGAATGTTGAATAGGATTTTTGGAAATGCAAATAGCACTAGTATTGTCACAATAAATTGGAATAGTGCCTATAGTTAATCCTAAATCAATCAACTGTTGTTTTAACCAAAGTACTTGTGCCACACAACTTCCTAATGCAATGTATTCTGCTTCTGCAGTAGATAGTGCCACTGAATTTTGTTTTCTACTAGACCATGAAACTAATGAATTTCCAATGAATTGACATGTTCCAGAAGTGCTTTTCCTATCCACTCTACAGCCTGCAAAGTCAGAATCTGAGTAACCAATAATTTCAAATGAAGAGCTAAACTTAGGATACCAAATTCCTAAGTTTTGAGTTCCTAGTAGATATCTTAAAATCCTTTTCACTGCTGTCAAATGTGATTCTTTTGGATCTGATTGAAATCTAGCACATAAGCAAACACTAAACATAATATCTGGTCGGCTAGAAGTCAAGTAAAGTAAAGATCCAATTATCCCTCTAAATTTCTTTTGATCAACAGATTTTCCCTTAAGGTCTTTATCCAACTGAACTGAAGAACTCATTGGTGTACTAACAGGTTTAGCATTGTCCATTTCATATTTTTGAGGATGTCCTTAATATATTTGGTTTGACTAAGAAAAGTACCTTCCTCAAGTTGCTTAATGCTAAATCCTAGAAAGTAATTTAAATCTCCCATTAGACTCATTTCAAATTCACTACTCATTGTTTTAGAAAAATCATCACAAAGATGTTTATTTGAAGATCCAAAGATGATGTCATCCACATAAATTTGAACAATAAGTATATCCTTTCCAATTTTTCTTAAAAAGAGAGTTGTATCCACACTTCCTTTTTCAAAAGATCTTTCAAGTAGGAAGGTGCTTAACCTCTCATACCAAGCCCTAGGTGCCTGTTTCAATCCATATAATGCCTTTTTTAATTTGAAAACATGATTTGGAAATTTAGAATTTTCAAAACCTGGAGGTTGTTCTACAAAAACATCTTCTTCAATTACCCCATTTAAAAAGGCACTTTTGACATCCATTTGAAACAATTTAAAACCTTTAAAACTGGCAAAGGCTAGTAAAACCCTAATTGCTTCAAGTCTAGCTACAGGGGCAAAAGTTTCCTCAAAATCAATTCCTTCAATTTGATTATACCCCTTAGCTACTAATCTAGCCTTATTTCTAATGACTACTCCTGAGTCATCCATTTTATTTTTGAACACCCACTTGGTTCCAACAACACTTTGATCTTTTGGCCTTGTATTCAGTTCCTAAACTTTATTTCTTACAAATTGATTCAACTCTTCTTGCATGGCCAATATCCAAAATTCATCTGAAAGTGCTTGATCAATGTTAGTGGGTTCAATAGTTGAAATAAAGGCTGAATGATTGACTTCCTTGTTTAATCCACGCCTAGTTCTAACACCCTCACTTGGTTCACCTATGATTAATTCCTTTGGGTGATTTTTAGAAAATCTCAAATCTCTAGGCAAAGTGTCTTCTCTTTCTAAATTTTCTTCCACATTTTCTTCCAAATTTAATCTATCAATCTTTTGGGAGTTTTCTTCAATTTCTTCTTCAACAACTTTTGGCTCTTCCATGTTTCCATTTTCATCAAAAACAACATGTGTGGTTTCCTCAAAGACTAAAGTTCTTTTGTTGAATACTCTATAAGATTTTCCAACACTTGAATATCCAACAAAAATTCCTTCATCTGATTTTGGATCAAATTTTCCTAAGGCAGATTTTCCATTATTATGTATGAACACCTTGCAACCAAATACATGTAAATGAGACAAATTTGGTGTTCTACCTTTTAGCAACTCATAGGGTGTTTTATTCAAATTTGATCTCACATTCACCCTATTCAGAACATAGCATGCAGTGCTAACCGCCTCAGCCCAAAAATATCTAGGTAGCGAGTATTCTGCTAACATTGCTCGAGCGGCTTCTATTAATGTTCTGTTCTTTCTTTCAACTACTTCATTTTGTTGAGGAGTTCTAGGTGCAGAAAAATTGTGATCAATCCCCTTTTCTTTACAGAAATCTTCAAATCTTTCATTTTCAAATTCTTCTTCATGATCACTTTGTATAGAAATTATTTCACATACTAGTTTTTTTTGTATCCAAGTTGAAAAATTTCAGAATTCCTCAAATGATTCACTCTTATGAAAAAGAAATTTAACCCAGGTGAATTTTGAAAAATCATCTACTATAACAAATCCATATACCTTTCCTCCTAGACTTACCGTGCTTACAGGTCCAAAAAGATCCATGTGTAGAATTTCTAAAGGTTTACTGGTCCTAAGATCTTTATTGGACTTAAAAGAGGACTTCACTTATTTTCCTAATTGACATGCATCACACAGATGGTCCTTAGTAAAGTCTAGTTTAGGTATTCCTCTCACCAAATTCTTTTGGGTAATTCTTCTAAGATTTTTCATACTAGAATGACAAAGTCTCCTATGCCAAAGCCATGATTCATCAGAAACAGTTTTCAAACAAAAAGCAGTAGGAGATTTAATACAATTTAAATCTAGCATGTAGACATTGTTTACCCTATTTCCATTTAAAATAATTTTTCCATTTAGGCTAATTATGCAGCTAGTAGGTAAAAATTTTACATTATAGCCCTTATCACATAGCTGACTTATGCTAAGCAAATTATGTTTTAAGCCTTCAACTAATAAAACATTGTCTATGAAAAAGTTATTTAAATTTCTAATCATACCTGATCCAACCACTTTCTTTGTGGTATTATCTCCAAGTGTAACCTTGCCTCCACTTTTGGCTTCCAGCGTTATGAATTGAGCAGTATCTCCAGTCATGTGCTTTGAACATCCGCTGTCCAGGTACCATATACTCTCACGAGGTCTTGTGTGAGAGCATTCCTGCAAAATTCTTAAATGTTAGACCTGGGAACCCAAACTAGTTTGGGTTCACCTTTATGAAATTTATAATCCGATGCATGTATGATATGTCTAGGTTTATGCATCTTAGTTCTCCACACCAAATTAGGTTTCATCTTTAAAGTGCAGGTGTGAGATATATGTCCCAAAAATCCACAATTGTTACATTTAACATTAGGAAAAATATTCCTATGTTTTCTTTCATATGATTGTCTTCTAAGGGATTTCATGAATTTAGGATAATATTTAGGATTTGTAAAATCTTCAAGTTTAGGGGGGTTCCTATTATCCTCGAGAGCTCTTATAGTGAGTTTGTAAAATGAATTCATATCCTCCAAGATTCGATTGGTATAATTGATTCTATATGTCTTGCTCTCATATTCATCCTTAAATTTCTTAAATTCTTTTTCAAGTTCAGCATGGGATGATTTTAAATTCTCAAAACTTTTATTCAAGTCATCATATTCTTCAAGTAGTTTCATGTGGTTGCTATCAATTAAAGCATGATCTTTCCTAAGGATTTCATGTTCCTTATTAAGCTCTTCCAATTCTAAAACTACACTAGCATGCATCTTTTTTATTTTCCTATATGCATCATACATATGTTCAGAAACTTCAAACAATTCATTATAGGTTAAATCACATACCTCTTCTTGATCTGATTGTTCAGCTTTATCTGCCATCAAGCAAAGGTTGGTGACTTCTTCTTCTTTTTCAGTCTCAGATGAGTCTGAAGCTGAGTCCGCCCAAAAAGCCTTTTGAAACTTCTTCTTGCCCTTCTTTACCATTGGTTTCTCCTCTACCTTCTCCTTGTTAGGAGTGGTTTTGAGTTTTGGACAATCAGTCTTTATATGACCTGGTTTCCTGCATTCATAATAAATCACTTCATTAGAAACCTTGCCATTTCTGTTATACTTACCTCTATTCCATTGCTGGCGTCTCTTCTGCTTCCTCTTTAAAAACCTTCTGAATTGTCTAGTCATCAGTGCTATATTGTCTTCATCCTCAGGTTGTGAGTGTTCACTTTCTGACTCTTCCACATTTAGTGCAATATTCTTGTCTTTTCTTGGTTCACCTGCATCAATCTTTCTTTGACTTACTCCTTGCTCGTAAGCAATGAGTGAACCAAGAAGATTGTCAATTGAATAAATGTTCAGATCTTTAGACTCTGTAATTGCAGTAATTTTAGCATCATATGCATTAGGTAAACAACGAAGAATCTTATTAACCATTTCAGCATTCATTAATTCCCTACCAAGTGCATGCAAAGAGGTGACAATTTGAGTGAATCTTGTGTACATGTCAGATATAGATTCATTAGGTTTCATGTGAAATAATTCGTAGTCATGTAACAAGATATTGAGTCTTGATTTGTTAACCTCATTTGTCCCTTCATAAGTAATACAAAGTCTATCCCATATGTCTTTTCCGCTTTTACAAGTGGAAACTCGCATGTAGTCTTCAGATTTTAAAGCACAAAAGAAACTATTTAAACATTTCGCATTTAATTGTGCTAAGTCAAGTTTTTCTATAGTCCAATCTGCATAAGGTGTTTCTACCCTAATTCCATCAACTAATCTAGTTGGTTTTGTATAACCTTCCTGGACTAGCATCCACATGCGATAATCAAGTGACTGTAAGAAAGTAAACATGCGTGTTTTCCAAAAATCAAAAGGAATATTGTCAAACAGTGGAGGTCTAGTGATAGAGTAACCCTCAGGTGTGTTTCGGTTTCCAAATATAGCCATCTACGTTAATCAAAAAGTAGTTCAAACTTATGATTTTGAAACAAAGCTCTGATACCACTTGTTGAGTCCAGTAATTAGGTTGTTAAGCCTAAGTAAATGTCCCACGGCTACCAAGAGGGGGTGAATTGGTAGTTTTAAAAATTTTAAACCCTCTTAATGATAAAGTTGAACCGAAATAAAATTTTCTTTTAAAGTTTGTAGAAAAATATTTTTCAACCACAGAGTTGTTAAAACTGAAATTTAAAGTATGGAAACGTAAAAGCAATAAAGTAAATGACACCAGATTTATAGTGGTTCGGTCTATAACCAGACCTACATCCACTCTTCAGAGGCACCCTCTGAGTATTGCACTAATACCACAAAGTGACTCTCCTTTAGCACCCTCAGCAAGGCGGAGAAGCCTGTACAAAACACTCTTTTCACCACTACCCGGTGCGGCAGAGAACCGTCGTCCTTTTTCACAATCCACAGTGATGGCAGAGAACCGTCATCCTTTTACACTCTCCTAGTGTGGGCAGAGAACCCTACGGCTGTTCACACTCTCCAAGTGTAGGCAGAGAACCTTCTTCCTTTTACACTCACCTAGTGTGGGCAGAGAACTCTTCGTCTATTCACACTCTCCAAGTGTCGGCAGAGAACCGGATCTCCTTGACTTATCTTCTCACAAGAATCTAGAAGGAAGAAAGAAAAGAGTGAAGAAATCCAATTTCACAAGTAGAGACTCTTACCTTAGTAATCCAAGTGAAGCCTTCTTGCTCCAATGGTAGGAATCCATCTTTGAATGCTCTCTTCCACTCTCTCCTTGGCTATTCTTTCAAGAGGCACGAAGATCAAATGACAAAAAGATTGGGTGACAGTCTAATTTGGACTATTTATACAAAAGACATGAAAAACCGCCCAAAAACTGCAAGTTTCCAATTCTGTACGCAGTGGATCGTCCTGTACGATCCTGGATCATCCTAGACGATTTTACTTAAACGATCTGAAACGACCCAATTTGTATATATGTACGAAATGACTTCGTACAGCTGATCGTTCTGTACGAACTAGGTTCGTCCAGTACGAACGGTTATTACAAGGTCGGTTCTAGAAACTGCTGAAAACTGTTATAAGTCGGTTGATCGTTTGGACGAAAATATGTTCGTCTGGATGAAAATTTTCCAGAGAGTCGATCGTCCGGGACGATTATTTATTTCGTCTGGACGAAAATTTTCCAGAGGACCAATCGCCGCGGACGATAATTCATTTTCGTCTGGACGAAAATTTTCCAGAGAGCTGATCGTCCGGTACGATATTTATTTTCGTCGGGACAAAAATTTTCCAGAGCACTGGTCGCCTCGTACGATGATAAAATTTGTCTGGACGAAAATTTTACAGACAACCCATCGTTCGGGACGATAATAAAATTCGTCCTGGACGAACAGAACTTAGAAAAATTTTTTCAAGCAAGTTCCTATTCTTTCCAAGTGCTCTATAGGAGATAACTAACAGATCGTCTAGTACGATAAATATCGTCCTGTACGATCAGTATAGAATTTCAAGATCTCCTTATTTATGTGTGTGAGATTTTATTCACTCAATTACAATCACTCCCTTTAAAAATTAATTCAAAGAAAAGACAAACTTCAAATAAACAAAATATCTCATGTTGAATTTGATTTGAAGTTTTCGTAGTCTGGAGTCTGATTTTCCTGAAATGTTAGTACACACAAGAGCAAATGCAAATCTTCTAAAATTGTTAGGAGATAACTATACATCTGAACAATAATGTTTGGAATCATCAAAACTACATAAGTTGCATAAATATAAATCATTCAAATAGCAACTATTCAAACACGTATCATCCAGGCCAATTTGTTAATGTCGGCTGCCTTAATTAAGAATCCTTATTTAGACTTTCTGTTTTAAGCTGATATTCTAGAACGATATGAATATCGGCCTGGCCAATGTGGGCAAAAATAGAAATTCTAAGTCTCTCAAGTGTGTGTGTGTAGGGTTACTTAGCATCAGTCTCTTTGACCATTACAAGTAGACTCAAGAAGTGAAAAAACCAAAGTACAAACTGACTCAACCCGAAACCTACGCAATCCTGAATTGGCTTCTTCTTGATCGTCCGATCTTTGATTCTTGAAAAAGTTAGAAGCAACAAGCAGTCCAAGAGAAACAGTGTTTGTCAATCATCAAAATATATGCCATGAAAAATAGATTTACAATAATAAGAAGATCCTTTAACATGTTTATGTTCCTTACATTTTCTCTAATTTTGATGATGCTTTTGTTTCTTCCTTAGAAAGCTTTTGAATTACCATGTGATGAAGGCAACTTCATCGCTTTCAGACCCGAAAGATTTAGAATATGATTTGTGTGCCTTCAGTGCAATTATTTTCTCCTTTTTCTTCTCACCTGCATCAAGATTTTTTTGATTCACCCCTTGCTCGTAAGTAATGAGTGAGCCAAGTAAGTAATCAATAGGGTAGCTGTTCAAATCCTTAGATTCAGTGATTGCAGTGATTTTAGCATCATATGACGAAGGCAAGCATCTCAAAATCTTGTTAACTTTTTCATAGTTTGAAAGTTCTTTTCCTAGTGCATGTAGTGAAGTCCTTATCTGAGTAAACCTAGTATACATGTTAGAAATCGATTCATGAGGTTTCATACAAAAAAGTTTGTAGTCATGCAAGAGAATATTTAAACGGGATTGTTTAACCTCATTAGTACCTTCATAGGTGATGCACAATTTATCCCAAATTTCTTTACCAGTTTTGCAAGTTGAGACACGCATGTAATCCTCAGATTTTATAGCACAGAAAAAACAGTTCAAACATTTTGCATTTAATTAAGCTAAATCTCGTTCATCAAAAGTCCATTCAGTAAAAGCAACTTCAGTTTTAACACCATTAATTTCACGAGAAGGTGAAGAATAACCTTCTTGAATAAGCATCCACATGCGATAATCAGTAGATTGTAAAAAGGTTGACATGTGAGTTTTCCAAAAATCAAAAGGTAGATTATCGAACAGGGGAGGTCGGGTAATAGAATACCCTTCCGTAGTGTTACGATTCCAAGGTTAGACATGGATCTAATTCAAAAAGTTTATAAACTTAAATTTTTGAATCCCGCTCTGATACCACTTGAAAGTTTGCTAGGGATGTTAGGCCCTATAGAACTGGCCCAAGCTAACCAAGAGGGGGGGGGGGTGAATTGGTAATTAAAAAATTTATTTTTACTAAGAGTGAAAATCACAAACCAAAATCACTCCACAAAAAAATAAATGCTGAAATAAAAGTGTCGAAGCAAGAAATCAGGAACACAGAAATTTATAGTGGTTCGGTCTACTTGACCTATGTCCACTCCTTGGAGGCACCCTCCAAGTATTACACTACAAAAACGTGACTCTCCTTTAGCCCCCACGGCTAGGCGGAGAAGCCCTCATAAGAACCTTCTTTTTGCCACCCCAACAAGGCAGAGAACCTACCTCCTTTTGCTTCCACCTGAAGCTGGCAGAGAACCACAGCCAAAAGCTAACTCCTTACCTCTACCGACCCTTCCATGGACAAGAAACTCTAGACGAAGAACAAGCAGAGCAATCCTTGAAGCAACCCTTGTGAATCCCCTCACAAGATCTTCTCTCTCTCCCTCTCTCTCTTTCTCTCCTCAAGGTCTTCTCAGGTCAAGGCAGCAGCCAAAGGTATTGAAAAACATTGAACAAGAGCTCTTAAATAGAAGAGCATCAAAGGAGCTCATTAATTGTAAGTTGCCAACTTTATCGTCCAGGCCGATATGGACATCAGCCTGGCCGATCAGTACAAATCAAGAAAGATCGGCCAGAGCATCGCCTTGGATGCACTCCTGGACGATTGAAATTTAGCTTGATCATCCAGGCCGTTCTCACGATCATCTTGGCCGATCAGTTCAAATCAGATGCAAATCGTCCTGACCATAGCCCTAGATACGAGCTGGCCGATATTTATCGTCCTGAAGTAACTTAAGGTTTTTGACTGGATCGTCCTGGCCGATCCTGCGATCGTCCAGGATGATATGATCGTATCAATCATCCTTAATTATTCCCTTAATTTCCTGAACAATTAAGGCATAATTTGTGAATATCGTCCAAGCCGATATAGGATCATCCTGACCGATAATTTAAAAATTCAGTATACCTTAACTGTCTATGGCGACAACTTATTTCTATTTTGAGAATATCGTCCTGGCTGATACATGTATCGTCCAGACCGATATGTTAATGACGGCTGTCTTAAATAAGACTCCTTATGCAGACTTTCTGTTTTAAGCCTGATCATCCAGGCCAATATAAAACATCGTCCAGGCCGATATGAGTAAAAACAGAAATTCTAAGTCTCTCAAGTGTGTGTGTGAAGGGTTACTTAGCATCAGTCTCTTTGGCCATTACAAGTAGACTCAAGAAGTGAAAAAACAAAAGTACAGACTTACTCAACCCTAAACCTACGCAATTCTGAATTGGCTTCGTCTTGTTCGTCTGATCTTCGATTCCTGAAACGTTAGAAGCAACAAGCAGTCCAAGAGAAATAGTGTTTGTCAATCATCAAAACATAAGACATGAAAATAGATTTGCAACAAAATTATCTAGTGTCTCCTATCATAAGCTTTGATTAACTACTGTCTATGTACCAAATGCTCTCACGAGGCCTTGTATGAGAGCGTTCCTGCAAAACAAATTAAACGTTAGTCTTCGAAACCCAATCAAGTTTGGGTTCTCCTTTTGGCAAAATAAAACTAGATGTATGTATGATATCATTTGTTTTATGCATCTTAGGTCTCCAAACTAAATGAGTTTTTTATCTAAAGTACAAATGTTTGAAATATGTTCAATCATCCCATAAGAAAAATATTTAACTCTAAAAAATAGGTTTCTCAAACTTCAATAATAAATTTGTCTCTTCTAAGGTTTTAAATTTTTTTACCTCAAAATAGGATTTATAAAATTTTCAAGTATTGGGGGTTTCATTTTTTCCTAGAGAGCTTTCACTTTCAACTTAAGAAATATGTTTACATCTTCTAACACATTAATATAATATTTCAGATAGTGCTCTTTATTCTCATATTCATCCTTAAAATTTTTAAAATCTTTTTCCAATTCAGTATGGGATGATTTTAAAAGATCATTCTTTTTATTTAAATACTCGAATTCATCAAGTAAGCTCATATGATTGTTATTTATCAGTGCATTATTTTTCCTAAGGATATCATGCTCTTTTTGTAACTCTTGAAATTTTATGTTAAATCTAGCATGCATTTTCTTAAATTTTCTATATGCATCATGTATTTCTTTTAGAAACTTATAGCAATTAATCATAAGTTAAGTCACATACCTCTTCTTGATTTGACTGATCAATATTATCAGCCATTAAATACAGGTTGGTTACTTTCTCCTTATTTTATTTCTAACAAATTTAAATCAGAGTCTGCTAGAAAGGCTCTTTAAAATCTCTTCTTACCCTTCTTCACATTTGCTTTCTCCTCTAACTTTCCTTACTAGGAGTGACTTTTAGATTTGGACAGTATAATTTTATATGTACAAGTTTCCTCCATTTGTAGAAAATCTCATCTTTAGAAACCTTAACAATTTTTTTAACTTACCTTTATTACACTGCTGGCGTCTCCTCTATTTTCTTTTAAAAAAAATCATGAATTTCCTTATCATCAAGGCAATGTCATCCTCATCTTAAGATAGTGACTAATCACTCTCCATATCATCCACTTTCAATCCTATATTTTTCTCATTTCTCTATTCTCCTGCATCAATCTTCCTTTGACTCACTCCTTGCTCGTAAGTAATTATTGATCCATGAAGATTATCAATAGAGTAAATATTTAAATCCGTAGACTATATAATCATAGTTATTTTAGTATCATATGTAATAGGCAAATAATAAAGAATTTTATTGATCATTTCAGCATTCGTTAGTTCCCTACCTAATGCATGCAAAGAAGTGACTATTTGAGTAAATCTTATGTACATTTTAGAAATGGATTCAATGGGTTTCATGCAAAATAATTCATAGTCATGTAATAAGATATTTAATCTTGATTGTGTTACTTCATAAGTCCCTTCATAAGTAATGCAAAGCCTATCCTAAATGTTTAACTCACATGTAATCTTCTGACTTAAGTGCATAACAGAAACTATTTAAATATTTTGCATTTAGTTGTGCTAAGTCACATTCTTTTATAGTCCAAACAGCAAAGGGTGTTTTAATTCTAATTGTTGAGATTATTGCAGCTAAATTCTTTATTGTTGATATTCTTGCAACATGTTTATTTTTTATGATTCCAAATATTATTATTTTAATTATTATTTCTCCTAACATATTTTGGATGCACTACTTAATTATTTGTGTGTACTACTATTTTAGAGAAATCATACTCTATATTGTTGAAGACTTCAAATCAGATCAGTTTAAATATTTATCATATATGAAGCCTATATTTATCATTTTATTGAGTCTAAGAGAGTGTGATTGTAGTTGAGTAACTGTTCACCATACATAGGAGGAGAGATAAAACTTAAAATTTTAAAACTAATCATACTGTACAAATTTACTTTGTACGAGACAATTTGTTTAGTTATTTTGCCAGATGAGCAATCATACAAACATAAATGAAAATTTTTTAAAGTATAAATCATATTGTATGAACATAGTTCGTACATGCCTTTACAAGTAAGAAATGTATAGGTTTCTAGCCACGTAAAAATAATTTTCTAAGTTTGGATCATATTGTACTAACAAAGTTCATACATGCCTTCAAGAAAATAAAATGGAGGGGTTCCTAAACGCGTAAAAAGAATTTTTCTAAATATGGATCGTACTGTATGAACACCATTCGTACATTCCTTCTAGAGTACAAAATGGATGGATTCCTAAATGCATAAAAAGATTTTTTCTAAGTATGGATCGTACTATATAAACATAGTTCATACTTGCATTCTAGAGTATGGAATTGTGAGGTCCATTTTCATCCTAACCTTTCATCCCTAGGAACTTGAAATTTTTATAACTAATCGTATCGGATGAAGATGTCATCGTACATATGCCATCCATAGTATGAAATATTGGGGTTCCTTTTTGTATAGATGAAATTTGAAATTTTTTTAACTATTCATCTCAAACGAACTTGGTTCATACCAGACGATGATCGGGTATGAAATGATTTTGTACCGATTCACAATAGGTTCGTATGCAATAGTTTTTGAACTTTTCATATGTATAAAATTCAATTGTACTTTATGTTTATGTATGCTCTAAATTATAATTTTTTAGTTTTCTATATAGTTTTTAATGTCTTGAGTATCAAAAGTCCACAAAAAATAACATGAAAAAGTATTTTCTTTATAATATTTCATGGGCAATTGAAAGAAAGAGTGTGAAAAAGTGTTTGAGAGGGATTTATTACTAGTGGAGTGAGAAGAGTTCACAAGGTAACTCAAAGGTAAGGATCTCTGTGTGATTATGTTTTTCACTCTTCCTCTTATCTTTCTAGATTGCTTGTGAGAAGTTCTTTGAACAAGATCTGGTTCTCTACCAACACTTGGAGGGTGTGAAAGGACGATGATTATCTAACGATACTTAGAGAGTGTGAACAGGTGAATGCTCTCTTCTGACACTTGGAGAGTATTAAAGGATGATGATTCTCTTCCACACTGGAGATTGGTGGAAGAGAGTTTAGTAAAGGCTTCTTCACTTTACTGTGGGGGCAAAAGGAGAGACACTTTTGGTAATACTGCCTGAAGAGGGAGTTTTCAGGGAGTGAATAAAATCGTGTTTGCCCAAACCACTATAAATCTTTATGTCATTTAAATTTCCACATTTTATTTATAGCAAGTTTTTATTCAGTGATTTAAAAATTTATTTTCAAATAATTTCAATTAACTTGCTATGAATCTTTAAAGGTATTCAATTTTAAAACCCAAGCATAATTTTTAAAATTACCAATTCACCCCCCCCCCCCCTCTTAGTTAGCCTTGGCACATTAGCTTTTTGATAAACCAGAATGTCTACTTTTTGAATCAAAAACACCCCTGAAGGGTATTCAATCACTAGACCTCCTTTATTTGATAATATTCCTTTTGATTTTTGGAAAACATGAATGTCTACTTTTCTGCAATCACTAGATTATCATATATGGATTTTAGTTCAAGAAGGATATAAAAAATCAACTAGATTGGTTAATGGCGTTAGAGTTGAAACACCCTTTGCTGACTAGACTATAGAACAACATGACTTAGCAGAGTTTAATGCTAAATGCCTAAATAGTTTCTTTTGTGCACTTCAGTTAGAAGATTATATGTGGTTTCCACTTGTAAAAGTGAAAATGATATATGAGATAGTCATTGTATTACTTATAAAGGGATTAATGAAGTAAAACAATTTAGACTAAATATCTTATTAAATGACTATGAATTATTTTGCATGAAACCAAATGAATTCATTTCTGAAATGTATACAAGATTTACTCAGATAGTCACTTTTTTCATGCATTAGAAAGAGAATTAATGAAAGCTAAATTAGTAAATAAAATACTTCATTATTTGCCTAATGCTTATGATGTTAAAATAACTATGATTATAGATGCTAAAAATTTAAATATTTACTTTATTGACAATCTTCTTGAATCACAAATTACTTACAAGCAAAGAGTGAGCCAAAGAAAGATTGATGCAGGAGAACAACAAAGGAGAAGAACATAGCACTGAATGTGGAGGAATCAAAGAGTGATCAGTCATAACCTAGGGATGAGAATGACATTGCTTTGATGACTAGACAATTTAGGAGCTTTCTTATAAGGAAGCAGAGGAGATTGTTAAGAGAGTTGCTATTTGCATGTTTTACATTCTTGTAACTTGTATAGTTTGATGATTCCAAATATTATTATTTTATGTGTAGTTCTCCTAACATTTTGTTTTAGAAAATTTTGTTTTGCTCTTGTGTGTACTAACATTTCAGGAAAATTGAACTACAAACTAATGAAGACTTCAAATTAAATTCAGCATGAGATATTTTGTAATTTGAAGCTTGTAATTTTTGTTTAAATTAAGTTTGAGAGTGAGTGATTGTAATTGAGTGAATAAACACACACACACTTAAGAAGATCTTAAATTTTGTTCTGATTGTACGGTACGAATGAAACTCGTACGGGATGATCAGGTCTGTTATCTCCTCGTAAGAGCAATGGAACGAACAGGATTTGAGGAAAATTTTTTCATGTCTTGATCGTCCAGGACGAATTTAAAATCATCGCTGGATGACTTGCTCTCTATAATAATTTCATTTAGACAAAATTTAAAATCATCCCAGGATAAGTTTCTCTCTATAAAAATTTCATCCAGACAAAATTTATAATCGTCCCAGGATGAGTTGCTCTCTATAAAAATTTCATCAAAAAAAAATTAAAATTGCCCCTAGATGACTTGCTCTTTGTAAAAATTTCGTCCAGACAAAGTCCTGTTCGTCCCAAGACGAAATGAATCGACTTAACATAAGTTAGTTACATCCTGTAGTTTTTGGGAACCGACCTATAGCATAATTGTTTATACCGGATGAACCTAGTTCGTACGGTACGATGATCGTGTACGAATATAGTTCGTACCAATATTCATTAGGATCATTTCTGACACTTTAAGTAAAATCGTTCAGGATGATCCACAATCGTATGGGATGATGCATTTCATATTGACTTGAAAATTCGAAGTTTTTTTTATGGTTTTTCATGTCTCTTCTATATATAGTCCAATTTTGACTGCCACCAAATCTTTTTTTTTTCCATTGATCTTCGTGCCTATTGAAATAAGAGTCAAGGAGAGAGTGTGAGAGAGTGTTTTGAAGAAGAATTCTTTCTACTAGAGAGTGAAGGCATCACTTGGAGTTTTAAAGGTAAGAGTCATTGCTTTTTAATTGTGATTACTTCACTCTTTTCTTTCTTCCTTCTAGATTTCTTGTGAGGAGATCTGTCAAGAAGATTCGGTTCTCTACCGACACTTAGAGAGTGTGAACAGTCAAAGGGTTCTCTGTCCACACTATAAGAGCGTTAAAAGAATGAAGGGTTCTCTGCCCACACTAGGAAAATGTGAAAGGGCGAATGGTTCTTTGCCAACACTGAAGATAGTGTAAAAGGACGACGCTTCTCTGTCGTACCGGGTAGTGGTGGAAAGCATTTGTTGTAAAGGCTTCTCTGCCTTGCTGTGGGTGCAAAAGGAGAGACACTATTGGTTTTAGTGCAATACTAGGAGGGTGCCTCTGGGGATAGGATGTAGGTCTTGTTTTGATCGAACCACTATAAATCTTGTGTCTTTTATTCTTTATTGTTTTTTATTTTCTGCCTTTTCTATTCTAAAATTTGTGGTTGAAAAATTATTTCTAAAAAATTCATTAAAATTTACTTTCGGTTCAAAATATTCAAAAGAGGGATAAATTTTTAAAATACCAATTCACCCCCCCCCCCCCTCTTGGATAGCCTTGGGACATAAGCTTAGGTTTAACAACCTAATTCATAGTGAATGAGTTTCAATAAGTGGTATCAGAGCTTTGTTTCAAAATCATAAGTTTATACTACTTTTTGATAAACATAGATGGCTATATTTTGAAACTGAAACACACCTAACGGTTTCTCTATAACTAGACCTCCACTGTTTGATAATATACCTTTTGATTTTTAGAAAACTCACATGTCTACTTTTTTACAGTCACTTGATTATCGTATGTGGATCTTAGTCCATGAAGGATATACAAAACAAACTAGATTAGTTGACGGAGTTAGAGTTGAAACATCTTTTGCAGACTGGATAGTAGAAGAACGTGACTTAGCACAACTAAATGCCAAATACTTGAATAGTTTCTTTTGTGCTTTAAAATCAGAAGACTACATGCGGGTTTCCACTTGAAAAAGTGGAAAGGACATATGAGATAAACTTTGTATAACATATGAGGGGACTAATGAGATTAAGTAATCTAGACTTAATATCTTGTTACATGATTATGAATTATTTCGTATGAAACTTGATGAATACATTTCTGATATGTACACTGGGTAGGGAACTAATGAATGCTGAAATGATTAATAAGATTCTTCGTTGTTTGCCTACTGCATATGATGCTAAAATTATTATAATTACAGAGTCTAAAGATTTAAATATTTACTCTATTAACAATCTTCTTGGTTCACTAATTGCTTACGATCAAGGAGTTAGCCAAAGAAAGATTGATGCAGGTGAACCACGAAGGGAGAAGAACATAACACTAAAAGTGAAAGAGTCTGAGAGTGAACACTCACAACCTGAGGATGAAGACGACATCGCATTGATGATTAGATAGTTCAAAAGCTTTTTAAAGAGGAAGCAGAAGAGATGCTAGCAATGGAATAGAGGTAAATTTAAGAGAAATTACAAGGTTTTAAATGATGTGATTTGCTATGTGTGCAGGAAACCTGATCATATCAAGACTGATTGCCCAAGACTCAAAGTCACTCCTAGCAAGGAGAAGGTAGAGGAGAAACCAATTGTAAAGATGGGTAAGAAGAAGTTTCAAAGAGCTTTCTGGGCGGACTCAGCTTCACATTCATCAGAGGAAGAAGAAGTCACTAATCTTTGCTTAATGGCCGATAGTCTTGATCAGTTAGATCAAGAAGAGGTATGTGACTTAACTTATGATGAATTATTTGAAGTTTATGAACACATGCATGATGCATATATGAAAATAAAGAAAATGCATGCTAGTATAAGTTCAAAATTTGAAAAGCTTCAAAAGGAACATGAAATCCTTACGAAAGATCATGCCTTAATTGACAACAACCACATGAATTTACTTGACGAGTTTGATGACTTGAATAAAAATTATGAGAATTTAAAATCATCCTATACAGAACTCTAGAAAGATTTTAAGAACTTTAAGGATGAATCAGATAGCAAATTATATAAAATTAATTATTTAAAACAAATTTTGGAAGATATGAATTCATTTTATAAACTAATGATAAAAGCTCTCAAGGATAATATGATACCCCCTAAACTTTAAGATTTTACTAATCCTATTATGTATCCTAAATTTATGCAATCCCTGAAAAGACAGATGAATGTTAGAAGACTTAGAAAACCATTTTCAAAAGTAAAATATAATAATTATGGATTATTTGGACATATAGCTCACACTTGTACTTTGAAGATGAAAACTTATTTTGTGTGGAGACCTAAGATGCATAAACCTAGACATATCATACATGCATCTGATTATAAATTACCAAAAGGAGAACCCAAACTTATTTGGGTTCCCATGTCTAACGTTTAATAATTTTGCAGGGTTCCTCTCACACAAGACCTCGTGAGAGCATATGGTACCTGGACAGCAGATGTTTAAAGCATATGACTGGAGATACTACTCAATTCATAACGCTGGAAGCCAGGAGTGGAGGCATCATTACCCTTGGAGATAATACCACAAGGTGGTTGGATCAGGTATTATTGAAAATCTTAAGAACTTTTTTATAGACAATGTGTTATTGGTTGAAGGCTTAAAACATAATTTGTTAAGTATAAGTCAGCTTTGTGATAAAGGTTTTTGTGTACATTTTTTCCTTACTGGCTACATATTAAGCCTAAATGAAAAATATTTTTTTAAATGAAAAAAGGGTAAATAATATTTATATTCTAAATTTGAACTGCCTTCAATCTCCTACTGTTTTTTGTTTGAAAATAGTATCTGATGAGTCATGGCTTTGGCATAAGAGACTTTGTCATTCTAGCATGAAAAACCTTAGGAGTATTACCCAAAAGAACTTTGTGAGAGGTATACCTAAGCTACACTTTACTAAGGACCATCTTTGTGATGCATGTCAATTAGGGAAGCAGGTGAAGTCTTCTTTTCAGTCCAATAAGGATCTTAGAACTAGTAAACCTTTAGAGATTTTGCATATGGATCTTTTTGGACCAGTTGGAACTATGAGTCTATGAGAGAAGGTATATGGATTTGTGATTGTGGATGATTACTTAAGATTTATATGTGTTAGATTTCTATTTCATAAGAGTGAATCATTTGAAGAATTTAAAAAAAATTTGACTTGGATTCAAAGAAAACTAGGGTGTGAAATTATTTCTATATAAAGGGATCATTGATGAGAATTTGAGAATGATAAATTTAAAGAATTTTATAAGGAGAAAGAAATTGATCATAATTTTTCTGCACCTAGAACCCCTCAGCATAATGGGATAGTCGAAAGAAAAAATAGAATATTAATAGAAGCCACCCAAGCAATATTGGCAGAAAACTCACTTCCTAAATATTTTTGAGCTGAGGCGGTTAGCACTGCATTTTATGTTCTAAATAGGGTGAATGTGAGATCTAAATTGAATAAAATACCCTATAAGTTGCTAAAAGAGAGAACACCAAATTTGTCACATTTGCAAGTTTTTGGTTGCAAGGTGTTCATTCATAACAATGGAAAATCTTCCTTAGAAAAATTTAATCCAAAATCTGAAGAAGGAATTTTTGTTGGATACTCAAGTGTTGGAAAATTTTATAGAGTATTCAATAGAAGAACTTTGGTAATTGAGGAGACCACACATATTGTATTTGATGAATTTGGAAATATGGAAGAGCCAAATATTGAAGAAGGTGAAATTGAGATAAACTCCCAAAAGATTGATAAAATGAATTTAAGAGAAAATTTGGAAGAAAATTTGGAGATAGATAACCCTTTGCCTAGAGATTTGAGATTTTCTAAAAATCACCCAGGGTAATTGAGTATAGGTAAACCAAGTGAGGGTGTAAAGACTAAAAGAGGATTAAACAAAGAAGTCAATCATTCAACCTTCATTTCAACTATAGAACCCACTAATATTAATCAAGCACTTTCTAATGAATTTTAGATTTTGGCCATGCAAGAAGAGTTGAATCAATTTGTAAGAAATAAAGTTTGGGAATTAACTACAAGGCCAAAGGATTAAAGTGTAGTTGGAACTAAGTGGGTATTCAAAAACAAAATGAATGACTCAGGAGTAGACATTAGAAATAAGGCTAGATTAGTTGTTAAGGGGTATAATAAGATTGAAGTGATTGATTTTGAGGAGACTTTTTCCCCTGTAGCTAGACTTGAAGCAATTAGGGTTTTGCTAGCCTTTGCCTGTTTTAGAGGATTTAAATTATACCAAATGGATGTCAAAAGTGCTTTTATAAATGGAGTAATTCAAGATGATGTTTAAGTAGAACAACCTTCAGGTTTTAAAAATTCTAAATACCCAAATGATGTTTTTAAGTTGAAAAAGGCATTATATGGATTGAAATAGGCACCTAGGGCTAGGTATGAGAGGTTAAGCACCTTCCTACTTGAAAGATCTTTTGATAAAGGAAGTGTGGATACAACTCTCTTTTTAAAGAAATGTGGATAGGATATACTCATTGTTCAAATTTATGTGGATGATATCATTTTTGGATCTTCAAATAAAAATCTTTGTGATGATTTTTCAAAAATAATGAGTAGTGAATTTGAGATGAGTCTAATGGGAGATTTGAGTTACTTTCTAGGATTTAGCATTAAGCAAATTAAGGAAGATACATTTCTTAGTCAGTTAAAGTATGTTAAGGACATCCTCAAAAAGTATGAAATTGACAATGCTAAACCTGTCAGTACACTAATGAGTTCCTGAGTCCAGTTGGATAAGGACCCTAAGGGAAAATCTGTTGATCAAAAAAAACATAGAGGGATAATTGGATCTATACTTTACTTGATAGCTAGCCACCTCGATATCATATTTAGTGCCTTTTTAAACTTAAGGACTGAGGGAGCTAGAGCCCACAACTTGATCACCACTGATTAATATAAATGGTTTCAATCAATAGAGTGATTAGAAAAAACAGTATTCATGAGTATGTGGCTAGGGTATCCGGTCTTGTATGAGAGGCACCTATCATCCAGCATATTCTTAGAACATCAATTATTCCTAAAGCTGGTGATATAATCAATATAACCCCTCTTCTCTCTATGGTGACCTTTATTATCATGTCTAAAGTGGCTATAGATGAAGCCCAACTTTTACTCAAATATCTTTATGGGCTTTCTGAAATAGGCCATGCAGAGCAGAAAAGAAAGAGGAATATTGCCTTAGGACATTTAGTTACCTACATTCTGAAGAAGAAATACAACTTGATTCTTCCTGATCAAGAATATGAAGAACCGCTCTACTACAACGACGGATCCTTTAGAGCGAACTTCAAAAATGATGATTCAAGTAAAGAACATGTCATAAGTGATACAGAGGAAGAACCAAAAGCTGCTCCTGCACTAGCTAATGAACCAAATTATCAGGATTTGGTTCAAAGATTTGATCGACTAGAGACTCATTTTGATCAATGTTTTGATCAAATTGAGGCTCATCTTCAGCAGCAGGATGTTCAATATAAACATGACATGGGTTTTATGAGAGAGCAAATGAATGATATCAGCACCAATATGATTATGATGAGTACATATTTTAACATCTTTAGTGCTGCAACTCCTCCTCCTCCAGATCAGGGTCCATCTCAGTGATAGTTGCATTTGCTTTTATGTGTTTTTCTGTAGTTTGTGTGTTTATTGTTGTTTTTAGAAAGTTTGATGTATTTTATTTTGCTATTTTTATATTGATATCATGAGTTAGATTGTATTTTCATCACATTGATATCAATATATAATCTTGTTTTTTTGGCTTTAATATTATTGAAATGTGTGGTAGCATTATGAAAATCATTAGATTTTTTAATCTTAATAGTGCTATATCTTGAATTGTAAGTTTAAATTAAATTCATTAGAAAATTAAAATTTTCTAAATTTAGGATTTGATTATAACTTGATGTTATTAAGATTATCAATCCATGTCTCTTATTTAGACTACATTATTGTTAATATTATTATTGCAAGTATGTTGCTTTTCTTATTTTGTATTTCACTTATCAATTAATATTTATGCACTTAGAAAGATTTGAAATTTTAGATTATTATTTTTGGAAAGAATACGATTACTCTTAAAAATTGTAAAGATGTACATAGATCAAAAGTAATGTGCAAAGGTTCGCAATGTGAAAAAGAGGCACAAAATAAGCCCAAAGTGAAAAGATGCACAAAAATGTGCCACAAATTTAAAAATAAAATAAAAAAAGATGCGCAAAGCGCCACATATGGTAGTTATTTTTTTCCAAACTCTTTTAATAATCTCTTATTTCAAATTGTTCTTATGTTCATTTATATTTCATATTAAAATTTGAAATATATAATTTCTTATTCATCCTTCTTGCAATGATTTTCTCTATATCAACGTCTAAATTGAACCATACTTTTGATAAATTCTTTTTATTATCTAAGTTATATCTCTTCTTAAATTCTATGAATTTTTATGATTTATCTAATGTTTTAATTTTATTTGCATAACTTATTTAAATCTGTTTCAAGATTAAATTATCAATTGCTTATCATATCTTTGCTTACATTTCAAGTCTTTTTCTTATTCACTTTTTGTTGTTGTCAAAAAGAGGAAGAAATTGTTTGTTCATTCGTATATTGTTCTTCGTTCATATCATTTTGTTTTTGTTTGTTCGTTCATATCATTTTGTTTTGTTTGATCGTTCGTATCATTTTTTTTTGTGTAAAAACTTTTGAAAAACAAAAATTTTAAATCAATGCCTCCTTATTTTCATATATTCATCAATTCAGGGGGAGTTTAGGAGATTCTTAGAATTTAAAATCCAACAAACAATAATTGTTTTGCCATCATCAAAAAGGGAGAGATTGTTAAGAGAGTTGCTATTTACATGTTTTACATTCTTGCAACTTGTATAGTTTTTGATCATTCCAAATATTATTGTTTTATGTGTTGTTATCTCCTAACACTTTTTGAAAAATTTGTTTTTGCTATTGTGTGTACTAACATTTCAGTAAAATCGAACTACAAACTAATGAAGACTTCAAATCAAATTTATCATGAGATATCTTGTAATTTGAAGCTTATAATTTTTTGTTTAAATTAAGTTTGAGAGGAAGTGATTATAATTGAGTGAATAAACACACACACACTTAAGGAGATCTTAAATTTTTTTTCTGATCATACGGTACAAATAAAACTCATACAGGACGATCATGTCTGTTATCTCCTCATAAGAGAAATAGAATGAACAGGATTTGAGAAAAACATTTTCCAAGTTTGATCGTCCAGGACGAAATTAAAATTGTCAATGGACGACTTGCTCTCTGAAATAATTTTGTTCAGACGAAATTGATAATCGTGCTAGGATGAGTTGCTTTCTTTAAAAAATTTGTCCAGACAAAATTTATAATCATCCGAGAAAGTGTTGCTCTCTGTAAAAATTTCATTCAGACAAACTTTATAACCGTCCCAAGACGAGTTGCTCTCTGTAAAAATTTCATCCAGATGAAATTAAAATTATCCCTAGATGACTTGCTCTCTGTAAAAATTTCATCCAGACGATGTTCTGTTCATCCCAGGACGAAATGAACTGACTTAACATAAGTTGGTTACGTCCTGCAGATTTTGGGAACTGACCTATAGTATAACTGTTCAAACTGGACGAACCTAGTTCATACGGCATGATGATCATGTACGAACATAGTTCATACCAATATTCATTATGATCGTTTTCGACACTTTAAGTAAAATCGTCCAGGATGATCCACGATCATACTAGACGATGCATTTCGTGTTGACTTGAAAATTTACAATTTTTGGAGGGTTTTTCTTATCTCTTCTATATATAGTCCAATTTTGATTGCCACCAAATCTTTTTTTTCCATTGATCTTCGTGTCTATTTAAAGAAGAGTCAAGAAGAGAGTATGAGAGAGTGTTTTGAAGAAGGATTCTTGCTACTGGAGCGTGAAGGCTTCACTTGGATTTTTAAAGGTAAGAGTCTTTGCTTTTAAATTGTGATTACTTCACTCTTTTCTTTCTTCCTTCTAGATCTCTTCTGAGGAGATCAGTCAAGAAGATTCAGTTCTCTGCCAACATTTGGAGAGTGTGAACAGTCGAAGGGTTCTCTGGCCACACTAGGTGAGTGTGAAATGATGAAGGGTTCTCTGCCCACACTAGGAGAGTGTGAAAGGACCAAGGGTTCTCTGCCCACACTAGGAGAGTCTAAAAGGACAAACGGTTCTCTACAACACTGAGGATAGTGTAAAAGGATGATGATTCTCTGACAGACCGGGTAGTGGTGGAAAGAGTTGGTTGTAAAGGCTTCTCCACCTAACTGTGGGTGCAAAAGGAGAGACACTATTGATATTAGTGCAATACTCGGAGGGTGCCTCCGGGGAGTGGATGTACGTTTTGTTTTGACAGAACCATTATAAATCTTATATCTTTTATTCTTTACTGCTTTTTATTTTCTTCTTTTTGTATTCTAAAAATTGTGGTTGAAATACTATTTCTAAAAAATTCCTTAAAGTTTACTTTAAGTTCACAAAATTCAAAAGAGGGATAAATTTTTAAAATACCAATTCACCCCCCCCCCCCCCCCCCCTTCCCTTTTGGATAGCCTTGGGACATAAGCTTAGGTTTAACATCCTAATTCATAGTGAACGAGTTTCAACAGATATGCCAACAGTTGAATAGAGGTAAGTTCAATAAAAATATTAAGATTTATAATGATGTGATTTTCTATGAATGCGGGAAACTTGGACATATAAAATCAAATTGTCCCAATCTCAAAGCCACTCCTAGTAAGGAGAAGGTAAAGGAGAGAGAAAATGTGAGGAAGGGAAAGAAGAGATTTTAGAAAGTTTTTTGGGCAAACTCAGCTCCAGATTTGTCAGAAATAGATAAGGAGGAAGAAGTCATTAACTTGTGCTTAATGGCTGATAATCTTGATCAGTGATATCAAGAAGAGGTATGTGACTTGACATATAATGAATTATTATAAGTTTCTAAAAGAAATCATGATGCATATAAAAAGTTTAAGACAATTCATGCTAGTTTAAATCTAGAAATGTTAGAATTGCAAAGAGAGCATGAAACTCTTAGGAAAGATCACACGTTGATAGATAATAACCACATGAGTTTACTTGATAAATTTGATGACTTGAATAAAAAGAATGTTTTTTTAAAATCATCTTATGCTCAATTGGAAAAAAAATTTAAGGATTTTAAGGATGAATCAAAGAGTAGAGAGCATTATTTGAATTATAATAAAAATGTCTTATAAGATTTAAACACATTTCTTAAATTGAAAGTAAAAGCTCTTGAAGAAAATAGGATTGTTGCGACTCATGACCCCGAGTTTGAGATTTTGATGATAACAAATAATGTCACCTGAACTACTCTTCATTGAATATCATTTATTGTTTACTATTGTCCGTGAGTACTAATATTTCAAGAAGATCACAATCCATTCAGGATAATGGGAAGACTCATAACTAGTTAGATTTGCAGTATGAGTCTGAAAATGTAATTTGTTATTTATTTTATTTTTTATTTTTTTGAGACTGGCCACAAAATGCAGGTGAGTCTGAGCAATCATGCACACACATAGCGGGAGAGGGTTTTTTAAAAGTAAAAAATATAGTTTTTCATTGTCTGTTAATCATAGTGTATGAAATTATTTCATACTGTATGATATTATATTATAAACATGTTCTATGAACAAATCGTACGGTATGAATACTATCGTATTTTACGAGGTGTTTCAAATCCAAAACCCTAACTGTCACATTAACTTAAGTAAGTTATTATGCGCCATTCATACTGTACGAAGACCTTCGTACTGTACGCACTATTTTAAATACTTACTTAATTTAACCCGTGATTAGTGCAAGAAATCAAGGCTTAATTACAAATTGAAAATCATACTGTATGAACACTTTCTTAGAATACGATTAACAGAGACGAATTCAAATCGGCTCGGAGATCGTCCTGGACGATCCCTTATTTTTGTCTCATCGTACAGTATGATATCTATCGTACCATACGATGAATAGAGATGACATTTGATCATCCTGGAATTCATCCTGGATGATGCCTTGATTTTCACCATTCATACTGTATGATGTGTATCGTACCTTATGATGAATAGAGATGACATTTGATCATCCCAGCTATCATCCTGTACAAGCAGTAGTAATGAGGATCGTACTGTACGATTCAATATCATACCGTATGATTAGATTTTGAACTATTCGTACAACTTCATACTAGGATGAAGCCTTTTTATACATGTTGTACCGTACAATAAGAAATCGTACTGTATGATTGTAATAACTACTTTGAAAATTTTAGGGATTTTGGAGCCCATTTTATGTGTCAAAATTGTTATGTTTTGAGAGAGAGAAAGAGAAGACAAATGTGATTAGAGAGGAAATCCTTAGGAGAGAGCTCTTGAGAAGTTTTGAGGGATTGAGAAAGGAAGGAGAAGGTGAGTTTGGTGAGGGAGAAGAGGTGTGAGGGAGATCACACGGTTGCTCCGATCTTGCTGCATCTTGCTCCTCCTGTGGCCTAGGAAGAACTTGAGGGAGGCTCTCTAAGTGGGATACCTTTCTATATCCATGACCTCAAGGTATTCTGCCTACTCGAGGAGGGAGAAAAATGAGAAGGTTCTCTACCGTCACCAGGAGGGTAAAATTTTCGCTTGGCACTCATCCACGCCGAGTTGGTTAAAGGGAGTATTGTAAGGGCTTCTCCACCTTGCCAAGGGGAGCAAAAATAGAGTTATAGTTTGTAGTGAAATTCTCGAAGCGGAGGACTCCGGGGAGTGGACGTAGGTCATGGTTTGACCGAACCACTATAAAAATTCAGGTGTGTTTTTTCCTTTTTGCTTTTTATTCTTGCGTGCATTTTATTTTTATAATACTTGCTCTATGAAAACTTGTGAAAGAAAAAGGATTCTCTTGTTGCACGTTGAGTACAATTGTTTGCCTTCGTAGTAGTTTAAATTTTCATGTTAAAAATTTAAAAACATCTAAAAAATTAGAACTCCTGCTCAGGTTTTAATTATTGCATTAAAATTTTCAAAATTCACCCCACCTTTTGTCCATCTAGTAATTTCAATTGGTATCAAAGCCTGCTTTCAAAAATAGTGTTTTAGAAAACCTTAAAAAATGATCATGTAACATTTTGGTAATCGTAACACCGCGGAGGGTTATTCAATAACCCGTCCACCTCTTTTTAATAACATTTCATTTGATTTCTAGAAAGTTAAAATATTTACCCTTTCACAATCTATTAATTACCGCATGTGGATGTTAGTCAATGATGGTTATATTGCACCATTTAAAATTGTGAATGGAGTGAAAACTCCAGTACCTTTTAATTAATGGAGCAATGAGGATAGGGAATTAGCTCAATTGAATGCTAAGTGTTTAAATTGCTTTTTCTGTGCATTAAAGTCTAAGGATTATATGAGAGTTTCTACCTGTGCTACTAGTAAGGAGATTTGGGATAGAATGTGCATTACATATGAAGGAACAAGTGAAGTAAAATAGTCTAGGCTTAACATTCTATTGCATGATTATGAACTCTTATATATGAAACCTAGCAAAACAATATCTGACATGTACACTAGATTCACTCAAATCCTGATATCCTTGCAAGCGTTAGGTAGAGAGATTTCAAATTCTGAGAAAGCTAATAAGATTCTGAGATGCTTACCTAGTTTCTATGATGCTAAGATAACTGCTATTACTGAATCTAAAGACCTTAACGTTTATTCTTTTGATAATCTCCTTGGGTCACTCATTGCATATGAGCAAGGAGTGAGTCAAAGACAAAGTGATGCAGGTGAAAAGAAGGAGTGAACGGTGGCACTAAAAACAAACAACTCAGAAAGTGACAGTTCTGCAGGGGAGAAAGAAGATGATATAACATTGATGACCTGACAGTTCAAGAACTTCTTAAAGAGAAAATAAAAGTGTCATCAGAACGGCTGGAATAAAGGTAAAAGCTCAATGTCTAATAAAGTTTCATCTGATACAATCTATTTTGAGTGTAGGAAGCCAGATCACCTTCGAACTGATTTCCCCAACATGAAGAGCCAACCAATAAAGGATATAGGAGAGGGAAAAAGCTAGTACAAGAAAGAAAAGATGAAGACACAAAAAGCTTTTTGGGCCGACTCTGCCTCAGAATCGTTAGAAGAAGAAGCAGAGGAGGAGGTAACAAATTTGTGTTTTATGGCTATTGATAAATTTGATCAATCGGATCAAGATGAGGTATGTCAACTTTCATATGAAGAATTATTGCTTATTTCTGAGAATATTCATGACTCATATAGGAAGTTAAAAAAGATGCATGCTAGTCTTAATATTAAATTTAATTCTTTACAAACTGAGCATGCTAACTTAGTTAAGGATAATTCTAATTTAGATAGAGATCATATGCTACTTCTTGATGAGTATGATGCATTAAATAAGAAGCACATTGAACTAACTAAAATGCATGAAACCTTGAAAACCACTCATGTTGAACTAGAAGAGGCTTTTCAAAGATTAAACAAACTTGCATTAGAAGTAGATCACAATGAGCATTTATTAAAAATAGAAGTTTATGGATTGGCATATAAAAACAACACTTTCAAGAAAGAATCAAAGAATTAGAAAAGGAAATTGAATCACTCACATTAGCCCAACCTATTCAACCCCTAACACAACATGCATCACACAGCTTTAGGAAGAGGCATCACTACCCAAATAGGTTAGTGAACCCATTTCCTGGTGTTAGGTGCTTCTCTTGTGGCATGCTAGGTCACATAGCCTGCACATGCACAATTCACTGTAGGACACACTTAGTATGGAGACCTAAACTGCATCCATCACAACATAGCATGTATACATCTCATTCATGCTAAGCATAAGGAGGAACCCTAACTCACTTGGGTTCCCAAATCTAGTCCTTGAAAGAAATTATAGGGATGCTCTCACAAAAGACCTAGTGAGAGCATCTGGTACCTGGATAGTGGCTACTCACGACACATGATTGGAGATATGAAGAAGATCATTCTATTGGAGACCAAAACTGGAGGTAAAGTAACATTGGGAGACAACACTACCAGGAAAGTGATAGGCTCAAGTATTATTGGTAATGCTAAGAATTTTTTAATTAAAAATATTTTATTAGTTGATGATTTGAAGTATAACTTACTTAGCATTAGTCAATTGTGTGACAAAGGTTTTGATATAAAATTTCTGTCTAATAAATGCCTGATTAGTTTAAATGATAAACTAGTTTTAGAAGAAAAATGAATGAATAATGTTTACATGTTAGACCTTGATTGCATTGATAGTTCAAATTCAATTTGTTTGAAAATAATAGTTGATGACTCAAGGCTATGGCATAGGAGACTATGATATGCTAGAATGAAAACACTTATAAACATCACTCATAAAAACCTAGTTAGAAGCATGCCAAAGTTAGACTTTACTAAGGATCACTTATGTGAGGCTTGCCAACTAGGAAAACAAGTCAAATCATCCTTCCATTCAATTAGAGATTTGATCACCTCTACGCCATTAGAAATCCTACACATGGACTTATTTGGACCCATTAATACAGCCAGCCTAGGTGGAAAATATTATGGATTTGTGATTGTAGTTGACTTCACTAGATTCACTTGGGTAAGATTCCTAGCACATAAGAATTAGTCTTTAGAGGAATTTAAGGTATTATCCACATGGATTTAAAGAAAATTAGGTTGTGAAATCGCAACAAACCATAGCTATCATGGTGGAGAGTTTCAGAATGATAAATTTGAATCATTCTGTCAAGAGATAGGAATATAACACAATTTCTCAGCCCCTAAAACACCTCAACAAAATGCTATAGCAGAAAGGAAGAATAGAACTTTGGTAGAAGCTGCTAGAGCATTGTTAGTAGAGTACACCCTTCCTAGATACTTTTAGGCAAAAGTAGTCAACACAGCGTGTTATGTTTTAAATAGGGTAAACATTAGATCTAAGATGAATAAGACTCCTTATGAACTCCTTAAGGGTTGGACACCGAACCTTTCACACTTACATGTCTTTGGGTGCAAGTGCTTCATCTTGAATAATGACAAACATCCCTTAGAAAAATTCGATCCCAAGTCTGATGAGGGTGTCTTCTTAGGTTATTCATTTGTAGGTAAGGCCTATAAAATCTTTAATAAGAGAACTCTAGTAGTAGAAGAGTCCACCCATGTAGTATTTGATGAATGAGATAAGTCTTCTGAAAATAAAATTGAAGATGATGAAATAGAGGCAATTTAAGGAGTAGAGATTATGACCTTAGGAGAAAGAGTATAACTTCAAGAATATTTGCCTAGGAGAATGAAGATATTCTTCTAGTCATCCTAAAGAGTTAATTTTAGGAGACCCATCAGAAGGTGTAAGGACTAGGCATGGACTTAGGAAAGAGCTTAGTCATTCAGCATTCATCTCTATGATATAACCTACAAGTATAGATCAAGCCTTAGGAGATGAATTCTGTATTCTAGCAATGCAAAAAGAACTGAACCAATTCATCAAGAATGATGTTTGGGAGTTAGTCAAGAGACAAAAAGAACAAAGTGTTGTTGGAACAAAATGGGTCTTCAAAAATAAGATGAATAATTCAAGAACAATAATAAGAAATAAAGCAAGATTAGTAGCTAAGGGGTACAACCAAATTGAGGGAATAGACTTTGGAGAAACCATTGCTCCTGTTACTAGACTAGAAGCCATAAGAGTGCTCTTAGCTTTTGCTTGCTTCAAGAACTTCAAACTATATCAAATGGATGTAAAGAGTGCTTTTTTGAAAGGGGTAATTAAGGAAGATGTCTATGTTGAGCAACCCCCCATAGTTGAAAGTTCATAATTTCCAAATTACGTGTTCAAATTAAAAAAGGCACTTTATGGATTAAATCAAGCACCTAGAGCATGGTACGAAAGACTTAGCTCATTCCTATTGAATAGATGATTTGAAAGGATAGTGCAGATACTACACTCTTTTTTTAAAAGATCAAAAATGAAATTCTCATTGTTCAGATTTATGTGGATGACATTTTATTTGGATCTTCAGATAAAATGTTATGTGATGAATTTTAAAAAATAATGAGTAATGAGTTTGAAATGAGCATGATGGGAGAACTTAATTACTTTCTTGGCTTTAGTATAAAATAAATGGATAACGAAACTTTTCTTTGCCAAACAAAGTACATTAAGGATATTTTGAAAAAATACAAAATGGATAGTGCTAAACCCATGAACACTCCAATGAGCTCAACAATCCAATTAGACAAAGATCCTAGTGGAAAATTAGTAGTTCAGAAAAAATATATAGGAATGATTGGATCCCTTCTTTACCTGACTGCTAGTAGACCGGACATAATGTTTAGTGTGTGCCTCTGTGCCTGTTTTCAAGAGGATCCTAAAGAGTATCACTTAACTGTGGACAAGAGAATCCTTAGATATCTACTAGGCATCCTGAACTTGAGAATTTTGTATCCTACGCACAGTTCTTCCTTTGAAATTTAGGGTACTCAAAATCTAATTTTGCTGGGTGTAAGATAGATAGAAAAAGTACCTCTGGTACATGCCAATTCATAGGACAATCATTAGATTCTTGGTCCAGTAGGAAGCAAAACTCAGTAGCCCTTTCCACGGCCGAGTAGAATATATTACAATAGGAAGTCACGTTGCACAAGTACTACGGTTAAAACAACAAATTCTTGATCTTGGCTTACCGGTAGGAACCATCTCAATCATGTGTGACAATACAAGTGCGATCTGTATCTCTAAGAACCCAATTCAGCACTCTCGAATGAAACACATAGACATAAGACACTATTTCATAAGAGATTACGTTGCTAAGAGAGATATAGAATTACATCACATCGTTACAGGAGAATACTTGGTGTCATAGACATTACTACATTAAAAAAATAAATAAAAAACAAAAAAAATATCTTCTAAGGCTGTTCCTGATCATCACACACTCACTACACAAAACAATCGAATGTGACATTTTATTATCGTACTGTATAATACACCGATCGTATTATATGATATATCTCAATCTACATAAAACACAAACTACATGCAAATTTCGCCTCTATTGATCATACCGTACGACCTACATCATATTGTAAGATACAATTGGTACTCATTCAATCCGTTTGGTACGACATTATTGAGCATCGTACTGTATGATATAACCTCTTCGTACTGTACGATCCACGTTAGCAAACGGATTGAGACGAATTAACTATGGTTGGTAAGTTATTATTGGTGTTCGTACTGTACGATACCTCCACTTCGTGCTGTACGATCCACCTCAGCAAAACAGATGAGAACAACATAAAGGAGTCTTGTATGATATAAATGTCGTTCGTATTGTACGATTCACCTGTTCGTACAGTACAAAACTTTTGTTCAAAAGTCATACTGACGACCCTCGGGACGATCAATATTCTTCTGATCGTATTGTACGATATATATCGTACTATACGCTTTGACCACCTTTTCCTGAAACGATCAGTCAGAATATTTATTACCAATCGTATTGTACAAAACATAATCGTACTATACGATGGTGCAAGATTTCTATAATTTGGCTGGCTAGGTAGATATCTTCACTTGCAACTCACTTCACTCACTACACCTGTTCCTTCTCACCCTTCACTCAGCCTCTACACGATGTCTAGTTCTAGCAAGAGGAGTCATTTGGCAGTAAGAAGTTTGTCTTCCTCTAGCCGTCACAGCTCTCGATTCCTGAGTGCTGAAAATGAGGAAGCTTACCATGAGTATAAAGCCTGCTAAATTACACCTTTCAAAATGCTCAATTAGGCTGCCCTGAATTTTGAGGTAATGAACCTATTTGCTTCCACCACCTTTCAGTTCCTCCTCACTCTGGCCTTCCCCTACAACTTTGAACTTCTTTTGAAATTTCCAGTAAATCTAACCTACGCCGTCGACAACAAAACTTTTTACACCTTTATTTGTCGTCAAAACATAGAGATCACCAGAGTCAACATCACCCATTATATTGGGCTATCCACTGAAGGTCCTAGGGTTCGTTCCTTTCTCATAAATGAATTTGATTGGAGTGAGGTTAATCAAGTCCTTAGGAATGCCACATTCTATCAACACCAGCCTCTCGTCCAATCACTAAATCAAATTAAAAGAGAAGGATTATTCAACATGTCCTTTGAACCTCTATAATATCCAAAGCTGGCGACCAGATCAACATGACCCCGATTTTTTCTATCGCTACCTACCTTATCATGTCCAACACCAAATTCGATGAAGTCAATTTGATTATTGATTACATTCACCATATAACCTTCATTCGCCTCCCTACTACTCGCTGGAAACAAAATCTAGCTCTTGGTCACCTTATAGGATACATCCTTCAGAATAAATACCAACTAACCTATCCTAGTGAACCCGATATCTTCCAATCTTTTATACGGATCCCTTTTTCTATATTATTTTCCATCGGGGATAAGAGCCTGAAGAACCCATCTTTGATGAAGAAGAAGGGAAAGATGCCCCCGTAGCAGCTCCAGCTCGTCCACGATGAGATGCAGCACCCCGAGCTCCTACACCAGCTTATCCTCATGATGATTTGGTCAAATGTTTTGACCAACTTCAGACTCATCTCGATACACACATTCAAGAGTAACATCAGCAACACGAGACTGACATGCAATGGTTTGGGGAACACTTCATCGTGATGATCAACGATTTGACACAATTCTTTACTATTTTCAGCCAAACCAACCTCCACCTCCAAGTGATCAGGACCCTTCCTTTTGAAGTGTATGTGTTGTACTTTTCTTTCTTAGTGTTAGCTCCTCTTTTTGGTGCTGTCAAAAGGGGGAGAAGTTTGTTGCAGTTTTCCTTATGTGTAGTTTGTTTGCTCTTATGCTAAATATAATGCTTTTCCTTTTTTTTTGTACTGCATTTTTCTTTTTAGTATTTTTTTCTTGTTCTTATGTTTAATTTTAAAAACAAATACAAAACAAAAACAAAAAAATTGTCGTTCAAACTTGCTTACAACAAACATTATTTTACATCATCAAAAAGGGGGAGATTGTTTAGACACATGACCCTGAGTTTGAGATTTTGATGATGATAAATAATATTGCCTGAATTACTCTTCATTGAATATCATTTATTGTTTGCTTTTTTTTGTAAGTACTAACATTTCAGGAAGATCACAAGCCACTCAGGACAATGGGAAGACTCAAGACTAGTTAGATTAGGAGTATGAGTCTGACAATGTAATTTATTATTTATTTTATTTTTTATTTTCTTGAGTATGGCCACAAAATAAAGGTGAGTCTGAGCAATCATGTGCACACACAGGGGGAGAGGGTTTTTTAAATGTAAAAAAGAAATAGTTTTTCATTGTCTGTTAATCGTACTGTATGAAGTTATTTCGTACTATGTGATATTATATTATAAACGTATTTTGTGAACAAATCATATGGTACGAATACTATTGTACTGTATGATGTGTTTCAAATCCAAAACCCTAGCCGTCATATTAACTTAAATAAGTTATTCTGCGTCGTTCGTACTATACGAAGACCTTCGTACTGTACGCTCTATTTTAAATACTTACTTAATTTAACTTATGATTAGTGCAAGAAATCAAGGCTTAATTACAAATTGAAAATCATTTTATACGAACAAATTTGTACAATACGATGAATAGAGATGAATTCAAATCATCCCAGAGATCATCCTAGATGATCCCTTATTTTTGTCTCATCGTACTGTACGATATCTATCATACCATATGATGAACAGAGATGACATTTAATCGTCTCGGAAATAATCCTGGACCATGCCTTAATTTTCACCTTTCGTACTGCACGATGTATATCGTACCATACGATGAACAGAGATGACATTTCATCCTCTCGGCTATCATCCTTTAAGAACAGTAGTGTTAAGGATCATACTGTATAATTAAGTATCGTACCGTACAATTAGATTTTGAACTGTTCGTAAATCTTCATACTAGGATGAAGTCTGTTTATACATGTCGTACTGTACGATGAGAAATCATACTTTACGATTGTAACGGCTATTTTGAAAATTTCAGGGATTTTGTAACCTATTTTATGTGTCAAAATTGTTATGTTTTAAGAGAGAGACAGAGGAGGAAAATGTGATTAGAGAGAATATCCTTGGAGAGAGCTCTTGAGAAGTTTTGAGGGGTTGAGAGAGGAAGGAGAAGGTGAGCTTGGTGAGGGGGAAGAGGTGTGAGGGAGATCATACCATTGCTCTGATCTTTCTGCATTTTGCTCCTCCTGTGGCCCAGGAAGAACTTGAGGGAGGCCCTCTAAGGGGGAGTCGTTTCTACATCTGTGACCTTAAGGCACTCTACCTTCTCCAACAGGGAAAAAAATGAGAAGGTTCCTTTCCTTCACCAGGAGGGTAAAGACAGTGCTTGGCACTCCGCCACGCCGATTTGGTGAAAAGGAGTATTATAAGGGCTTCTCCGCCTTGTCGAGGGGGGCAAAAGGAGAGTTATAGTTTGTAGTGAAATTCCCGGAGCGGAGGACTCGGAGGAGTGGACGTAGGTCATGATTTGTCCAAACCACTATAAAACTTCAGATGTATTATTTCCTTATCGCTTTTTATTCTTGCGTGCATTTTATTTTCATAATACTTGCTTGGTGAAAACTTGTGAAAGAAAAAGGATTCTAATGTTGCACGTTAAATACAATTGTTTACCTTCGTAGTAGTTTAAATTTTCATGTTAAAATTTTAAAAACATCAAAAAAATTAGAACTCCTGCTTAGGTTTTAATTATTGCATTAAAATTTTCACAATTCACCCCCCCCCCCTCTTGTCTATCTACTAAATTCAAGGATACCCCCAACACTTGAAGATTTTATAAATCCTATTTTGATGTTGAAATTTTTTAAACCAAGGAAGAGACAAATTTACTATAAAATTTTGAGAAACCCAAATGTTATTCTTGTGGCATGTTTGGACATATATCACACATTGTATCTTGGATAGGAAAACTTGTTTAATCTGGTAACCTAAGATGCATAAATATAGACATATCATATATGCATATAGTTTTATTTTACTAGAAGGAGAAAAACAAACTTATTTGGATTCCCAGCTCTATTATTTGATAGTTTTACAGGCACACTCTCATACATGGCCTCAAGAAAGCATTTGATACTTGGACAGTGGTTGTTCAAAGCATATGACTGGAGAAACCACAAAATTTATATTACTGGAAGCCAAAAGTAAAGGCATGGTTACACTTGGAGATAATACCACTAAGAAAGTGGTTGGCACAGGTATGATAACAAACTTGCAAAAAGTTTTCATTAAAAATGTGTTACTTGTAGAAAGCTTAAAACATAATTTGTTGAGTATTAGCCAGCTATGTAATAAAAGATATAGTGTAAAAAATTTCCTAATAATTGCATATTAAGCGTAAATGGAAATGATGTTTTACATGGATTAATGGTAAATAATGTTTATATGCTAGATTTAAATTATATTAAAACTCCTAATGTTTTCTATTTAAAAATTATTTTTGATCAATCATGGTTATTGCATAGGAAACTTTGTTACTCTAGCATGAAAAACCTTATGAAAATTACGCATAAAAAATTGGTGAGAGGTATGTTGCAAATCTATTTTCATGACTTATGTTTCGATGATTGATAAACACTATTGATTCTCTTGGACTGCCTGTTAATTCTAACTTTTCAGGAATCGAAGATCAGACGAACAAACAAAGCCAATTCAAGATTGCGTAGGTTTATGGTTCAGTCAGTCTGTACTGTGTTTTTTTTTTTTAGTCTATTTGTAATGTTCAAAGAGACTGATGCTAAGTAACCCTACACATACATACTTGAGAGACTTAGAATTTTTATTTTTACTCATATCAGCCAGGATGATATTTACATCGTCCTGGACGATCTGACTTAAAATAGAAAATCTAATCAAGGATTCTTCATTAAGGCAGCCATCATTAACAGATCGTCCTGGATGATACGTGTATCGGTCAGGACGATAAGCTCAAAATAGAAAAAAATTTCCACCATAGATAATTAAGGTATTATGTATTTTTTAATAATCGGCCAAGACGACCTTTAATCGGCCTGGACGATATTCACAAATTATGTCTTAATTGATCAGGAAATCAATGGAGTAATTAAGGATGATTGATATGATCATATCGTCCTGGAAGATCGCAAGATTGGCCGGGATGATCTATTCAAAAACCTTAGTTACTTATGGACGATAAATATCGGCTAACACAAATTCAGGGCGATGCTCTAGATGATTTTCCTCTGATTTGTACTGATCGGCCTGGACGATTGTGAGATTGTCCTGGAAGATCAAGCCAATTTTCTATCATCCAGATTTGCATGCTCTGGCGGATCTTCTTAGATTTGTACTAATCGGCCAGGACAATGTCCATATCGGCCTGGATGATATTGTCGGCAACTTGCAATTAATGAGCTCCTTTGAAACTCTTCTATTTAAGAGCTCTTGTTCAATGTTTTGAACAATCTTTTGATGATTCCTTGACCTGAGAAGACCTTGAGGAGAGAAAAAGAGAAAGGGAGAGAGAGAAAATCTTGTAAGGGGGAGCTTGTGAGGGATTCACAAGGGTTGCTTCAAGGATCGCTCTACTTTTTTTTCGTCTAGAGTTTCTCATATGTGGAAGGGTCGGTAGAGGTAAGGATTCAGCATCTGATTGTGGTTATCTTCCAGCTTCAAGAGAAAGCAAAAGCAGATAGGTTCTCTGCCTTGCCGGTGTGGCAAAAAGGATGTTCTTTATAAAGGCTTCTCAGACTAGCTGTGGGGGCTAAAGGAGAGTCACGAGTGTAGTGCAATACTCGGAGGGTGCCTCCGGGGAGTGGATGTAGGTCGAGTTGACCGAACCACTATAAATTTTTGTGTTCTTATTTCTTGCTTCCGCGCTTTAATTTCCGCATTTATTTTTATTTTGATGTGATTTTGATTTATGTGTTTTTAGTTCTTTGTGAAAAGAAATTTTTAAAATAACAATTCACCCCCCCCCCCCTCTTGGTTAGCTTGGGCCAGTTCTTTAGGGCTTAACATCCCTAACGAACTTTCAAGTGGTATCAGAGAGGGATTCATAAAAACTTAGTTTGAAAACTTTTTAAATTTTGATCCATGGCTAACCTTGGGAATCGTAACACTACGGAAGGTTATTCAATTACACGACTTCCCTTGTTTGACAACTTACCTTTTAATTTCTAGAAAACCTGCATGTCAATGTTTTTACAATCTACTGATTATCGCATGTGGATGCTTATCAAAGAAGGTTATTCTCCACCTTCTCGGGAAATTAATGGTGTTAAAACAGAAGTTGCTTTTACTTAATGGACTTTCGATGAACAAGATTTAGCTCAATTGAATGCAAAATGTTTGAACTATTTTTTATGTGCTTTAAAGTTTGAGGGTTACATGCATGTCTCCACTTGCAAAACTGGTAAAGAAATTTGGGATAAATTGTGTATCACCTATGAAGGCACTAATGAGGTTAAACAATCCCGTTTGAATATTCTCTTGCATGACTATGAACGTTTTCGTATGAAACCTCATGAATCTGTTTCTGACATGTATACTAGGTTTACTCAGATAGTTACTTCACTGCATGCATTAGGAAAAGAACTTTCAAAATATAAAAAAATTAAATAAGATTTTAAGATGCTTGCCTTCATCATTTGATGCTAAAATCACTGCAATCACTGAATCTAAGGATTTGAACACTTATTCTATTGATAACTTACTTGGCTCACTCATTGCTTACGAGCAAGGTGTGAATCAAAGAAATCTTGATGTAGGTGAGAAGAAGAAGGAGAAAATAGTTGCACTAAAGGCACACAAATCAGATTCTAAAACTTTTGGGTCTGAAAGCGATGGAGTTGCCTTCTTCACAAGGTAATTCAAAAGCTTTCTAAGGAAGAAGCAAAAGCATCATTAGAGAAAAGGTAAGGATCATAAATATCCTAAAGGATCTTCTAATGTCATTTGTTATGAATGTAGGAAACCAGGACACGTGAGAACTGATTGCCCTACACTTGAAGATCACTCAAGCAAAGGAAAGGGTGAGGAGAAATCTAAGCTAAGGAAGGACATGATGAGAGTACAAAAAGCATTTTGGACGGATTCTACATCGGACTAATCAGAGACGGAACCAAAAGATGAGACATCAAAATGGTATTTGATGGCAGACGACAATCTTGATCAAGAAGAGGTATGTGAACTTTCCTACGATCAACTTCTTGAAGTTTCAGAAAAAATTCATGCATCATATAACAAATTAAAGAAAACACTGCTAGCTTGAAATTAGAATTTTTGAATCTACAAAAAGAGCATGAAATTTTGACTAAAGACCATCAAATGATTGATTTAAATCACATGACTTTACTTGATGAATTTGATGAGTTAAATAAAAATCATTGTGAATTAGTTGAAAAGCATGATGCATTAAAAGTTTCACACACATCACTTCAATCTGATTTTAAGAAGTCTAAAGAGATGGAGAAAAATTTGAGGATTGAAAATGAGGTCTTAAAAAGAACAAATTTTAAGATTCAAAATGAATTAGAAACATGTAAGAAAACTAGGATGACACCTATTTTTTATCAATTGCCAAAACCTAGGAAGAGGCATTATAACTCAAACCACTTTAGAAATCCTTTTCCTGGAGTTAGATGTTTTTCATGTGGCATGCTAGGACACATCTCACTCACTTGAATAGTTCACCATAGTACACATTAGGTGTGGAGACCTAAGGTGCATGATCCACAACATACCACACATGCATTGCATTCTACTCTTCATAAGAAGGAACCCAAACCTGCTTGGGTTCCTAAATCTAACATTTGGTAATTTTGTAGGAGGGCTCTCACAAAAGGCCTCGGGAGAATATGTGGTACCTGGACAGTAGATGCTCTCTGGTGATACCAACCAGTTTGTTATACTAGAGTCCAAGACTGGAGGCAAGGTTACTCTTGGAGACAACACCACCAAGAAAGTGATAGGCGCAGGTATAATTAGTAATTCCAAGAACCTTATGATTGAAAATGTTTTGCTTGTAGATGGATTGAAGCACAACTTGCTCAACATCAGTCAACTCTATGACAAAGGCTTCATCGTGCAATTCTTTGCAAATTCATGCATTGTAAGTTTAAGTAACAACACTATTTTGCAGGGAAAGAGGATCAACAATATCTACATGCTTGATTTAAATAACATTGAATGTTCTGCTGATGAAAGTGTCCCCAAAAATGGATCTACATGCTTGATCAACAATGTTTAGTTTGGGTCCAAACAAATCCATGTGAAGGACTTCTAAAGGTCTAGAGGTGATAATGTCCTTAATGGGGTGAAAGGTGGAGTGGACTTGCTTTCCTAGTTGACAGGCATCACAAAGGTGGTCTTTTGAAAACTTGAGTTTGGGGACACCTTAGGAAAGTGTCCCCAAACTAGACATTATTGATCAAGCATGTAGACCCCTCAGCAAAATGGGGTAGCTAAAAGAAAGAAATGGACCTTAGTCGAAGCCGCTAAAGCTATGCTTACTGAGTATTCACTTCAAAAATACTTTTGGGCTGAAGAGGTTAACACAGCTTGTTATGTGTTGAATAGGGTGAATGTTAGAGCCAAATTAGAAAAGACGCCCTATGAGATCCTTAAGGGTAGGACACCCAATCTTTCCCACGTTCATGTCTTTGGTTGTAAGGTTTTTATTCACAATAATGGGAAGTCTCACTTGGGAAAATTTGATCCTAAATCTGATGAAGGAGTATTCTTGGGATATTCTAGTGTTGGGAAGTCTTTTAGGGTGTTTAACAAGAGAACTTTGATGGTGGAAGAGATAACCCATGTAGTATTTGATTAGTCTGATCCTAGGAAACATGGAGTTGAGGATGATGATGATATTACAGAGATTACTAGTGAAATAAAAAATTTTGGGAAGGGGGTAGAACACCAAAATAATGAAAGAGTAGGAGAAGTCAACCAAGGAGTAGAAAATATTGATTTGGATGAAAGGATTGGACCTTCTCACATTTTGCCTTGAGATTGGAGATACTCTACAAGTTACCCCAAGGATTTGATCTTAGGATACCCTTCTAGTGGAGTTATGACTAGACATGGACTTAGGAAGGAGGTGAACCACTATGCCTTTATCTCAATGTCTGAACCCACCACCAGTAACCAAGCCCTTACTGATGAGTTTTGGATTTTAGCAATGCAAGAAGAATTAAATCAATTTGTTAGGAATGATGTTTGGGAGCTTGTAGAAAGACCTATGGGACAAAGTTTAGTTGGGACAAAGTGGGTCTTTAAGAATAAGGTGAATGATTCAGGAGTGGTGGTTAAGAATAAAGCAAGATTGGTGGCTAAATGGTATAACCAAATATAAGGGATAGACTTTGAGGAGACTTTTGCCCTTGTAGCTAGATTGGAAGCCATTAGAGTGCAATTATCCTTTGCCTGTTATAAGGGATTTAAGCTTTTTCAAATGGATGTCAAGAGTGTCTTTTTAAATGGGGAAATAAAAGAAGATGTGTTTGTAGAACAACCCCCAGGTTTTGAGAGTTCCCAATTTTCAAATCATATTTTTAAATTAAAAAAGGCTTTGTATGGGTTAAAGCATGCACCAAGAGCTTGGTATGAGAGACTTAGCACATTCTTACTAGAGCAGGATGCAAGGTGGATAGAAAAAACACTTCAGGAACTTGTCAATTCATTGGACAGTCTTTGGTCTCTTGGTCTAGTAGGAAGCAAAACTCTGTTGCACTTACCACTGCTGAAGCTGAGTATATCACTCTTGGAAGTTGTGTGGCCCAAGTCCTTTCACTACATGAAAATCACTGATTTCCGGCGGCTTTCTGGCGGTCACATTTCCGGCGGCTTTCCGACGTATTTCTGACAGTTTTTCTCCACTGAATTTTCCGGCGGGTTTTTCACCTTTCCGGCGGCTATTAAAAATTAAATAAAATGAATAAAATTTTTACTATTTAAATGATTTAAAAAAATTATTAAAACTTATATTAACAATTTAATTGATTTTCATTTTAAAATTAGTTATTTAGTTAATTTTTATTTTATATTAAATATTATTTTTTATTTTAAATTAAATAGTTTCATTTTTTAAAAATTTAAAAATTAATTGATTTTTGGCAATGAATATAGTTTAAATAAAAAATTTTCACAAATAAATCGTATTTGCCTCTTCAGCAATTCGGAAAACCACGGGAAAACTACAAAACCGCCGGAAAAGGTTCAATTACCGACGGAAATGGGTGATTTTCCTGTAGTGTTTTGTTGAAATAATAGGTATTGGATTTAGGATTATCTGTAGGCACCATCTCAATCTTTTGTAACAACACTAGTGTCATATGCATCTCTAAAAATCCTATCCAACATTCAAGGACTAAGCACATTGACATTAGGCATCACTTCATTAGAGATCATGTGACTAAGGGAGACATTGAGTTACACCATGTGACAACTGAAAATTAATTGGCTGACATCTTTATTAAACCACTGGCCTTCAAAACTTTCAGTTCTTTAAGGACCAGATTGGGTGTGATTGACATAAATGCATGAAACTTGATCTTTTAGTCACTTTCTTTTGCTTTTTTTTTTTTTTTCTCTTAGTTTTTGGTGTGTTTTACTTTTTTTTTCCTTCTCTTACTAAGTTTTTCAAAATCATTGCTGAAATGATAACATATTCCATGCCATTGTTTTTGAAAATTTATAGTCAATGTGTTTTTTATCTCTTAATCTCTTAGATGGTAAAAATATTTTGTGATTGTGTCTCTTTCTCTAACCTATTTTAGTGCCATAGTTTTCTTTTCTAATCAAAAATCTATTTCAAATTAAAGATTGTGTATGAAATTAAGATCTTTTCTTAAGCTTGCTTAAGCAAATCTATCTTGTATTTATAATGTTTAAAATCTTTTTGTCACATCAAGACCCCTCGTTACTCTTGTCTTTGATTATTAATTCTTCTTGTGGTAATTCTTCCTTATGTTAGAGAGAGAGCTCCTATTCTCTAATATCTAAGAAGATATACTCACAACTAAGGATTTTTTTAAGAGGTTATAAAAGAGAATGTAGCTTGTAAAAAAAAAAAAAAAATTGGCCAATGATGCCAACAAAAGAAGCGCAAAGACGTCAAAATTGAAAATCTATAAAAAGATGCGCAAAGCGCCACTCAATTGACAAGAGGCATAAAATGAGCCCACTCAAAAGCAAGCTATTCTCCCTTTTTAAATGTTTTAGAACTTAGAAGTTTTGGTTCTCAAAGGCTTGATTTCAATTATTTTGTTATCGTGACAGATTTACTTTGGTTTATTATTTTATAAAGATATTTTTTCTTAAACCAAGTGATGGATGGATTTTTTTCTCATATCTAATTAATTCTTTGAGTTAGGTCATTGATTTCAAAAGATGATTCTACCCTAAAAAAATGTCTGAGCTAAGGGTAACCATAAGCGGATATTTTACTATTCTATAGATTGTTGAGATTGTTAACTCATTAACCCACAAGTTTTTAAATCAATCACATGGAATACTACATTATTTTCATGCCTTGTTTAAAAAAAAAATTTAGTTTGCTATTTTTTTTTCTTCTTTCTTCTTCCTCCTTTTTGATATGTCAAAAGCGGGAGAATTTTTTGTGATATTTTTACACTTATCGATTCCAAAATTTTACTGCTAACTATCTTCGTAGTGTTTTTCCATCATCAAAAAGGGGGAGATTGTTGCAAATCTATTTTCATGACTTATATTTTGATGATTGACAAACACTATTGATTCTCTTAAACTGTCTGTTACTTCTAACTTTTCAGGAATCGAAGATCGGATGAACAAACGAAGCCAGTTCAAGATTGCGTAGGTTTAGGGTTGAGTCAATCTGCACTGTGTTTTTTTTAGTCTATTTGTAATGTTCAAAGAGACTGATGCTAAATAACCCTACACATACACACTTGAGAGACTTAGAATTTCTGTTTTTACTCATATCGGCCAGGACGATATTTATATCGTTCTGGACGTTCTGACTTAAAACAAAAAATCTAAACAAGGATTCTTAATTAAGGAAGCCATCATTAACAGATCATCCTGGATGATACGTGTATCGGCCAGGACGATAAGCTCAAAATGGAAAGAAATTTTTGCCATAAACAATTAAGGTATTATGTATTTTTTAATAATCGGCCAGGACGACCTTTGATCGTCCTGGACGATATTCACAAATTATGCCTTAATTGATCAGGAAATGAAGGAAGTAATTAAGGATGATTGATATGATCATATCGTCCTGGACGATCGCAGGAACGGTTGGGACGATCTATTCAAAAACCTTAGTTACTTCTGGATGATAAATATTGGCCAGCACAAATTTAGGGCGATGCTCTGGTTGATTTTTCTCTGATTTATACAGATCGGCCTGGAAGATTGTAAGATCGTCCTGGATGATTAAGCTAATTTTCAATCATCCAAATTTGCATTCAGGATGATGCTCTGGCCGATCTTCTGAGATTTGTACTGATCGGCCAGGCCGATGTCCATATCAGCCTGGATGATATTGTCGGCAACTTGCAATTAATGAGCTCCTTTGAAGTTCTTCTATTTAAGAGCTCTTGTTCAATGTTTTGAACAATTTTTTACTGCTTCCTTGATCTGAGAAGACCTTGAGGAGATAAAGAGAGAGAGGGAGAGAGAGAGGATCTTGTGAGGGGGAGCTTATGAGGGGATTCATAAGGGTTGCTTCAAGGATCGCTCTGCCTCTTCTTCGTCTAAAGTTTCTTGTCCGTGGAAGGGTCGGTAGAGGTAAGGATTCAACATCTGATTTTGGTTCCCTACCAGCTTCAGGAGGAAGCAAAAGGAGATAGGTTCTCTTCCTTTCCGGGGTGGAAAAAAGGAGGTTCTTTGTAAAGGCTTCTTCGCCTAGCTGTGGGGGCTAAAGGAGAGTCACGAGTGTAGTATAATACTCGGAGGGCACCTCGAAGAGTGGACGTAGGTCGAGTTGACTGAACCACTATAAATTTTTATGTTCTTGTTTCTTTCTTCCGCACTTTAATTTCCTTATTTATTTTTCTTGTGGTGTGATTTTTGTTTATGTGTTTTTAGTTCTTTGTGAAAAGAAATTTTTAAAATACCAATTCACCCCCCCCCCCCCCCTCTCTTGGTTTACTTGGGCCAGTTCTATAGGGCTTAACATCCCTAACGAACTTTCAAGGTATACCAAAACAAATCTTTACTAAGGTTCACCTTTGCAATGCATGTCAATTAAGAAAATAGTTGAAGTCTTCTTTTCATTTCAACAAGGATCTTAGAACTAGTAAACCTTTGGAGGTCTTACATATGAATCTTTTTGGATTGGTTGAAACTGTGAGTCTAGAAGGGAAGGTATACAAATTTGTGATTGTAGATGATTTTTCTAAATTCACTTGGGTTAAATTCTTATATCATAGGAATGGATCATTTGAAGAGTTTAGAGATTTTTTGACTTAAATTCAAAGGAAATTAGGGTGTGAGATTTTAATAATCTAAAGTGATCACGGAGATGAATTTGAAAATGAGATTTAAGAATTTTTGTAAAGAAAAAGGAATTGATCATAATTGTTTTGCACTTAGAACCCCTCAGAAGAATGGAATAGTTAAAAGAAAGAACGGAACATCAATTGAAGCTGCTCGAGCCATGTTGGCAGAATATTCACTTCCTAAATATTTGTGGGCTGAAGAGGTTAGCACTACATATTATATTCTGAATAGGGTAACATTAGATCAAAATTAAATAAAACATCCTATGAGCTTCTTAAGCGGAGAACACCTAATTTTTCACATTTGTATGTTTTTGGATGTAAGATGTTTATTCATAATAATGAAAAATCTACCTTAGAAAAATTTGATCCAAAATCAGATGAAAGAATTCTTTTTGGATACTCTAGTGTTGGAAAATCTTATAGAGTATTTAACAAAAGAACTTTGGTAGTTGAGAAGACCATATATAATGTATTTCATGAATCTGGAATTTTGGAAGAGCCAAATTTGGAAGAGGAAAAAATAAACAATAACTCCTAAAAGATTGAGAAGATTATTTTGGATAAAATTTAGAGATAAAAAATCCTTTGCCTAGAGATTTAAAATTTTCTAAAAACAACCCTAAGGATTTGATTTTAGGAGAACCATGTGAAAGTGTTGGGACTAGGCATTAATTATGCAAAGAAGTCAATTATTATGTCTTTATTTCAATAATAGAACCCACAAATATAAACCAAGCACTTTCGGATGAATTTTGGATTTTGGCAATACATGAAAAATTAAATCAATTTGTAAGAAATGAAGTTTGAAAATTAATTGCAAGGCCAAAGAATCAAAGTGTAGTCAGAATTAAGTGGATATTTAAGAATAAAATTAATTATTCAGGAGTTGTTGTTAGAAATAAGGCTAGATTGCTAGCTAAGGGGTATAATCAAATTGAAGTGATTGATTTTGAAGAGATATTTTCCCCTGTAATGAGACTTAAAGTAGTTAGGGTTTTGTTAGCCTTTACCTATTTTAAAGGATTTAAATTATTTCAAATGGATTTATAAAGTGCCCTTTTGAATGGAATGATTCAAGAGGATGTTTATGTTGAACAACCTCCAGGTTTTAAAAATTCAAAATTCTCAAATCATGTTTTTAAATTGAAAAAGGTATTATATGGATTGAAACAAACACTTAGGGTGTGGTATGAGAGGTTGAGCACTTTCTTACTTGATAGATTATTTGAAAAAGAAAGGGTGTATACCACTCTCTTTTTGAGGAAATTGGGAGATGGCATACTCATTATACAAATTTATATTGATGATATCATCTTTGGATCTACAAATAAAAATCTTTATGATGAGTTTTCTAAAATAATGTGTAGTGAATTTGAGATGAGCCTAATGGGAGATTTAATTTATTTTCTAGGTTTTAGCATTAAGAAAATTGAGAAATGAACATTTCATAGTTAGTCAAAGTATGTTAACGACATGCTCAAGAAGTTTGAAATATTTAATGCTAAACCTGTTAGTACACCTATGAGTTCCTCAGTTCAATTGAAAAAAGATCCAAAGGGAAAATCTATTGATCAAAAGAAATTTAAAGAAAATATTAGATCTTTGTTTTATTTAACTTCTAATAGACTTGATATTATGTTTACTATTTATTTATGTGCTAGATTTCAATCAGATCAAAAAGAATCACATTTGATAATAGTAAAAATGATTTTGAGATATCTCTTAGGAACGTAGAACTTAGGACTTTGATATCTTAAGTGCATCTCTTCATTTGAAATTATTGGATATTCGATTCAAACTTTGCAAGTTATAGGGTTAATTGAAAGAGTATATCGGGAACTTATTAATTTATTAGAAATTCTTTATGTTGCAAATCTATTTTTCATGACTTATATTTTGATGATTAACAAACACTGTTTCTCTTGGACTGCTTGTTGCTTCTAACTTTTCAGGAATTAAAGATCGGACGATCAAGAAGAAGCCAGTTCAGGATTGTGTAGGTTTAGGGTTGAGTCAGTCTGTACTTTTGTTTTTCACGTCTTGAGTCTACTTGTAATGGTCAAAGAGACTGATGCTAAGTAACCCTTCACACACACACACACTTGAGAGACTTAGAATTTCTGTTTTTACTCATATCGGCCAGGACGATTTTTGGATCGGCCTGGACGATCAGGCTTAAAATAGAAAGTCTAAATAAGGATTCTTAATTAAGGCATCCGACATTAACATATCGGCCTGGATGATACGTGTATCGGCCAGGACGATAAGCTCAAAATAGAAAGAAGTTGCCGCCATAAGACAATTAAGGTATACTGTATTTTTAAATTATCAGCCAGGACGATCATAGGATCGGCCTGGACAATATTCATAAATTATGCCATAATTATTCAGGAAATCAAGGGAGTAATTAAGGATGATTGATACGATCATATCATCTTGGACGATCGCAGGATCAGCCAGGACGATCCAGTCAAAAACCTTAAGTTACTTCAGGATGATAAGTATCGGGCAGCTCGTATCAAGGGCTATTGTCAGGACGATTTTTCTCTGATTTGAACTGATCGGCCAGGACGGTTGTGAGATCGTCCTGGATGATCAAGCCAATTTTTAATCATCCTACTTTGCATCCAAGACGATACTCTGGCCGATCTTCATTGATTTGTACGGATTGATCAGGCCGATGTCCATATCGGTCTGGACGATATAGTCGGCAACTTGTAATTAATGAGCTCCTTTGAAGCTCTTCTATTTAAGAGATCTTGTTCAAAATTTTTCAAGACCTTTTGTTATTGCCTTGACCTGAGAAGACCTTGAGGAGAGAAAGAGAGAGAGGGAGAGAGAGAGAGGATCTTGTGAGGGGGAGTTTGTGAGGGAATTCACAAGGGTTGCTTCAAGGATCGCTCTGTTTGTTCTTCGTCTAGAGTTTCTCATCCGTGGAACGGTCGGTAGAGGTAAGGAGTTTGCTTTTGGTTGTGGTTCTCTGCCAGCTTCAGGAGGAAGCAAAAGGAGGTAGGTTCTCTGCCTTGCCGGGTGTGGAAAAAAGGAGGTTCTTGTGAGGGCTTCTCCGCCTAGCCTTGGGGGCTAAAGGAGAGTCACATTTTGTAGTGCAATACTTGGAGGGTGCCTCCAAGGAGTGGACGTAGGTCGAGTTGGCCGAACCACTATAAATTTCGGTGTTCTTATTTTTGCATCCACACTTTTATTTCCGCATCGTTGTTTTTCTGTAGTGATTTTGGTTTGTGATTTTTATTCTTTGAGAAAAAAAATTTTTAATTACCAATTCACCCCCCCCCCCCCCCCCTCCTCTTGGTTAGCTTGGGCCAGTTCTATAGGGCTTAACATCCTTAGCAAACTTTCACTTTAGTTTCTTGATCCAATAGAAAATAGAATTTTATAGTCCTATCTACTACTGAAGCTGAATACATTGCCTTAGAAAGTTATGTGACACAAGTTCTTTGGTTGAAATAACAATTGATTAATTTAGGATTAACAATAGGCACAATTCCAATTTATTGTAATGACACTAGTGTCATTTGTATTTCAAAAAATCTTATTCAACATTCTAGAACTAAACATATAGACATAAGGCATCATTTCATATGGGATCACGTATCCAAAGGAGAGATTGAATTGAACCATGTTTCTACTGAAAATCAACTTGTGAATATTTTTCTAAAATCATTAGCCTTTGATACTTTTAGCACATTAAGAATAAGGCTAGGTGTGATCGATCTTAATGCTTAATTAAAAAATTGTCTACAAACTTGATATGTATTTTTGTGTGTTTTTTCTATTTTTTTTTTACAATGTGATTGTTTTTGTTTTATTTTTGTGTGTTTGTTTCTGTTTTTTCTTTTTACATTTTTGTGTTTTAGACATGTTATTTGACACATATAATCCTTATTTCTGAATGATCGTGATGATTTTCTAAGTGTTCTAGTCATACTGTACAAAATTATTTTTATCCTGTACGAATTATGTAGAATATCAATAGTTATTTTGAACTGATTGCATAAAATATAAATTTTCTAATACATATCATACTATGCAATTTTTATATCATCCCAAATGATTTGTATTACTTCATTTATATGCATGTAGATGGTTATACAGGCAAAATCAATTATTATAACCAATCGTACATATGAACTTTTAGTTCGTATATACGAACTACATATTATTTGGTGTGGGGGATGAACCTAACCGTCTTTAAAATGATCTTAAATAACCGATCATCCCGGATGAACACTTGTTCATCTGTATGATTATCTGGTTAAAATGCTTGTATAAAAGGATGCTTCATAACTTGCATGATTACGAAATGTTGTTTTATTTTGAACATATTCATTCGTACATATAAAATTCATTTCTTCATGTATGAACAATCAATCGTACATTACAAACCATTTTTCATATGTACAAAAGATCATTTTTCTTTAAATATGAGGGCATTAGAATTCATTTTCATTCGCTTCAATATCCTCTTCCAATCCTTCTCAACTTAGCAATGGCAAGTTCTAGCAAGTGGGGTAGACTCACTAAGGGATCGTCTTCTTGGAGTGGAGATGACAACTTTCTATCTAGGGCAAATGAGAATTCTTTTCTTAGGTTTATCTCTGCAAAAATTACTCCTTCTAGAATCCTACTTCAAGAGGATATCCTCTTTCAAGTGATGCCTCTTTTTACCACCACTTAATTTCTTTTAATCCTAACTTTAATTCATGCCTACAACAAAGAAATCTTTCACTGTTTTCTGGCTAACATGCCTTTTAGTTCTGATGAGAATAGGATAAGACTTACGTCCTAAAGAAAAGGGTAGAAATCATAAAGGAAGATTTGGGAACCATTTTTATTTAAGAATTCAAGGAGTTGGAGTCCACATAATGACTTCAAAATCTGATTTTGATTCATCCAAAATAAATAAAGTTCTTTGAGGGATTGAGCAAGTAAGTCATTTTCCTAGAGTCTATACTTTAAACCAAAATTCAATGGTCATTCAACATGTCCTTAGAACTTCCATAATTCCTAAAGCTGGTAATCATATTAACATTACTCCTCTTCCATCCACTGTTACTTATGTTATCATGACTAGACAACCAATTGATGAAGCCCAACTTATTATTGATTATATTCATAGACTTTCTGAAATTGGTCATGTATCTTATAGGAGGAAGAAGAATATTGCCTTAGGACATCTTATGACATATATTTTAGAGAAGAATAACAATCTTGTTCATCCTGACCCACAACTTGAATTGCTAATCTACTTTATTAATACTTCATTTTGAGCACTTTTTGGGAAAGATGGTAATGCAAGTGAGGATTCTGAGGAAGAAAGGGGAGCTCATCTATAGTGGCAGGATGCTTAGTACCAGTAAGACATTGGATTGATTCGAGGACAGTTCGAATATGTGAACACTAACATAGCTATGATGAATAGCTATTTTTCTATCTTCAACCAGCCTCCTCCTCCAAGCCATGGCCCCTCAGATTTTTAGATGTACTTCTAGTGTGTTGTCTTTGTTAGTCATTTGAGATGTGTTTATCTTTGTGATGTTTTTCAATGCTTTGAGCACTTATCTTATTTTTAGATCTTTGATGATGTTGTTGTTATGTTATCTTGTTTTAAGATATATGATATTGATATCAGTTGTGCTTTATTGTATTAGATCTTTATATTTATGTCCATAAAAATTATCTTATTTTGTTTACTTGATCTTGTTCCTTGTTTAAAATGTTAGTTTTCCTATATGTTAATCCTATCTTAATTGATCTGAAAAATGTTATAAATTAAATAGTAATATAAAAAATTAATTTTATTATGAAATCTAATTTTTTAAAACTTTTAAATTAATTTATAACTTGATTAAGTTAAGACAATCAATCTTATGTTCTTTTTAGGCAAACATAATTAACAATATTACTATTACTATTTTGATGTCTTACTACTTTTTATTTCTCTTTTTAATATAATTATTCTTGTAATTAGATAAATTTGATTTTTTAGATTATTGATTTTGGAAAGATCAATTAAAAAAAGAGAGTGAAATGTACAATGCGTACAAAAATTAAAAGAATATGCAATGGTTCACAAATTGAATAGAGGTATAAAATTAGCCCAAATACAAAAAGATGCACAAAGTGTGCTAAAAAATATTTGAAAAGATACGCAATGTTGTATATTAATAATATTCTTTCCTCTATCTTTTAATCAATAAACTCAAGTCAATCTAATTTTCCATTCTGTTTTATATTGAAAATTGAAATTATCTCATTTTCATGTTATCACTTTTGCAAATAATTCTCTTTATCTAAATTGTCTATAATGCTTCATGATTTTGGTTAACTTTTCTTGTCTATGTTATACCTTAATTTAAATGTATTTGAATCTTTCTTTTTCAACTAACAAACATTAACTTTGTCATTTCAATTATAGTTTAATCTCTTTCAAGATCAATTTCTAAGGTTTCTCATATGACTTCTTTCATTTAAAACTATATATTCTTCTTCTCTTTTTGTGTTGTTAAAATGGGGAGAAATATTGTTTGTTTGATTGATTTTGATTATTTTTGATGTGTTAGTATTGTTTTGGTTGTTGTGTTTAGTGTTGTTTTGTGTTTTGTTATTCTTGGTTTGTTTTTGTGTGTTTTAAAATTTAAAAATTAAAAATTGATTCATTCTTAAAAAAATTCCCTTATATTCATATGTTTAATCATTCAGAGGGAGTTAAGGAGAAAATTTAGGGTTCAATTTTATTTCAAATAATACTTGTTTTATCATCATCAAAAAGCGGGAGATTATTAAGATTATTGCAACTTAGTTCTTTATTGTTGATATTCTTGCAACATATTTGTTTTTATGATTCAAAATATTATTATTTTAATTATTATTTCTCCTAACACATTTTTAATGCACTGCTTTGTTGTTTGTCTTTACTAACATTTCAGGGAAAACATACTCTAGAATATTGAAGACTTCAAATCAGATCAGTTTAAAAGTTTATCGTTTATGAAGTCTGTATTTTTCATTTTATTGAGTTTGAGAAAGTGTGATTGTTATTGAGTTTTTGTGCACACACACAGAGGAGAGACAAAAACTTGAATTTTTCAAACTAATTGTACTATATGAATTGACTTCAAATGAGATAATTTGTTCAGTTATTTTCCGATAAGAGCATACATACGAAAATGAAATAAAAATTTTCTAAAGTATAAATCATATTGTACGAACATAGTTCATACATGCCTTCAAGAGTATGAAATGGATGGGTTTTTGGTCATAGAAAAATAATTTTCTAAGTATGGATCGCACTGTATGAACACAGTTTGTACATGCCTTCCAGAGTATAAAATTGATGGGTTCCTGAACACGTAAAAAGAATTTTTCTAAGTATGGATCATATTGTACGAACTCCATTTGTATATGCCTTCTAGAGTACGAAATGGATGAGTTCCTAAATGCGTAAAAAGAATTTTCTAAGTAATAGATCGTACTGTACGAACATACTTCGTACATGTATTCTAGAGTACAAAATTGTGAGGTCCATTTTTGTTCCTACCTTTCATCTCTACGAACTTGAAATTTTTATAACTGATCGTATCGGATGATGACATCATCGTATATACGCCATCCAAAGTATGAAATATTGGGGTTCCTTTTATACACATAAAATTTTAAAATTTTCTAACTGTTCATCCCAGACAAACTTGGTTCATTCCGAACGATGATCGACTATGAAATAAATTTATATCGATTCACAACAGGTTCATACGTAATAGATTTTTAATTGTTCGTAACATATTTCACTCTTTCTCTTGTCTTTCTAGATTGCTCATGAGATGATCTTCAAAAAAGATTATGTTCTCTACTAACACTTAGAAAGTGTGAAACGATAATGGTTCTCTATTGACACTTAGAGATTATGAGCAACTGATGGCTCTCTGCTTAAACTTAGATAGTATGAAAGGATGACGGTTCTCTGCCTACACTTAGAGTGTGTGAAAGGATGATGGTTCTCTGCTGCACCAGGGATTGGTGGAAGAAAGTTTTGTAAAAGCTTATCCACCTTACTATCGGGGCAAAATGAGAGACACTTTTGATAATAGTGCAATACCTGAAGAGGAAGTCTTTAGGGAGTGGATTTAGGTCATATTTGACCGAACCATTATAAATCTTTATGTCATCTAAATTTCTGTCCTTTATTTACTACAAGTTTTTATTAAGTGGTTAAAAAATATTTTTAAATATTATCAATTAACTTGCTAAGAATTTTTAAAGGTTTTTATTTTTAAAATCTAAGAATAATTTTTAAAATTACCAATTCACCCCTCCTCTTGGTTAGCCTTGGGACATTAGCTTAACTTTAATAACCTAATCAAGATTCAACACTAATTCCATCAACTAATCTAGTTGTCCTAGTATACCCTTCTTGAACTATAAATCCACAGGCAATAATCAAGTGATTGCGCAAATGTAGACATGTGTGTTTTCCAAAAATTGAAAGGGATATTGTCAAATAATGGAGGTCTAGTAATCGAATACCCTTTAGGTGTTTTTCAGTTTTTAAAAGCAACCATTCCCATTTTTCAAACTTTTTAAACAAAGCTCTGATACAACTTGTTAATTCTGTATAGGTTGTTAAACCTAAGCTATTGTCCCAAGGCTAACCAAGAAGGGGGGTGAATTGGTAATTTAAAAAAAATATATATCTTAGATTTTTAAATAAAAAAACATTTTGAATCTTATAGCAAGTTAATTTAAGTTTCAAAATAAACTTTTCAACCAGAATAAATAACTTATAGTAAAAAAATACGAAGATTAAAAGACATAAAGATTTATAGTGGTTTGGTCAAATATGACCTACATCGACTCCTTGAAGACTCTCTCTTCAGGTATTGCACTATTACCAAAATGACTTTCCTTTTGCCCCCACAGCAAGGAGGAAAAGCCTTTACAAAAAACTCTCTTCCACCAATCCTAGGTGTTGTTGAGAACCATCATATTTTCACTCCCTCCAAGTGTCAGTAGAGTATCATCATCCTTTCACACCTTCAAAATTTTGGGAGAGTACCATCATCAGTTTAAACCCTCCAAGTGTCGATAGACTACCGTCATCTGTTTATACCCTCCAAGTTTCAGGAGAGTAGTATCATCTATTTACACCCTCCAAGTGTCAGCAGAGTACCATCATCTATTCACATCCTCCAAGGTCGGTAGAGTACTTTCTTCTATTTACACTCTCCAAGTGTCTGTAGAGTATCGTCATCTTTTTACACTCTCCAAGTATCGGTAGAGTACCATCGTCTATTCACACCCTCCAAGTTTAAGCAGAGTATCATCTTTTATTTACACCCTCCAAGTGTCGGTAGAGTATCATATCGTCTTCAAAGATCTTCTCACAAGCACCTAGAAAAAAGAAAATAAGAGTAATCACCAAAAACATAATGAGATCCTTACCTTTGAGTAACCTTGTGAATCTTTCACACTCCACTTATAAGAAATCTCTCTCAAATACTCTTCCACACTCTCTCTTTCACTTGCTCTTGAAAATACATAATGAAAAAACTTTTCATATCAGTTATAGAGGTTCTTTTATATCAAAGATACCAAAAATCATCTAGAAATTGAAATTTTTCATTTTGAGCAAACACAATCATATAGTAGGATCATATGTTTGTATATACAAAAAGTTTAAAAACTGTTACGTACGAACCTTATGTGAATTACTATGAAATGATTTCATACACGATGATCATTCAGTATGAACCTAGTTCATACTTTACGAACAGTTTGAAATTTGTTTCATCATCATCAGGATGAAGAGGTACCCCATAATTTTGTACCCTATATGGCATATGTACGATGACAACATCATATGGTATGATCAGTTATGAAAATTTTCAAGATAGTATAGACGAAAAGGGACCTGTCCAATTCATACCCTGGATGGCGTACCTACGATGACGGCATCGTATGTTACAAACTGTTTAGAAATTTTTCATCTTCATCTGGAAAAAAATGGACCCATCAATTTGTACCCTGGACGGCGTATGTATGATGATGACATCGGACGATACAAACCATTCAAAAAAACTTCAAACTCATCGAGATGAAAAGAGAGACCAATCAAATTTGTACCCTGCATGGCGTATGTACAAATGATATATCATATAGTACGATCCATACTTAGAAAAATTTCTACTTTCTATTTGTTTGACTACTCATAGGGGAAAATAACTGAACAAATCATCCCAAACAAAAATATTTCATACAGAATAATCAGTTTAAAATTTGTAGATTTTAAACTTTCCCCTCGATGTGTATGTGAACAGTTATTCAATTACAATCACACTCTCTCATAATCAATAAAATGATAAATACAGACTTCATTTACAATAAACCCTAAACTGATTGATTTGAAGTCTTCAATAATCCGAAGTACGCTTTATGTCTTCAAAATATTGTGTTGGGAAACATCCTACTACTTGTTCTTTAAATCTTCGTGATTCTAAAGTTTGGCAAAGGATGTGCAAGGTTAAGTGGGAAGTGGAGTCTCATCTTTCTTGGTGTCTTGGGGAAGGCAACATTTTTTCCTGGCAGGACCAATGGTTAAACTCTTGCATTTATTGACTCCCTCATTTACTCCAACTTTATGGCTGTGGTTAAGGTAAATTACTTTATTAATGATAATTATTGGGATTATAATAAGCTTGCCAATGTTATCCTGGATTGTATCATTCAAAAAATTGTTAAACTTCCTTCTTAACCTGGAATTAAAGGATGTGTTATTATGTAAGTTGACTAGTGATGGGAATTTTAGATTAAAAGATGCTTGGCATGATTTCAGACAAAAGAATGAGGTTAATACCATTTTTTTTTATGATTTGGCATAAAAGTATCCCCTTTATTGTTGCTACTTTTATCTGGTGTATTATTCATAGATTCATTCCTATGGATGATAATTTAATCGAGAGGGATTTTTTTCTTCCTTCTAAATGTCAATGTTGTTTCCATTTGGAAAGTATGCATCATGTTTTTGTTTTGGGTCCTCTTGCTGTTAAGACTTGGTGTTACTTTGATGATATTTTCAATTTAAATATTTTCAGTGTGAACTTCTCCATTAATGCTCTTCTTAATGCTTGGTTTATCAATTCCAAAGGGCACAGTAGAAATGTTACCTCTTCCCTAATTTTAGGGTTCCTTTGGATGGAAAGGAACAATTTACTTTTTAATGGTATCAGAATGGATTCCCATAGAGTTATTAAGAATGTGACTGATAAATTGCTCTGTTTGTCTTCTGTTAATTTGGTTTCTATTAAAACTTTCAATAATTATTATGATGTTGCTAAGGAATTTGGTATTAGGTTGGAGGCTTCTTTACGTCCTTCTCTTCCTCATTTTGTTGCTTGGGTTAAACTAGTTGTTGGTTGTTTCAAGTTGAACATAGGTATTACCATTGAGGTTAATAACATGGGTTGTGGTGATATCATAAGAAACAACAAATGTAATGTTATTCTTGCCTATGCGAGATCGTTTCGTAATGGTAATCCTACTATGAAATTTCTTACTATTGTTCTTATAGTTTAAGGAGTTGTATTTTCCTCATCATTGATAGTATTGGTATTGCGACTTGAGCCTTCTTATAACCTTCAACGCATTTTTAATTAGGTCAACTCTATTTGTAACTTGGAGGCTTTTTATATTGTTAGAGACATTAAATAGTTGATGATTTTTATCCCTATATTTGCTTCTCAAGTGCTTAAGGCAATGTTTGTGCGACTTGGTTGGCTCATTTTGGATCAGTGATTGATTTTTTCATGGATATTGTGGAAACCAATGTTCCCACTCCTTTAAAAGGCCTATTAGGATTCGACAAAATTTGCCTACCTTATGTTACTAGTTTAGTTTTTGCCTTTTGTGTTTTCTATTTTAGGTTTTTGGCCCATTTCTGATGGTAGTTTTTTGTACGTTGGGCTTTGCTTTTGTCTTGGGATTATTTTGGTGATCCTTTTTAACAAGTTCCTTGTTCTTGATTTTAATATTTGGGAGTGCTTTAGCTAGTGCCATGTTAATTGTACTGGGAAGAGTAATGATTGTAACTTTTTATTAAAGGAAACCCTTTTTGCTGCTCTCCTTTCTCATAATCTGGTTGTGCAGGATTCTGCTAGTTGTGGAGCCTTTGGGATGTTGGTTTTCTAGTTGGGGTTATTATTTGGCCATTTATATGGTGGGGTTTTGCTGAGGTATTCTAGTTATGGGGCTTTTGGGTTGTTGGTTTTCTAGATGAGGCTGTTGTTTGATTACGGTCTGGTTGTTAGCTGGTTTTTTTGTGGTTTCTGCTTTGGCCATCTGGGTCTGTTATGATAGATTGCCTCTTCTGGCAATGTTGGTTATATTGCTGGGTTAGTGTTGGAGTTGGATTTATGGAGCCAGTTTTGGTTTTTTCTAGAGTGCTGGGGTTGGTTTCAATTTGAGTGGTTGTTCTTTGGCAAAGTTTGGTTTTTCTCTATTAGGTGTTTTGGGGGGAGGTGGTGCTAGTTGGGGCTCTTTTGTGGGATATTGTGGCATAAGGTGTTTCCTTGTGATTTTTGTACTGTTGACTATAACCTGAGATCTATATGCCCGACCCCTTCTAGCATGAATTGCTTCTCCTCTGGTTTATGGATTGCTTTTTGGATCTCCACCACCTTTTTATCTTCTGTGCTTGGTTTTTGTCATTATTTTGCTATTATTGGTTTTCTTGAGATCTGCCTTTTCCCGGGCATTGTGTATTGGGACGTTTCTATTATGGTGGGTTATTATATTTTCTTTTGTGGTGGAATTTACATTTCCATTGGGTGTTTTGTCCTGAGGCCTATATTTATTCTAGGACTATGGTGGTTTCTATTTATTGGAAGTTGTTTGGATGTTATATAATACACTGGTGGTTCTATTACCTCCATTTTGGCTTTTTAGTTTTTTTTATATATTTTGTGCTTTATTTTCTCTCTTGCAGGATCTTTTTTGTGTAGGTTTGTGCGCATCTAATTTTTTTGGACAAGGAGCTTGTGTTGAACGTCAATAATTGTTGCTCTCCTTTTTTTGGTGCTCTTGCTTGTGCACCGTAGATTGTACTTAGTTTTATTTGTAATTTTGAGTAGTTGGGATCTTGAGCTCATAGGTTTTTTTTTATTTTTTGTCTTGTAGCTCTTTGGAGCATTAGAGAGCTCAAAGACGCTTTAAGGACCTTGTAATTTTATTGTTAATCAATGGGTAGGCCCCTCATTGGGTTTCCCTTAAAAAAACTAAAAAAAAAACATTCCGGACTATGGTTTTCCTAAAATGTTAGTGCACACAAATAGCAAAACAATGCATCCAAAATAGGTTTGGAGTGTTACAACTCGAGCTTATGAGTTTATGTTTTTGATGATAACAAATATTATGACTCGCTTTTTATTATCTACTTGTATTTGCAATATATGTTTGTTTATGTGTATACTAATATTTGAGGAATATCATGAAACATCAAACAATAAATCAGAGCTCAAGATTAGGTTGAATAATATTATGTTGTAAAAGGGTCTGTAATATTCATTGATGTAATTTTGATTTCTTTAGTCAAGTCTTGTAAGGGTGTACGCTTGCTTGGTGACCATGCGCACACACACTAAAAGAAGTGAGATCTAATTAAATCCAGAGGATCAAGCTTTGAACTAATTTTACTAGACGATTTTAGATCATCCAGGATGATCCTTTATGATCTTGGAAAATAGCCGCCAAATGTTAATTTAAGCAAGATTTTAAGATTTAATTTTTTTTCTAATCGTCCTAGATGATCTGGATCATCCAGGACGATCAATACAAATCATGCCTAAATTAATCCTGTGATTAGGGGATTAATAATGGTTAATTTTTTCAATATAATCGTCTTGGACGATCCGTATATTATATAGGATGATGTTTGCAGACAAACTTGATTTTACTAAATCGACCAAGTCAAAATACCATAATTTTTCTTCTAATCATCCTGGACAATCCATAATATCATCCTGAATAATCTGTACATTTGTATACTAATTGTCATGGACTATCCAAATATCGTTCAGGACTATCAGGTCAAATTCTGCACATCGTACTGGACGATCCTGTGATCATCCATGATGATTATGGGCACCGAAATTGAGGTTTTAGGGTTTTTTAAAGACCTCTTTTTAAGTACAACATAAAGGACGATCCTGTGATTGTCCTGGATGATGTTTGGTGCCAAAATTAAATTTTTACGGTTTTTCAGAAGCTCTATTTTTATACATATTGTACATGACGATCTGGCGATTGTCTTGGATGATAATGTCAGTTTTGCAAATCTATTTAAAGATCTCTTGCTTTCTCTTGAAGAGTGTCCTTGGTAGCCATTGAAGCTTCATTCTTCTGGAGGAAACTTGATGACAGAGCTTGAAAGGGAGAGAGGAAAGGGTGGAGTTCAAGAGAGGGAGAAGATCCTTGGAGGGAGTTTCAAGGGAGTGTGGAGGGGGTTCCACACGGTTGCTCATGATAGCTTGCACCTTATGTTGCGGATCTATGGTTTATAATTTTGATGATAGCAAACATTCCTTATTTCTTTACGATTGCCTTATGTGCTAACGTTTCAGGTTCCCACGATCGGACTGCAATTTGGAATCAGCTCAAGATTGGGTAGACTAGGTCTGAGTCAGTTTGTAATCTTTTTCCTTTCTTGAGTCTGTTGTATTTGGTGTGGGACCAGTTGGATTGTAATTTAGAAGATCTCCTATTGTTCCCTATAAGTTTTCTATTTTTGGTAATATCGGCCAGGACGATATTTATATCGTCCTGGACGATCTGTCCAAAATCAGAAACCCTATTTAGGGCATCCTCATTAAGGCAGCCGTCAACATATCGGCCTGGACGATACCTGTATCGGCCAGGACGATAATCTCAATTCAGAAAGAATCAGCCGCCATAATCAGTTTAGGAATTCTTTGTTTTAAGAAATCGGCCCGGACGATATTATTATCGTCCAGGACGATCTAACTCAATCATACCTAAATTGATCTGGTATCTTTGGAAAGCATTAATGGTTGATTGATACGATCACATCGTCCGGGACGATAGAATGATCGGCCAGGACGATGTCCTGGACGATCTTCATCGGACAGCTTGTATTCAGGGCTATGATCAGGACGATTGAAATCGGTTTTAAACTAATCGGCCAGGACGATCGTGAGATCGGCCGGGACGATGTAACCAATTTTCTTCTGATCATCTCAAGTCGTCCCGGGCTAATGAGCTTAATTTGAACTGATCGGCCAGGACGATATGCCTATCGTCCTGGACGATAATGTCGGCAACTTGCATTAATGAGCTCGTTTTGAGAGCTTCTATTTAAGCTTTGGCATGACACTTTGTAAGTGTCTTTGGCAGCCATTGTAGCTTCGTTCTTGTGGGGGAAACTTGAAGAGAGAGCTTGAAAGGGAGAGAGGAAAGGGTGGAGTTTGAGAGAGGGAGAAGATCCTGTGAGGGGGGACTCAAGGGAGTGTGGAGGGGGTTCCACACGGTTGCTCCGGCGAACTCGCACCTTAGTACCATCGGATTCAAGGCTTGTCTCGAGGTAAGTTCACCAAAGAAGAAGTCTCTTTGGTGTCAAAGGACCCGGCATCTCCGCCGCACCGGGAGAGGTGGAAGTGATTTTTGTAAGGGCTTCTCCGCCTAGCTTGGGGGCTAAAGGAGAGTCACTTTTTGTTTAGTGCAATACTTGGAGGGTGCCTCCAAGGAGTGGACGTAGGTCGAGTCGACCGAACCACTATAAATCTCTGTGTTTCTTTTCTTGCTTCCGCACGTTTAATTCCGCATTATTTTCGTGGTGTGATTTGGTTTATGTAACTTTATTTCTTTGTTTAAAAACGAAGTTTTTAAAATACCAATTCACCCCCCCCCCCTCTTGGTTAGTTTGGGACTAAGTTCATAGGGCTTAACATCCCCATCGAACTTTCAAGTGGTATCAGAGCGGTTTTCATAAAATAAGTTTTTAAAAAGCTTTTGAATTTCGATCCATGGCTAATCATACTTTTGCGGAAGGATATTCAATCACTAGACCACCATTGTTTGAAAATATTACATTTGATTTTTGGAAAATTCGCATGTCTACTTTTTTGCAATCGATTGATTTTCGTATGTGGCATATGATTTTAACTGGTTATTCATCACCATCACGTATTGCTAATGGAATTAAAACTGATATTCCATTTAATCAATGGAATAGGGATGAACGAATGGATGCTCAATTAAATGCAAAGTCTTTGAACTGTTTTTTCTGTGCTTTAAGTTCTGATGATTTTATGTTAATATCCACGTGCACTACCGGCAAGGAAGTTTGGGATAAATTGCACACCATATACGAAGGCACTAGTGAAATCAAGCAATCCAAGTTGAATATTTTAATGCATGATTTTGAAATGTTTTCTATGAAACCTTTTGAAACGATTTTAGACATGTATACAAGGTTCATTCAAATTACTACATCATTGCATGCCTTAGGAAAAGATTTTTCAAATTTTGAAAAAGTTAACAAAATTCTTCGAAGTCTACTGGATAAATTTGATTCTAAAGTTGTTGCTATTTGTGAGTCTAAAGATTTGAATGATTATTCTATTGATAATTTGATTGGCTCACTCATTGCCTACGAGCAAGGGTTGAGTCAAAGACTTTTTGATGCAGGTGAGACGATCGTTCTAAAAACCGAAGATACGGAAAGAGGAAGCTTAGTTGGTGACGATAGCAATGAATTGTCAAGCATATCACAAAGCTCACCAATGCACAAACAGAAGATGAAGAAAGGTAAAAGTGGTAAGGTGATCCATATTTCCTCTGACATTGTTTGCTTTCGATGCAGGAAACCTGGACATATGAAAAATGAGTGCCCTAATTTAAGAATTCTCCCTGCAAAAGAAAAGGTAAGGCGAAGTTAAATTTAAACTGGGGAAATAATGAAAGGCAAAAAATCTCATGGGCAGATCTGGTCTCTGAAGCATCGGACCAGGAGAGAGACAATGGTTAAGAGCCTTTCGTGTTTTTGTTGTGTTTTTCTGTGTTTTATGTTTTTTCATTTTTATATTTGCGTTTTTATTTTTTCTTTGGATTTATTTTTCATTCTTTTTTTTTTTTCGTAAATTTTTAATTTTCTCTCTGATCTACACACACATTCACTTTTCTAGAAATGAAAAATTTACTACCTCAATTTTTCTTGAAATCTTTAGTAAGTTGTGATTGACTTCTCTAAAAACAATCAAAGGAAGGAAACTCATGTTTTTGACTTTCAATCTCTGTTTCCTAAAAGAGGTTTTTCTACTTTTGATTTAAAATCTTTTTCATCTTTTAAATTGGATTTTGAAACTAAATTTTTTATCTCCCTATATTTTATTTATCGCATAGGAATCCTTTGCAAGTTGTTGAATCTAATTCAAAATTTTCTTAATCAAGAAATTCGCTTTATCAATAGTATGGGTTTACTTTTGGTATTTAAGATTTCAGAAAGGTAGCATAATCAAAAAATTGGCCAATGACGCCAAAAATAAAAGAAATGATGCGATGCAATGCGCCAAAATTGAAAAATATAGAATACACAAAGTGTATCAAAAGATGCGCAGTGCGCCAACCAATTGTCAAGAGGCATAAAATGAGCCCACTAAATTTTAATGCTTACCATTCTTATACTTCTTAAAGCTTAAGAAAACCCTTGATTTTTCGATACTTGAAGCTTGAAAATCATGATTTCATGATTCATCAATTTTTAAACGTGCATTAATCTTCTATTAGATATATTTTATGAAAGGAGTTTTGAAAAATTACTGTTTCTTTATCTAATTTATTCCTTGATTTAGATATTGAATTAAAAAGTTTTTGAGCCTTTTTAAAAAACTTGAGTTTGGATTATCAATTCTTGATTTTCTAACCTTTACTGGGCTATGTGTTGTCAATCCAATTCTACTAAGTTTTTTGATTAAAACCAAGAGATAACTTTCTCATTTTAAGAATATTTGTTTTTCACTAGATCAGGAAATGTTTTTGGTCATTTTATTTTTTTTTGTGCCTCCTCTCCTTTTGATAATGTCAAAGGGGGAGAACGTATTGTTGAATCTTTTTTTGACGTATTGTTGAATTTTTGTATCTGTTATTCGTATTTGTATCTTGTTTTCAGAAATAATTAAAAATAACAAAAATATTTTCATCTCCCCTATTTTTCAAAAGTGTTATTCTAGTGAGGGGAGATTAGGAGAAAATTGCTCTCTTTGAAAATTCAATTTGAGTGTTTTGCCATCATCAAAAAGGGGGAGATTGTTGCGGATCTATGGTTTATAATTTTGATGATAGCAAACATTCCTTATTTGTTTACGATTGCCTTATGTGCTAACGTTTCAGGTTCCCACGATCGGACTGCAATTTGGAATCAGCTCAAGATTGGGTAGACTAGGTCTGATTCATTTGTAATCTTTTTTTTCTTGAGTCTGTTGTATTTGGTGTGGGACCAGTTGGATTGTAATTTAGAAGATCTCCTATTGTTCCCTATAAGTTTTCTATTTTTTGGAATATCGGCCAGGACGATATTTATATCATCCTGGACGATAGTCCAAAATCAGAAACCCTATTTAAGGCATCCTCATTAAGGCAGCCGTCAACATATCGGCCTGGACGATACCTGTATCGGCCAGGACGATAATCTCAATTCAGAAAGAATCATGCCGCCATAATCAGTTTAGGAATTCTTTGTTTTAAGAAATCGGCCCGGATGATCTGTATTATCGTCCAGGACGATCTAACTCAATCATACCTAAATTGATCTGGTATCTTTGGAAAGCATTAATGGTTGATTGATACGATCACATCGTCCGGGACGATAGAATGATCGGCCAGGACGATGTCCTGGACGATCTTCATCGGACAGCTTGTATTCAGGGCTATGATCAGGACGATTGAAATCGGTTTTAAACTAATTGGCCAGGACGATCGTGAGATCGGCCGGGACGATGTAACCAATTTTCTTCTGATCGTCTCAAGTCGTCTCGGGCTAATGAGCTTAATTTGAACTGATCGGCCAGGACGATATGCCTATCGTCCTGGACGATAATGTCGGCAACTTGCATTAATGAGCTCGTTTTGAGAATTCTATTTAAGCTTTGGCATGACACTTTGTAAGTGTCTTTGGCAGCCATTGTAGCTTCGTTCTTGTGGGGGAAACTTGAAGAGAGAGCTTGAAAGGGAGAGAGGAAAGGGTGGAGTTTGAGAGAGGGAGAAGATCCTGTGGAGAGGGGGACTTTCAAGGGAGTGTGGAGGGGGTTCCACATAGGTTGCTCCGGTGAGCTTGTACCTTAGTACCATCGGGATTCAAAGCTTGTCTTTGAGGTAAGTTTTTGGAAGAAGAAGTCTCTTTGGTGTCAAAGGGCCCGGCAGTTACTCCGCCGCATTGGGAGAGGTGGAAGTGATTTTTGTAAGGGCTTCTCCGCCTAGCTTGGGGGCTAAAGGAGAGACACTTTTGAGTTTAGTGCAATACTTGGAGGGTGCCTCTGAGGAGTGGACGTAGGTCGAAGGTTTGACCGAACCACTACAAATCTCTGGGGTGTTTCTTTTCTTGCTTCCGCACGTATTAATTTTCGCATTTATTTTCCGCACTGGTGTGATTTGGTCTTTCTGGTGAACTCTTAGTTTCGGATGTGATTATATTGTTTAAAAACGAAGTTTTTAAAATATCTAATTCACCCCCCCCCCCCCCTCTTGGTTAGCCTTGGGACTAAGTTCATAAGGGCTTAACATCCCTAACATCGAACTTTCACCTTAGTACCAACAGATTTAAGGCTTGTCTTGAGGGAAGTTTTGGGAAGAAGAAGATCTCTTTGGTGTCAAAGGGATCGGCTACTCCGCTGCACCGGGGAAGGTGAAGTGATTTTGTAAGGGCTTCTCCGCCTAGCTGTGGGGGATAAAGGAGAGACACTTAGTTTAATGCAATACTCTAAGGGTACCTCTGAGGAGTGGACATAGGTCAAGGTTTGGCCGAACCACTATAAATCTTGTGTGTTCTTTCCTTTAATATTTCCGCATTTATTTTCCACACTTTAATTTTCTTTGTGGTGAATCTTGATTTTGGATGTGATTATGTTTTTATTTTTAATATCCAATTCAACCCCCCCCCCCCCCCCCCCCCGCTCTTGATTAGCCTTGGGAATAGTTCATAAGGGCTTAACATTCCTAACAAACTTTCAAGTAGTATCAGAGCGGGATTCATAAAAATAAGTTTTTGAAAACTTTTGAATTTTGATCCATGGCAAATTCTTGTAATCATAATATTACGGAAGGTTATTCAATCCCTCGACCACCTTTATTTGAAAATATTACTTTTGATTTTAGAAAATTCACATGTCTACTTTCTTGCAATCTATTGATTTTCAAATGTGGCAAATGATTTTAACTGGTTATTCTATACCATCATGTATTATAAATGGAATTAAAACTGACCTTTTAATCAATAGAGTAGAGAAGAACAAATTAATGCTCAATTTAATGTTAAATTAGTAAACTTTTTTTTGTGTTTTAAATTCTGATGATTTTATATTTGTTTCCACGTGCTCTTTTGGCAAGGAAATTCAGGATAAATTACAAACTATATACGAAGGCACTAGTAAAATCAAACAATCCAGATTAAATATTTTAATGCTTGATTATGAATTATTTTGCATGAAACCTTATGAGACGATCTTAGACATGTATATTAGGTTTATTCAAATTGTGAAATCATTGCATGCTTTAGGTAAAGAATTTTCAAACTTTGAAAAAGTCAAGAAAATTCTACATTTTTTACTTGACAAATTTGATGCCAAAGTTGTTGTTATTTGTGAATCAAAAAATTTTAATGAATATTCTATTAATAATTTGATTGGCTCACTCATTGCCTACGAGCAAAGTTTGGGTCAAAGACTTTTGGATGCAGGTGAGATGATAGTGTTAAACGCTAAAAACTCAAAGAAAAGTGGCTTAGTTGGTGATGAAAGCGATGACTTATCAAGCAAATTAAAAAGCTTACCAAAGCATAAGCTTCAAGAAAAGTGGAACAAAGGTAAAAATGGAAAGAATGTAAAGATCTCTTCTGACATTGTTTGTTTTGGTTGAAGGAAGCCTGGACATATAAAAAATTAGTGCCCTAATTTGAGAACTCTTCTTGCAAAAGAAATAGGTAAAGTTGAGCAAATTGTAAAAATGACAAATAGTGAAAAGCAAAAAATCTCCTAGGCAGACCTAGCTTCTGAATGATCATACCAGGAGCAAGATGATGTTTAAACCACTATTTGTGTGTTTATTTTTCTGTGTATGCATGTTTTGTTCATTTTTATATATTTTTTGTATTTTTTCTTTGGATTTATTTTTCATTCTTTTTCCTTTCTTTTTTTTTTTCGTTAAATTTTTAATTTGTCTTTACTTTTCTTTTTGTGAAGTTCTCTCTGATTAACATACACGTTCATTTTTCTAAAAATTAAAACCTACCTCATATTTTTCTTGAATTCTTATGTAAGTCGTGGTTGACTTCTCTAAAAACAGTCAAAGGAAAGAAACTTATGATTTTGTCTCTCTATCTCTTTTCTTAAAGAGGTTATTTTACTTTTGATTTAAAATCTTCATCATATTATAAATTGGATTTTGAAACTAATCTTTTTTTATCTCCCTATATTTTGTTTATCCCATAGGGATCCTTTGCAAGTTATTAAGTTTACCTCATAATTTTCTTAATCAAGTAGTTAATTTTATCAATAGAATGGATTTACTTTTATTTTTAAAATTTTGAAAAGGTAGCATATTTAATTAAAAAAATGGCCAATGACGCCAAATCAAAAAAGAGGCTAATGACGCCAAATCAAAAGATGCGCAATGACGCCAAATTGAAAAAAATACACAAAGTGTATCAAAAAGGAAAAGATGCGCAAAGTGCGTAAAAAAACTAACAAGAGGTATAAAATGAACCCACAAAAAATAATGCTTACCTTTCTTGTACTTCTTAAAGCTTAAGAAAACCCATGATGTTTTTTATACTTGAGCTTGAAAATCATGATTTCTGATTCATCAATTTTTGCACTAATCTTCTATTTGATATATTTTATGAAAGGAGTTTTCAAAAAATTAGTTTTTTTTCAAATTTATTTTTTAATTTAGATATTGGATTAAAAAGTTTTTGAGCCTTTAAAAGAACTTGAGCTTGGATTAACGATTTTTTAATTTCTAACCTTTTTTGGATTATGCGTTGTCAATCCATTCCTTACTAAGTTTTTAAATAAAATCAAGAGGTAACTTTCTCATTTTAGGAATATTTGAATTTTGTCCTAGATCAGGGATTATTTTATTTCTAATTTGTTTATTTGTGCGCCTCCTCTTTTTGATAATGTCAAAGGGGGAGAACGTACTGTTGTATTTGTATCTATTTTCTATTTTATTTAGAAATAATAATAATAATAATAATAATAATTTTGTCTTCTTGTTATTTTTCAATTTTTATTCTAGTGAGGGAGAGATTAGGAGAAAATATTTTTAACTTTACAAATTCAACCAGTAGTATTTATCATCATCAAAAAGGGGGAGATTGTTGTAACTCGAGCTTATGAGTTTATATTTTTGAGGATAACAAATATTATGACTCGCTTTTTGTTGTCTACTTGTATTTGTAATATATGTTTGTTTGTGTGCATACTAATATTTCAGGAATACCATGCAAAATCAAACAAAGAATCAGAGCTCAAGATTGGGTTGAATAATATTATGTTGTAAAAGGGTCTATATTATTCATTAATGTAATTTTGATTTCTTGAGTCAAGTCTTGTAAGGGTGTATGCTTGCTTGGTGACCATACACACAAACACTCAAGGGAGTGAGATTTAATAAAATTTAGAAAATAATGTTTTGAACTAATCATACTTGACAATTTTGGATCATCCAGGACGACCCTTTATGATCTTGGAAAATAGTCATCAAATGCTAATTTAGGCAAGATTTTAAGATTTAATTTTTATTCTAATCACCCTGGTCGATCTAGATCATCCAGGATGATCAATACAAATTATGCCTAAATTAATCCTATGATTAGGGTATTAATTATGGTTAATTTTTTCAATACGATCGTCCTAGATGATCTGTATATCATACAGTATGATGATTGCCAACATACTTGATTTTCCTAAATCATCCAAGCTGAAATACCATAATTTTTCTTATAATCATCCTAGATGATCCATAATATTATCCTGGATGATCTGTACATTTTTGTATTTATCATCCTGGACTATCCAAATATCGTCCAGGACTATCAGGTCAAATTCTGCACATCATACTGGACGATCCTGCGATCATCCAGGATGATTCTAGGCGTCAAGGTTGAGTTTTTATGGTTTTCTGAAGCCCTCTTTTTTAGTGCATCGTACGAGACAATCCTGCGATCGTCCTGGATGATGTTTGGCACCGAAATTAAGTTTTTAGGGGTTTCAGAAGCTCTCATTTTAGGCATATCGTACAGGACAATCCTGCGATCGTCGTGGACGTTAATGTTAGTTTTGCAAATCTATTTAAAGACCTCTTTCTTTCTCATGAAGAGTGTCCTTGGCAGCTATTGAAGCATCATTCTTCTAGAGGAAACTTAAAGAGAAAGCTTGAAAGGGAGAGAGGAAAGGGTGGAGTTTGAGAGAGGGAGAAGATCCTTGGAGAGGGTTTCAAGGGAGTGTGGAGGGGGTTCCACAAAGTTGCTCCGGTGAGTTTGTACCTTAGTACCATGGGATTCAAAGCTTGTTTTGAGGTAAGTTTTTGGAAGAAAAAGATCTCTTTGGTGTCAAAGGGCCGGTTACTCCGCCGCACTGGGGAAGGTGGAAGTGATTTTGTAAGGGCTTCTCCGCCTAGCTGTGGGGGCTAAAGGAGAGACACTGAGTTTAATGCAATACTTGGAGGGTGCCTCTGAGGAGTTCACATAGGTCAAGGTTTGACCTAACCACTATAAATCTGGTGTGTTCTTTGCTTTATTATTTTCGCATTTATTTTTCGCACTTTGATTTTCTTTCTGGTGAATCTTAGTTTCGGATGTGATTATATTGTTAGTTTTAATATCTAATTCACCCCCCCCCCCCCCTCTTGGTTAGCCTTGGGACTAGTTCATAAGGGCTTAACATCCCTAACAAATTTTCAAGGAGAAATATTAATGAAAGTAATAATATTTGGAATCATTGAAAACATACATGTTGCAAGAATATTAACAATCAAGAACTAAGTTTCAACTATCTCAATAGATGCAACCATAACTTTACACTTTCTCCTTTTTTCCTCTACTTTACTTTTTTTATGAGAATAGAGTGCAGTTGAAGTGGCAACTATCTTAGGCCACAAAATCTTATTATCTTTAGATAACAAATTTAGTTGGTTATGCTATAATTTGGGATCCTGAGCTTATGATTTTAACGATCACAAATATTATAGATTGCTACTCATTTCTTCTAGTACCTATATTATATATTTTCTTTTATACACACTAACATTTCAGTTATATCATACTCCGTGCAATAAAGATACAAGGCACAAGACTGGATAGAATATGGTAATATTTGCAAGAGTATATAATTTTTATTTCTTTATTTTTTATATTTTTCTTGAGCCAAAGTCATGTATGGTTATATGTTAGCTCAATGCTCTTACACACATATGGAGGGTAACAAAAACATGAATTTTAGATTTTTTTTTAAGTTCATACTATATGAGTAGTTATTTATAAAAGAGCAAATTGACTAATTAAAACTCTTTAAAATAATCGTATTGTACAAACCTAATCATACAAAATGATCAGTTTAAGTTAAAACCCTAGGCACTAATCATAAATTAGGCAATATTTTTATAACAAAAAGTATTAATAATCATATTATACTATTATGATTGTACTGGATGATATAGCTAGATTTTACCTAATTTAATCTTATAATTAATTCGTGTAATTTAATTAATTAAAATTTCATATTGTACTATTTTATGTCCTGATTCATACAGTACAACTCAATTAGCTCCAAGGATGATATACATCGTACGTGCAAAAATCTTATTTGATTCAACTCATCATATAGTATAACCCTTGATATCATACCTAACTATGAGTTCAATTATTTGGATTAATCTTACAGACCCCTGACCATTGTAAAGCACTAATAAGATGCATTGAACTAATCATATGTATGATCCATGATAGTACTATACAATCAGAGTTGGCTAACTTGAAATTTAGGGTTATTTTTTGTCATTATTTAAATATCATCCTTAATATGTCAAAGGGAATAGTTTTCCACTTTTTTTAGGGTCTTTATGAGAAGGGTTTGATGATTATGAAAATTAATTATGAAGATTATGATAAAATCATACATCTTTCTATTATTGGCCAAAATGCTCTCTCTATAGCCTTTGTACCTGATAATGATTGGACTCAAGCCAATGTACCTCTTAGGGATACTCCACTGAAACTCATACTCCTTTAGTATGCACCCTTATTTAAAATATATGTATAATTCAACATATCCTTTGAAACTCCATTATTCTTAATGCAAGCAATGGGGTCAACATCATACCCATCTATCCCTCATCACATATTTCATTATTATTAAAAAATGTTTCAATGAAGCGGGCTTCTTTATTTTTTACATTAAAAAAGTAACATATATTAGATATCCTAGGAATAAATGCAAGCAAAACATAGAATTACGATACCTCATAGCCTTTATTCTAGAATTAAAATATAACATATAATACCCTACACCATCCAATCATCTTATAATCCTCTACTCTAATAGCTCTTTTCATGTACATCATATTATTTGATGCCACCATGGTCATTATGTACTGGATCTTAAGCTAAAGGAGGCATGGGAGCTCAAGCACTAGGCCTAACACCAACTTCAACACCAACTTCTACCCACCAATATTAGGACTACGACTCAATTTTGAAGCAACTTGATCATCTGGAGTTGTAAGTGAAAACATAGTATCAAGAGATGCTCATATTCGAAGTGGCTCCACTGGCAGTACGAGCTACTTCAGCACTAACATGATCAACTTTAGTAGCAACACAAGGTTGATAGGGAGTGTTTTAACGAGCAGTTTACAGCTCGGTACTTCCAACCACCACCACCGCCACCTAATTAGGGGCCTTCTTACTTCTAGATTATTTTATGCTGTATTTTTTTTTTCTACCATTTATTAGTCTTTTTCTTTATTTTTGGTTGTTTCTCCATTTTGGTAATGTCAAAAGGGGGAGTATGATGTTAATTGCACTTGTTTAATTGATTTACTTAGTTCAATTTTTATTTATCTTATTATTGTGTTGCTTTGTTCTAGACTTTAAAAAAACATTTTCCTCTAATCTTAAAATAATTAACTTAATGAGAGGAGGATTAGGAAAAATTTTATCTAACTCATAAATCCTACCAATAATGTTTATCATCATAAAATAAGATGAGATTGATGCAATCCGGGTTCCCGAACTTATGATTTTGATTATAATAAACATATATAATTTCTACTTTGTTTCTCTTAGAACTTGTATTTTATATTTACTTTTGTGCACACTAACATTTTTGGTACATCCTAAATCGTGCAATAAAGATATAAGGCTCAAGACTTGATAGAATAGGATGATGTTTGTAATAGTTCATAATTTTATTTCTTTATTCTTTTATATATTTCTTCAGTCAATGTCATATAAGGGTGTCTGCTAGCTTAGTGATCGTACACACACATACATAGGGTACGTAGTGAAAATATGATTTTAAGATTTTCTAAAGTTCATACTATACGATCTAGATCATACAGTACGATCAATTATTTAGAAAATAAAAAAATAACTATTTATCTAATTAAAACTATTTTAACTAATTGTAACATACAAACCCAATCGTACAAGATAAATAGTTAAAATTAAAACCTTGCTGCTAATAAAAAATTAGATATCATTTTGAAATTCAAAAGTGAAACTAATTATATAATATGATTACAATAGTACAAAATGATGTAAGTCAATTTTGCCTAATTTAATCCTATAATTAAGCAAATCAAATCTAGATTAATTAAGATTTTATATCATATTATAAGATGTCCTAATTCATATAGTATGACCAGATAAGATAACAGGATAATATTTAACCAGCAACCATCATAAGGGATAAAAGTTCTATTCTATTGAACTCATCGTACTACACATCCCTTAATATTTTAATGAATGACTAGTTTAAAATTTTGAACAAATCATACAAACCATTGGTCCTCGTACAGTACTTGTATGATGCAATGAACTAATCGTTCTATATGATACATGATTGCATTATACTAATTTTTTTTTAGTTAAAACCCACACAAGGGCCTATGCGTTAATAAATAAAAACTATTACAAGGTCCTTAAGGGAGACCATCAGCTCACTACTGCTCGAATAAGCTACAAAACAAAGCAAAAGAAAACCTACGAGCCAATAGTCTCCACTAAACAAAAATACAAAGCAACCTAAAAACATTCTAAAGATGTTATAGTCAAGCATCCAAAAAAGAAAGATCAAAGTAAAGAAATGAAGCACGATCTTTCTAAAAAAAAAAAAGATTGATGTCAGCCAAAATCACCTCCACCTGCAAAACAAAACAACTGCAAAAGCAAAAGATATACCACAAAAAATTACTGGTTAACCAAAAATAATAATCTAAATATAAGACAATACCAAAATAAGAATAGCAAAATCTGCATAATAATATGTAATCCAAATCCTACCACCACGTTAAGCCAAATTGAGGATAAAGACTTATAAAGCTCATATTAGAATTAAAACAAGAAGCCTCATTAAGAAAATCTATAATCCACTCCATCCTACCCTTAGGAGAAATAAAGAACATCTCAAAAGGGCTCAAATAGCAAATTCAAAGTCCCTAGTAGAGCAACACACAACGTCTAGATAATCAACAATACCCAGCCCAAAATGAAACCACTAGCCAAACAACCAAAACAGGTTGGACATATACCAAGCTAATTTCCAACGACCAAAGGAGATGAATACTCTTGTGTAGGTAACTGCAAAATCAAAAACAGAGCCAACACAGCCCTAAATCCCAGCAAAACTCTCATGGATACCCCCCAGCCCACTAGAACAACAACCTAAAGGTAGGAGAGCAGCAATTGGATAAGCCATCAGCCACATAACCTATGTAATCACAACTCAAGTCTAAATCCACAAAGATAATAGTTAAATTGAAATCCACAGAGAGATTCTCATAGATATACAACAACATCACAATAGAATGATCCCTGAATAATAAAAATAGCATAATATAGCACATATAGCCCCAATGAAAGAATAAACTCAGAAGCCAGCATAGAGAATCACCAGTTCAAGTAACCAAAAAATTGAACCAAACTAAAGAAAATAAACCACACCACCAGGAAGAAGTGAGGAAGTGTAGAAAACCACCTAGCCTTAGGAAAACCCAAGCAATAAAACCACAGATAAAGCAGCAGCCATAGTGATAATTCCCATCAATATATGAAATATCATAACCACCACTAAGCAAAAAATAATACCATGGAGCCAATACACAATGGTGACACCTAAACAAAACCCAACAGCATAAAGACCACAGTATGCCCCAGCACACCACTTAGTATAACCAAAAAAGACCCATGAACAGATAAAATGAAGCATGCCTTAAAAAAACCTAATTAAGTTCTAACATTGGGAAGACCAAGTGCATCAAGATGAAGCATACATCTAAGAGCCATCTGAATAGTGGACAAAATAACATCATAAAACTAGTCAAGATAACACCCCCATATAGTAAGCCAAGAAGCGCACGCATTACCCTCTTTCTAAAATGATGAAATAAATAATTCAAAAAAATTAACAGATTTTTAATTTTCCAAACTTGATAAAAGAGATCGGAGAAGCAGCATATATCATCATCAACATATAGGAATTGAAAATCATAGTTTCAGTTAACCTCTACAAATAAGTTAGTTAAGTTAAGAGAGATACATAACTTAATACCGTAATGAATCTCCATGGTGATAGCAACAAAATTATTACAATTATGTAAAGGACCAGCAAAAGACATAATAAGGGTACCATTACTCTCCCGATAGCACCACCACAACCCACAGAAGATCCATTGCTAGCACTATCCACATTTAACTTAAAGAAATTATTGGGGGGTTTGTTACAATAAATAATATTAGCCTTTAAAGCAGTAGGATCCCTCTCTAGGTTAAGGCTTAAAGCATTCCCAACAAAGTAATAATTTTTAAAATTTTTCAAAGAGAGTAATTTCACAGCAATAATAGACAAAACTTTATCCTTCACCTTCTGAATAACCTTAAGATGATTAATCTGAACATCATTAAAAAGAGAATTTGTCTACTCCAACCATAAGAACCATAAAATATAAAAGGAATAACATTACAAATGTGCCCTTTAGAATCCAAAATCCAAGCATTAAGCATAAATTTGAGGGATAAATGAGCATTAAAGTAGTTTAACTTAAACAGATCATAAAAATAAGCCCAAGTTTTAACAACAACGAGGCCAAAAATAAAAATATGATGCATATTCTCCAAATGGTAACAACATTGATACTTGGAAGGCAACATAAAACCTTTTTTAGTAAGATTATCATCTATGGGCATAAATTTATGTAAAATTCTCCAAATAGAGATGGCCACGGTACTAGGAATGCTCTTATGCCAAATCAAGGAAAAAGAATTATCAATGTTTCTCCTAGATCTAAAAACATGCCAACCACTCTTTAAGTGAAAACCAAAATTTTGGAAAAATCACATAAAATAATATCCTTACAAGCAGTATTGATAGTCAAGTTTAGAATTTGATGAATAATGCGATCAGGAAAAACAATAAAAAGTTTCTCATAATCTCTATTATTATATTTAAAAAAAAAGAATTAACTTTAATCGAAACAATAGAGGAAAAAATCAAAATAGAATCAATAGAGTGATTACTTAACCACCGATCTTGCCAAAAGAAAGTATTACCTTCACCATACCCCCAAGCAATGAAGGGCTCAACATCCCATTTAACCTTGCAAAGCCTTCACCACACTCTAGAGTCACCTTGCTTAAAAAAATAATTAGTAGGGTGCTTGCCAATGTAGTATTTGGAAAACATAAAATTAGCCCAAAAACTAACTTTTGCATGAAAATTATGCCAATGTTTAAAAGAAAAAACCATAGCTAAATCATTCATATTCATGCAACTTAAACCTCTTTCAGCTAAAACACCACAACATTTATCCCAAGCAGCCCGAATAATTTTTGAATTAGTAGAATTACCTTTCCAAAAAAAAAAATTATTAATAAGCCTATGAATTCTATTACAAACAACTTGAGTCAGAAGAATAGTTTAAAAACTATAAACCGATAAAGAGCAGAGAATACTTTTGATAAGAGTAACTCTACCACCAAAGCTAAGAAAATTAGTATCCCAAGACACAAGCTTATTATGAATAGAAGCAATAAGATCATCAAAAAGAAAATTTTTCCTTCTACCTTTAAAAAGAGAGAAACCAAGGTACTTGATGGGTAAATGAGCATGCTTAAAACCATTTAAATCTTTAATGGCAAGAATACGATCATTAGAAATCCTCTTATGTACAATAAAATAACTTTTATTTTTGCTAAGAGATAAGCCACTAACCATCTAAAATTGATAAAAAAAAATACTTAAGTTTATGAATTCTTTTGGAAGCATTGGTAAATATAATAAAGTCTTCCGCAAAATAGAAGTGAGATATGGGAAAACCACTCAAAGTTCTAAAATAGAGACTAGGATTATTTTCAAAAAAATTGGTAAGACCCCTAGATAAAAATTTAACAGCAATAATAAAAAGTGTAGGAGAAATATGGTCACCTTTCCTTAAACGATGAGAAGATTTAAAAAATCAATTATTAGAGCCATTAACAATCATAGATAAATAGACATCTTTAATACAATTTTTAATAAGCTTAATAAAAACCAAATTGAAGCCAAAAAATTCCATAATATGATAAATAAAATTCCAATCAATTTTGTCATAAGCCTTCGTAATATCAAGCTTTAAAATTAAATTTCCCTCTCTCACTCTAACATCCAAATCATGATAGAATTTTTGATCCAACAAAATGTTATCCGTAATTGCCCTACCTTTCACAAAATCCATCTGAGATGGAGAGATAATTTTAGGTAAAAGAGAGGTAAGTCTATTCATGAGAATTTTAGAAATCAATTTGTTTAAAAAAAAACACAGACTGATTGGAATAAAATCATTCCAAGTCGTTATAGAGTTATTTTTGGGATAAGCATAATATAGGTAGAAGTAAAAAACTTAGGGATAGAATTGCTACCAAAGAAATCCAAAATAACAGCAAAAATATCATTATTAATAATGTGCCAAGATTTAAAAAAAAAACTGAGTGGTAAACCCATCCAGCCCAGCCACAAAATCACTATTCATATTAAATAGAGTATCTCTAACTTCCTCGAAAGAAGGATACATAGAGAGATTCACATTCTCCTCTTGGGATATCCGGTTAGGAATAAAAGAATGATCAATAATTTGAGCTGAGTTAAAATTCTTATTAAGATGAGTTTGAAAATGTTAAATATCTAAATTAGTAATCTCCACAAAGTTCTCAGTAACAAAACCATCCCCCTGTTAAAATTTATTGATACAAGTTTTAGCCCTTTTCCTTTTAATCAACATGTGAAAATATTTAGTATTGTTATCACCTTTATCCAAGTGCTTAGAAGTAGCTTTTTGCTTCCAAAAAACCTCTTCCAGAGCTTGGAATTTAAAAAGCTCCTCTTTAGCATTTTTTAAAAAAGTGAAACTAGCATCAGAAGGATCAACTTGACAAGAAAGTTCAATATTATCAACAAGTTGCTCAGCTTCCAAATTATTAGAAAAAAGATTTCTAAAAATATGATGGTTCCACCAATTTAAAACATGCTTAAGCCTTTTCAGCTTAAACCAAAGTCTCCTCATACCAAAACTAGAGTTATCCAGATTTAAAGGAGATTGCCAATTATTTCGAACAACATTTAAAAAAGTACCATGAAGTAACCACATGTTTTGAAATCTAAAATGAAATAACCATTGAATTGTCTAAACTTCAGGCTAATAAGCAAAGGAGAATGATCAGACAAAGTTCTGCTAAAATGTTGCACATAAACGGAATTAAATGCATTAAGACAGGAGTCATTAAAAAGCACACGGTCCAAATGTTGCCATAAATGATCCCTGTTCCAAATGAAATTGTTACAAGAAAGACCAACATCAGTTAAATTACAATCCAAAATCATATTACTAAAATCCTCCATAGAACGATAAGAAGGAGAAGAACCTCCTATCCTCTCAGAAGGTTTAGCAATAGCATTTAAATAACCACCAATAAGCCAAGGCAAATTGCAAATACTTTGAAAATTAATTATTTGTTTCCAAAGCAATTTCCTAATGTAGCAATAGGAAGCAGCATACACAAAGGAAGAACAACAATGAAAATTAAAAACTTCAACTTGACAATGAAACACTTGCGTAAAATCTCTAATAACATCAATTTTAACCGGGTCTTTCCAAAAAACCCAAATATTGTTAGCCACATTTGAAATAGCATAATTAAAACCCAAAAATTGAGATGTGCTAATCAACCTAGTAGAAGAAATAAGGGGTTCAAGTAACACAAGAATAGAAATATTATGAACATGACAATGATTCTTAACATGAATTTGAGAAGAGGGATAACCAATACCCCTCACATTCCAAATAATAGAATTAAATATAAAAAACATAATTAATGAGTAGTATGTGAATGAGTGGTCCTAGGAGATTGCAATATAACATGTTGTTTTTTCCTACCTCTTTTACTATGAACCTTAATGAAACTAGTATCATTATCATCCTCAGTAAAACATTTAGCCATAACTCCCTTATCCTCAGTATCAACAAAGGCATCACTATTATAATGAGAAGTTGAAGGAGTCTTGCTATCATTTTGTTGGATCCCTTGACTAATATGTTGCGGACATTCATCCTCCATAAACATCCTGTCATCCTCCATATTATCTTTATTTCTCAAAGTAATGCCTTCAATGCATTTACCAAGAGGAGAGTTATTCTCCACAGAAACAAGTTCACCTTCCTAAAACAAAATTTCATTAGCTTCAATCTCATTCTCCTGTTCATTCAAAGGATTACAGAGGGTGTGAGAAAGCATATTACCATTCAAATCTAAATTTTTTTGTTAATCATACAAGAACAGATGGAATCAACATTAGCATCATTTTGGGTATTTAAATTAGGCAAAGTTTTCTCCACATTATTCTTATAGATAATAAGTGTAATAGAAGAAGTTTTAGCAATAACACCCTGATAATGATTCAAAATAATAGCATTGGAAACAATTGGTTAAAGAGCATCTCCAATTACTGCCAAAGGATCCTCAATAATTTGAGATAGATTAGAGGTATTACCCTCTAAAGTCACAGCATTAGGAGTAGTAATTACATGAGGAATCATATTGGCTTCATCCCCATGCATCTGTTTGGATGAATCCTTCTCTTTATGAATATGGGGATGTTTCTAAAAAAATTCGTTAATACCATGACCATGAATTTTATAGTAAGAACAAAAGATAGGTAAACTTTTAAAATCTACTTAACCCTTCACCTCTGAGCCAATCCAAATCACATTAGGATATTTCTTAGAAATATCTAATTCCACCAAAACCCTAGCCATAGAAAGCCAAGAAACAGAAGTAGTGGCTTGGACCATTTGCAATGGCCTTCCAAAAATTTATGCCAAACCAAATAAGATTTGATGATTAAAAAAATGAAGTCTAAAATTAGGGAAGGAAATCCAAACCGGCGCAATAGGAAATTCTACCCTAAAATCAAAATCTGGAGTCTATTTGAGAAAATGAATTTGGCAAGCTTGTATATAATACGATCTCCTAGCAAATATGCAACTATAATTCAAATCATTAGCAAGTTGAATAGCAACATGCATTTGATCCAATAAGGAAATATGAAACAAATTAGATAGCTGTAGGTTAAGAAAAAAAATTTGAATAACATTAAGATTCGACCACTTAAGAAAAAGTTTCCACACCAAAGTTAAGGCATAAGGAGCCGCCAACTGTTCAACCACAGAATCCTCAAATAACAAGGTCATACATCCCTTAAAAGAAGAATGAATGAACTGTAATTTAGAAGAAGATGCTGAAGAACTAGCCAAAACATATTTAAAAGATCAAGTTTTATCCTCAAGAAGATAAGCTATCGATGGGTTGGATAACGAGGGAACCATCATCTCCTAGCACCGAAAAAACCTGAAAACCCTCAAAACCAGTGAATGAAAGAGCACAGAAGACTAAAATTGAGAGAAAACAAATGAAAATCACCTAAAAACCAAGCCAGGAGGGCCAAAATAGTCGCGTAGGAGATGAAACCCTAAATCTCCTAAAGATCGCCTCGAATGCCAGAGAATGAGTTTTCGTTTTTACCAATGATGATAATTACACTATACTAATAGAGTCGGCTAACTTGAATTTTAGGCTTTTCTTTTCCTTTGACATAGTACGGAATACTATACGAAAATAAGATAATAAAAATCATGATCCAACAAAACTATATAAAGGATGAATACATAACAAGAAATTAAATAAATAAATATTTGGATGAAATCTAATGGCCCAAGCATTTAATTAAACCAATATGTAATTTAAAACATTTAATATGAAGGAGTCTTCCGTGAATTGCTACAAATTAGAGTTATTATTGAAGATAGAGAATATGATCTTAAAGTTTGGTATAACTATACCAAACTTTTGGAATTTATTATTGAAATGCAATTTTATTTTAGATTGTATTTCCTCTTTCCTAGTTTAATTTGTTTTTTAAAACTTTGCTTAATTGTTTATGATATCTTTACTAATTCTTATTCTCTAACTAGATGGGAACTCTTTGATACTAATCAACCTTCGGGTTGTCTTATATTTTTGTATCCCCTGCATCTCAATAGTTTCAAAATAGGAGTTAGTGGATTTCATTACAATTACAATAAGTTTAAATTAACAAATTACATTTTAATAAGGTCCTTTTTATTGTTAAAAAAAGGATCATGTAGTTCTTTTTACTAGTATGTATTAGGCTATCTACTTTTTATTCTAATGCAATTTATGTATTTTCTCAAAAAAAAAAATTTAAAAATTTTAATCTTCATTTTAGAAAGAAAGAGAAGTCTATTCCTAGTGAAGTCACCAAACAAATCTATGTATATTTTTTGTTCCGACATGATTTGCTTTAAATATAGTTTAATGATTTCTTTCACTCAAATCTGCCTAGTTTAGCATTATACCATCCTCATGGATAGGATAAGGTTTTACTATCAATTTAAAAGAGAGAAACTATAATTTAATTTCCAAATTAGATGCAACATAGAGGATATACAATTCATCCCAAAGGACGAAAAACTTATTTTCCTATCATTCCAATTAGAATAATAAATTATAAATCTATTTCCAAAATCAAATATAGAGGAAATTCAATTTGGTGTAAAAGCAAGAATAATCCATCTATCATTTGATTATGAAATTAAATTTAAAATATAGATAAAGCTAGCACATTGTTATATTTCACCCCCTACCTTAGAAAGGAACTAAGATATGGTTTATTTTATTATGGGATCTGGAATCCCTAGAGGAGAAAATCCCCTATAGTTTTTTACAACTCTTAAGAGAATACTATCAATTAAAATGAAGAATAAATTATTTTAAAATTCATATAAGTTCAAGGAAATAATTATTTCAATGCACAAGCATTAGATTATAAATTATAGAATTGAGTTTGAATTAAGGAAGGTTGTGTATGGATAGGAGTGTATACAATCTAGACTTATTACTTTCCTAGAGTGAGCTTCTAGCTAACATCCCTAAGCACAACAATCATTGTATGTATGCAAGATTTGGTAAGCTCTATCCTAAGAGTTAAGGAGTTGTTATTAATATTCAAATTGAATCCAATATAACATGTTTAAAAAAATATAAACAACACAGATGATGCATGAATAGTAATGTATAAATGAGCTTATTTTAATTGATTTATAAACTTATAAAGTATAATCCAGGGTCTGTAGTAACGTAATGGTGATCAGGCCCCACCAACCACAAACCTAAATTCTGTTCATATCATATATATGTAGAATAAAATACAACTGCTTATAGTCTTTGAGTTCCAAGTCTTCTATGGAATTCCTAAAAGAAATATCTTCTTAGAAAGAGGACATTGCTTTTTGGAGCCCCATATGAATATGTATAAGCTGTTATTTTTTTACTCTTTTACAATTCATGACACTATACAACTCAATCTATATACTGAATCTATGAAAAATTTAAATACACATTTCTTTCATATGCATCATCACTTAGAAACATTATATTTTGCAAAAAAGTAAATGACAAAAAATGAAATGTAGGTATGAAAGTGTATTGTGAGAAGTTATATATATATATATATATATCAAATGAAAGTAAATTACACTATCCTAAATTCATTCACTCTGCTCCCTGGTGAATTGATAGAAAAATAAACATGACATATATATTTTTCATAAAGTAAGCAAACACACATAGGTTCCTTATAGGGAAAAGCACCTACAATCAGACCAAATCAATCCTCTAACCTAATATAGGCTAAGGTTGGTTATCTTAACAAAATATCTAAGTGTGTAAAAGAGTCAGCCCTACTATAGGGATATAATGTGCGAATTGTATGTATTTTTAATGTTTATTCATTACATAAATTTTAATTAAAGTTTAAATGATGTTTATTTGCATTTTTAATTGTTCAATATTTAAAGGTTGAAACTATTTATTTAGATTTAAAGAATTTTTATATAATAACCTCTAAAGTGCAAGGGTTATTAATTTATAAATCCTTAAGGCTTTCACATGAAACATCCATTCCCTATACAGGACATGTGTTTATATGAGAGCCTTTGAAGATTTATTAGAGATAGAGAAGGGACCTTATAATCCAATACAACATACCCTCCAAATGGAATCAAGAATGATGTATAAGGTCGGTGAATTATTCCTTGTTTGAATTCCCCCAATCCAATGTGATAGTGTCTTCCTAAACAAAATCATACACATCACATGGGATCTTTTAAATATTTAAAATATATTAAAGACCTTAAAAATGAATGCCAAAATGCCCTCCAAAAGGAATCAAGCAATAAACATGATGGCTTAAATTTAATTAACTCAAATTAATTATCAAATTTAATTAAAAAAATAAATTTCAATCAATCAAATTATAAAATTAATTTGCTTTAAATGAATTAAAATTTAATTTTTTGTTTTTTTAATTTTATTATAATATTCAGAATTTTTAAATAGTTATTGAATTTTTAGTTGATTTTAAGTAATTATTAGTGAATTATTAAATAATTATGATTAAAATTTATTTTAAAAAAATATTTAAATTATAATTATTACTTATATGAATTTTTATATATTTTTGAATTTTATTTAGTCTATTTAATTAATTATCAATGAAATTACTAATTAATGAATAAAATTTTTATTTTTTTAATTGAAAATTTATTTAAACTAAAATTATTATTTTTCAGATTTTTATCTTATCTTTATATCTATTTGATTTATAATTTTTTTATATATTGAATTTTTTTATTAATATTTAATTAAATTTTATTAAATATTAATAAAATAAAGTAATGAAATTTTAATTTTAATTTTAATTTTCAATAATTGTATACATGATTTAGAGTTTATTGAAGTTAATTTGAATTTTTTATAAATTTTAACTGATTTATTAAAATTTATTGAAATTAAACCCTTAAAGTGGGGTTAATTGAAATTAATCATTATGTGGTGGTCAATTATTGCCAAATCATGGTGAATTGAATCATGGTGTGTATGGCATAAGTTTTTAATGTTTATGTTTCATCCAAAATGGATGTGTGTAATGAATCCTTAAATTGCCTAAGTTAATTAAGACTCATCTTTAATTATTGTACTTAATATCACTAGAGTTTTATAGGCTTTAAATCATTATTTCCTAACCCTTTTGTGCACACATAATCAATCAAAACATAATAATCATGCCCAAAATATCTTCCTAATGCTCTATGGAATAGTTATAGTGAATTGTCAAAGCTATAAGTCATAGAATAACTTATAACTTTTGGAAATAAAACTATAAGAAAGACATACATATATATATATACAATTGAATTAAGATAGTTGGAGCATAAAGGGAACATCCTCAAATGTCCCCCTATCCAAATTGCAGTTATGGCCATATATAGTTTGAGTACAATATACAAAAGTCCAAATAACATTAATAGTAAATTCCCCTCAAACAAAGCATAAAATGACTTGAATTTATTTTCCAATGAAAGATGGTCTTTCACGGATTCCATAGAGCCCTAATATGCATTTATTGGAATTATATTTATTTAGTTATAAATTTTTAAAAATCTAGGTCAAAAGATGGCCATAATTTTTGTAAATTCATAAATAAACTAAACATGCATCAAATAGCTTAGGAAAAATTAGAGGAGATAAAAAAAAAATCCCAGAAAAGTTCTAAAAAATTTTAGATTAATATGATTTTTAATAATTTTATTTTTAAATAAATTAAATTTTTCTATACTATAAAAATATTTACTAAAAAATTAATCTAATTTTCTTTTAATAAAATGCTTTTTGTTCAAAATTTGTAGAGTCTAAGAACTTCAAATATGGCTCAAAAATTATATTTCTACAATTGTTTTAATTTTTTGTGATTTTTTAAATTTATTTAGAAGAATTTAATACATAGTTACCTAAAGGCACTAATTGTACTGGTGCTTTCCACACGATGGCAATGGATTGGGCCACATAAATCATAGTGCGATTGAGTGGGATCACATATCCAGCACAATAAAAATATAAGATATTCAACCAATGCTTGTATTTGACCATCATGGAGATTTTAGAGAATCAATAAAATTATTGATCCAATAATATTATGATCATTCAATCCAAATACATTGGATCGAACAGTCACCTGCTCATCATGAACCTCCAGCCATGGTTCATGCCATCCAAAAACCCTTAATTCATTTTTAGTTTCAAACGCCTAATACAGTGAACTAAATGACTTGAGAACTTGAGCAGGGGTACTATAGGGTTTAAGAAAATGTGGGGAAATATTTTCAAATCTTTATATGAAGATTTCTAAAGCATATTTATAATTTTAGATAAATATCTAGGGTTTGAGTTTTAACTAAAAGTAGATTATCTCAGTGAAGTTTAATAAGTAGTTTTCTCTATTGAGAGTCCCTCCACATCTTTGATAAATACTTCAAGGCTGGACGAGGTCTGGATGAAATGTTGAAGGAGATGCGATGGAATCACCTTTGGCTCATCATTGATCTCACTATCGGCAACATCCAAACTATAGGAAAATGATATGAAAAGTTAGAGGAAAACTTAGGGAAGTAAAATTAAATACTCAAGTAGATGGAGAGTGAAATGAACTGGGAACATATTTTAATGAAGGTCTCATATCTCTAGCTCTATTCTAAGAACTTGAGCTATTATGAATGGCCATGACCACTTAGATGAAACCTCTGGATGCTTGAATGCTGGCCCAAATGATTAGGGGATAGAGGGGTGGAGTGCATAACATAAAAAGGATGGGTTGTCCTTCTCACATATAGGGGACCACTAGGCTAGCTTTGATGACACCAGCAGTTGGAATGGATTTAGTTAAAGCTTAAAAAGTTTATAAAGTTATTTTGAGTAGTTTAATGGGCCTAGAGGGAAATGAGCAACATAGCAAGTGTTGACTATTTGAGTTTAATTAGGCTTTACTGTTAGTTTTGACTAGTCAACTTAATTAAGCCATGATGAGCTTGAATTCAAATGACTATTAGAGGATGTTATGGATGTTTTCAAATGGTCTTAATGGATCGATTCATTGCATGAGTGAGGGGATCTTTGTATGGTGTGGTTTGTCAACCCATTATAGTTTGACCAAGTCAAATCATGCTTGGTATGGCTCATAGTTATTTTTTATATATTTGAGCTATGTATTGGAGTGGGTCTAAAGGTATAGTGAAGCATGGTTTTATTGAAGATATTGACTTAACCCATATTATGTTTGACCAAACATAGGTCTAGTTGACCAAGTCAACTATTGACTAGGATAGGGTGACCAGCCAAGTTCAAATCACTAGTAGAGATTTTTAGAGCAATTTAGTGAAGTTCAGTGGCTAGCTGGAGTTAAATTAAAGGCTATTGAAGTGCATGATCAATTGAGTTAGCTTAAGCTAGATTATTTAACTCAAGAAGATCACTCTCTAGCCAACAAGTCCTAGGCAATGCATTGGGTCATCTAGTTATAATGCAAAACTACAACTCCATGTATACATAAATTAGTTTACTAGAGATTTAAGGTTTATGGTTGAATGATTGAAATTTTAATAAATGGGGGTTGATTAAAGGATTCTTGAGATACTGATAGTCTAGGACAATAAAATTTCCATCATTATTTCTAATCAATTAATTATATAATCATTAATTGTAGGCTATATGTAAGTTAGTGATCATAGGCTGGAGATTGATTGATGATTGAAGTTTAATTTATAATTGAATATCCATGGTGATTTTGAATCACCTGCATATAAGTTGAGTGATTGTATAATATAGGATAATGAATTATTTCTTAATTATAGGGCATTGATGAGTAAATAAGATTGAAATTTTGATTATTGAGTGATAGATTATCATTAAAGTTTAATTAAATATATGCAGGCTGATTAATTGAGATTTAATTTTTTTTTATTGATTATTTACTTGAAAATTGAATGATTGACTAAATAAATCTTGAATGATTGAAGGTTAATTAGAATTTTGATTGATTTATTGACTATTTAGATGATTGATAGGAGGCTGACTTGTCAACCATCAGATGTTTAATCATTCATCAGGATAGATCCTGATAACATTATAAAAAATGAGGTTAATAAATAGACCCCCAATAGGTGTGATGAATTTGAATGATAAATCACACATGTTGGCATTGATCAAAAACTAGATTGAAAGATCAATTTTCATCAAGCATATGTAGGACCTACCTGAGAGATTAATTCTCATAGAGGCAAATTTAAACCTCGAGTGGGAGATTATTTCCCAGGTAAAGGTGGATACTCATATGGGAGATTGATTCCTAAATGAGTTGATTTAAATGCTAACTAATATAACAATTATCAAAGAGGGGAATTTAAACTTTGATAGGAAGTTCGATTTCAAAACAAAGCATAATACTAAGATGGGAGATCAATTCCTGAATGAGTGGATTTAGAACCTAACTAATAGATTGATTAGTGGAAAGGTGAATTTAAACTTTGATTGGAAGATCAATTTCCAAAAATAGCAGAATACTTAGATGGGAGATTAATGCCATAATGACTGGATTTAGAACCTGACCATTAGATCAATTATTAGAAAAGTGAATTTAAACTTTAACTGGAAAATCAATTTCCATGCAAAGTAGAATACTCAAATGGGAGATCAATTCCTGATTGAGTGAATTTATTACCTAACTGATAGATCAATTATTATAAAGGTGAATTTAAACTTTTACTTGAAGATCAATTTCAAGACAAAGAGAAATACTTAGATTAGAGATTTATTCCCAAATAAGTGGATTTAAAACCTGACTAATAGATAGAATTATCATAAAGGTGAATTTAAACTCTATCTAAAAGTTCAATTTCCGAACAAAGTGAAATACTCTAATGGGAGATCATTTCATGAATGAGTGGATTTAAAACCCAACTGATAGATTAATTCTTGAAAAGGAAAATTTAAACTCTGACTAAAAAATCAATTTCTAGACAAAGTGGAATACTCAAATTAGAGATTGATTCCAAAATGAGTGAATTTGGAAACCTTACCAATAGTCAATTATAAGAAAGGTAAATTTAAACATTTACTTGAAGATCGATTTCTAAACAAAATAGAATACGTAGATGGGATATTTATTCTTGAATGAGTGTATTTAAAACATAACTGATAGATCAACTATCAAAAATGTGAATTTAAACTTTTATTAGAAAATTGATTTCCAAACAAAGTTGAATACTCAAAAGGGAGATCAATTCTCAAATGACTAGATTTTGAACCAAGACATTTGAACTCCACTGAGGATACATTTCTTGATTCTGCGGTTTGAAGATAATTTACTTTATGCAATATCAGTAAAACTGGAAAATTAAACTTCAAAATTTATTTCAATGTAAAGTATACATAATGCATAAACCATTATAATACTTCTTAAGGTATCATCCATTAATGGGTAACATAAGATGATTGCCTTTACAATCTGTAAGGGGATAAGATCCTCCTTAGTAGACTTTCTCCATCATGAGTGGACCTTCCCATGTTAGCTCAAATTTACTTTTCATCTTTCGATTAGCTAAAATAGTTCTTTGTAGAACTAGCACCATGTCACCTACTTAAAAAGTTCTTACATGAACCAATTTGTCATGGGCCTGGATCATTTTAGCTTAATATAACTTGAGGTTTTATTGAGCCTGTATATGCTTCTCTTCCAAAACTTTGAGCTCTTCTAAAAAGCGTTTTACATTATGTTCTTAGCCAGTCTTGTAGTTCACAGTGACATTGTGTGATGGTAGTTGTACTTCTAAAGGGATAATATCCTATGCACCAAAGACTCAAGCATATGGCGTAGATTAAAATGGAGTTCTATGTATGGTTCGGTATGCCCACAAAGCTTCAACCAACTTCTTATACTATTGGTGCTTATTAACATCTAAGGTCTTCCTTAAAATCTAAACCAAGTTTTTATTAAAGTCCTCCGCAAATCTATTTTCTCTAAGGTAATAGATGTGGAGTATCTCCAATCAATGTAGTGACATCTATCTAAATAAATTTTTTAAAGCTTCTGAATGATGGACCATTATCTAAGGTAATTTGATAAGGAACACCAAATATGTACACAACATTCTCTTTAAAAAAATTTAGAATATGATGAGCTTTGACTTCTCTTAAAGGAACTTATTCTACCTACTTTGAGAAGTATTATGTAGCTGCTAGTATAAATATGACCTCTAGAGGATTGAGGATCTATCAAAATGATGATATATGTAACCCAACTTTCAAAATTCCAAGTGGTGATGGTAAGATGTAGGACATTTGGTGGTTGATATAATACTACACCATGCTCCGAGCATTAATGACAATGATTGGTAGAATTTATGTAGTCATCTATCATTGATAGTCAGTAAGACCCCATTTATTTGATTTTATTATTATCTATGGTTCGAATTTGTGTTCACCACACAATCAAGCATGTTCTTCTTTTATGATCTTCCATCCTTCTAATTTATTTAGACACCAAAACCACATCTGACTGAATGATCATCTGTATAAGATGTCATTAATTAGAGTATAGGATAATGATCCTCTCTTAATCTGATCTATAGCTAATCATTAATGAGGGAGCTTATTTTCTTATAGTTATTCGATGAAAGCTTTTCTCCAATCTAACGATTCATCATCTACGGCTAAAATAACTTTCACCTTAGCTTGGTAATTTTGATTTATATATTTAAATTCTATGGGAAATAGAACTTTCTAGCCATGCACTTCTATCAGAATTGAGTCTTCATCAAAACATCCTAGTGCCTTAGCTAACTTAGCAAGAGTGTCCACCGAAGAATTCTTTCCATGGGAAATTCTATATAACATCACATTTAGAATTTTTTATAATAGATGTAAAGTATGTTACAAATCTTCATGGATTATGTTTTGATGATTGGCAAACACTTTAGCTTTTCTTCAACTATCTGTTACTACTGACATTTCAGGAATCAAAGATCGGACGAAAATCGGAACCAGCTCAAGATTGGGAAGATTAGGGTTGAGTCAGTCTGTATTTTTCTTTTTTCTTTCTTGAGTTAGTTATAATTGTTTGAATTGACTGATGTTAAGTAACCCTACACACACACACACATACTTGAGAGATTTAGAACTTATGTGTTTTTCTCACATCGTCCCAGACGATATTTATATCATCCTGGACGATCGAGTTCAAAACAAAAGATCTATCAGGATTTCTTAGTTAAGGCAGCCGTAATTAACTGATCGGCCTGGACGATACCTATATCGGCCAAGACGACATGCCCAATACATAAAGAATTTGCAGCCATGATCAATTTAAGTATTCTGTATTTTTGGAAATTGGCTAGGACGATTATTTGATCGGCCTAGACGATATTGTATAATTATGCCTAAATTAATATAGAAATCATGGGAGTAATTAAGGATGATTGATAAAATCGCATCATCTTGGACTGTCGCAAGATCATCCTGGATGATCCATTCAAAAACCTTAGGTTTCTCCTGGATGATAAATATCTGCCAGTAAAAATTCAGGGTGCTGCTCTGGCCGATTTGGATCAGACAGCTCAAATTCAGAGCGATACTCTGGACAATTTTCCTCTGATTTGAATTGATCGTCCAGAAAGATCATGAGATCGTCCGGGATGATCAAGCACATTTTTTATCGTCCAGTTTGCATTCAGGGCGATGCTCTGGCCGATCTTATGAGATTTGTACTGATCGGCCAGAACGATTTCCATATCGTCCTAGACTATGAAGTCGGCAAGTTGCAATTAATGAGCTCCTTTAAAGCTCTTCTATTTAAGAGCTCTTGCTAACATTTTTTGAACATCCATGGCTGTTGTCTTGACCTGAGAAAACCTAAAGGAGAGAGAGAGGGAGAGAGAGAGAGAGGATCTTATGAGGGGGAGCTTATGAGGGGATTCACAAGGGTTGCTCCAAGCATTGTTCCACTTCTTCTTCCTAAAGTATCTTGTCCTTGGAGAGGTTGGGAGAGGTAAGCTTCAGCGATCGATCGAGGTTCTCTGCCTGCTTCAGGAGGAAGCAAAAGGAGGGAGGTTCTCTGCCTTGCCAGGGGTGGCAGAAAGGAGGTGTTTGTAAGGGCTTCTCCGCCTTGCTATGGGGGCTAAATGAGAGTCACGATTATAGTGCAATACTCTGAGGGTGCCTACAGAGAGTGGACGTAGGTCGAGTTGATCGAACCACTATAAACCCTTGTGTTCTTGTTTTTACTGCTTCCGTATTTATTTTCTTTCGCACTTTTTTGTGGTGATTTGGTTTGTGATAATAGTTCTTTTGGCTAAAAGAATTTTTTAAATACCAATTCACCCCCCTCTTGGTAAGCCTCAGGCCAGTTCTATAGGGCTTAACATCCTTATCGAATTTTCAAGTGGTAACAAAGCCAGATTCATAAAAATTGAGTTTGAAAACTTTTTGAGTTTTGATCCATGGCTAACTTTGGGAATCGTAATACACCGAAAGGGTATTATATTACCCGACCACCCTTGTTTTATAATATCCCATTTAATTTTTGGAAACTCGCATATCTACATTTTTATAATCTACTGATTATCGCATGTGGATGCTTGTTAAGGATGGTTACATACCTCTAACTGGTAAACTTAATGGCGTTACTGTTCCACTTCCTTTTACTGAATGGACATTAGATGATAGGAATTTGGCTCAATTAAATGCAAAATGTCTTATTTGCTTTTTCTGTGCTTTAAAATCAAAAGACTACATGCGTGTTTCCACTTGCAAAACTAGTAAAGAAATTTGAGATAAATTGTGTATCACTTATGAAGGCACTAATGAAGTTAAACAATCCCGTTTGAATATTCTCTTGCATGACTACGAACATTTTCTTATGAAACCTCATGAATAAATTTCTAAAATGTATATAAGATTTACTCAGATTTTTACTTCTTTGCATTACTTAGGAAGAGAACTTTCAAACTATGAAAAAGTGACAAGATCTTGAGATGCTTGCCTTCGTCTTTTGATGCTAAAATCACTGCAATCACTGAATCTAAAGATTTGAATACGTATTTGATTGACAATTTACTTGGCTCACTCATTGCTTATGAGTAAGGAGTGAATCAAAGAAATCTTGATGCAGGTGAGAAAAGAAAGGAGAAAACGGTGGCACTGAAGTCACACAAATCGGACTCTGACTCTTCCAAGTCTGAAAGCGATGACATTGCCTTTATCACAAGGCAATTCAATAGATTTTTAAGGAAGAAGCAAAAGCATCATTGGAGAAAAGGTAAGGATAACAAATATTCTAAAGGATCGTCTGATGTGGTTTGTTATGAATGCAGGAAGACCGGACATGTGAGAGCTGATTATCCTACACTTGAAGATCACCCAAGCAAAGAAAAGGATGAGGAGAAACCTTAGTTATGGAAGGACAAGAAGAGAGTCCAAAAGGCATTTTGGGCGGATTCTACATTGGATTCATTGGAAACGGAACCAGAAGAAGAAACAACAAACTTGTGCTTAATGGGAGAAGATCATCTTGATCAAAGTGATGAAGAAGATGTATGTAAACCAACTTATGATCAATTATTTGAAATTTGTGAGAAAATTCATGCATCATACAAAAAACTTAGAAGGACTCCTACTATCAGTGCTTTAAAAACCGGACTGGACCGGCCGGTCTGACCAGTTCAATCGTGAACCGGGTTAAGGGCCGGTCCGATCTGATCCAATCTAAAAACCGCCTTCACATTGAACCGGCCGGTTTTGGGTAGAACTGCCGGTTCAACCCGTGAACCGGTCCCGGTTTTTTAAAACCGGCCAGTTCAAGTTTCTTTATTAATATTAGTTAAATAAATTATATAATATAAAATAAATATTAAACTTAATCATTATCAATATAAATATTAATATTAAAACTCTTATATTAAATTAAACACACTATTATTAGGGTTTAGGGTTTAAAAATTTTTAAATATTTTTTAAATAAATAATTTAACATATATTTAAAATTTTTAATTAATAATAATATATATTTTATTATAAAACATTTATCTCCAAATCATCATGAAGCATTTCACATGGAGTGGTGGTACCTTGTGAGCTCTTAACACAAGAGAACTCAAAATGCTATGTAAACACTAACAAGAAAGTCTTCTCAAGTGGTGTGGGACTAAAGAAAAGAGTTGAGATGTAAATTAACTCATAACATATATAATGCATATAAAAACTATTTTCAAATAGATTTTTTAATTATTTATTTTTTATGTAAATGAAACTTATTTATTAGTTAATAATAAAAATTTATTTATTTATACACTATAAAAAATAATTTATCATTAATAATTTTATGTATTTAATTATTTATTAATTTTTTAATATATAAATTTATAAAAGAAATTTGGTATAAAACATAAACATGTAAAATATATTTAATCATATAATATAAAATAAGAATAATTTATATTAAATTTATAAACTTATGTTATAATTAAATTTATATTAAAAATGTATTTATATTAAATTATATGGTTATATATAAAATTAATTTACATTAAAAATTAAATTTAAAATTCAAAAAAAATATTTAAATTTAAAATTATCATATTTTTATGAGTGTAAATTTTTTAAATATGAGATTTAGAATTTTTTTCTTTTATGTGAGATTTTAATATAATTCTTTTACTTAATTATATAAAATTTATGTTTCATAGTTTTTTTTTTATTTAATTTTTTTGCCTAAAACTTTGAATGATAATATTATTATTATGTTAATTTTATTAAATTTTAATAATTTTTATTATTTATTACATCATCCGGTTTGACCCCGGTTAGACCGGTTGAACCAGTCGAACCGTGAACCTCTCTCTCTTCCTGTTTGTTGTCTGGTCTGGTTTTCATAGCATTGCCTGCTAGTTTAAAGTTGGAAATTTCAAATTTAAAAAAAGAATATGAAATTATTCTCAAAGATCATTCTACGATTGATTCAAATCACATGGCTCTACTTGATGAATTTGATGATTTAAACAAAAAGCATTTGGAATTAATTAATGAGCATGATGCATTAAAAGTTTCACACACCTCACTCAAATCTGATTTGAAGAAATCTAAAGAAATAGAGCACAACTTGAGGATTGATAATAATGCTTTAGAAAATACTGACTTGAGGCTTAAAGATGAATTGGACTCAAGAAATTGGATGACACCTACTTTTGATCTAAAGCCAAGGCCTAGGAAGAGGCATTACAATCCAAACCATTTAAGAAATTCTTTTCCTGGTGTTAGATGCTTTTCATATGGCCAGCTATGACACATCTCACACACTTGCACTGTTCACCATAATATACAATGGGTATAGAGATAAAAATTGCATAATTAACAGCATAGCACACATGCATTACATTCTACTTTTCATGAGAAGGGATCCAAACCTATTTGGGTTCCTAAATCTGATAGTTGTTGATTCTTGCAGGACTGCTCTTACCAAAGACTTCGTGAGAGCATAGGATACTTGGACAAACGGAGGCTCGTAACTCATAACTGCCTAAACTTGCTGCTTTACAAATTGTTGAATTGCATTTTGATTATTGATATGTTTTTGTTTTCGTGATAGTTTTTGTTTAGTTGTTCTAGTCGTTTTTACTTTTATTTTCTTTATGATGATATTTCCTTGTTTTTAAACTTTAGAGATTTATGGCCAATGATTAGCATTTCTAAATCAGTTAAAGGGAGAAAACATCGTTGATGGTTTCCCTCCCTCTAACCACTTTTGGTGATATAGTTTTCTTTTCTAAACAAAAAGCCTATCTCCTTTTAACAAATGGTTTTTGAAATTAAGATCTTTTTTATCTTGCTACAATAGTCTATCTTATATATATGATCCAAAGTTCTTATATAAGTTAATTAAAATCTTGCTATTGCACTTATCATATGATTTTGATTTTCATTTTGTGGTTTGTTCTTCCCTATGTTAGAAAGAGAGCTCCTCTTCTCTAATATCTTGAAGATATAATCATAACTAAGAACCTTTTTTTTAAGGGTTTGTTAAAGAGTTTTTAGCTTGCAAAAATTTTAAAAAAAGGAAAATGGCCAATGACGCCAAATTGAAATAAAAAGTATATACACGAAAGTGTATCAAAAATTAAATGATGCTCAAAGAGCTAATCAAAGTGACAAGAGGCATAAAATGAGCCCACTAAAAACAAGCTATCCTCTCTTTTCAAAACTTTTAAAACTTAGAAGGACTCATGGGTTATTTGATATTTTCAAAGGCTTGATTTTAAATTCCATGATAGAGACAAATTACTTTGGTATACTATTTTATTAGATATTTTATTTGTAACCAAGTTTTGAACGGATATTCTTTTTATCCAATTTATTCTGAGTTAGACCTCATGTTTTCAAAAGACAATTTTATCCTGAAAGAAGTCCGAGCTATGGTAAACTGGATCGGATTTTCTACCATTTTTAGATTGTGACATTGTTAACTCATGGATCTTTCAAATCTTTAAAATTTAATTATTTGGGAAATTTTTCATATGCTTGCTTTACTAAAAAAAAAAAAATTATAAACCAAAAACTTCATTTTTTTTTCTTTTTCTTATTTTTATCTATTTTTGTTGTTTTTAGTTTGTATTTAATTTTGTTTAGGATTTTCTTTGATCATCTCTATCTTTCCTTGGTTTTCAAATTCTTATCACATCGTCCTAGTAGATATCTCTATCGTCCAGGACGATATGATAATTTCTCTTCAAAATTTTATCTGCTAAACTTTTCAGAGCTTTCTGTAACTCATCATCCCGGACGATCACTTATCATCCTGGACGATATGATCGAACTCTATTACAATCATTTTTGATCATTTTGGCCGATACAATTTTAATCTTGGCCGATGCATTTATGTAAGTTTAAAATCCTTAAAATTTGCCCTGGACGATCCATTATTTGACAATCATCCTGGCCGATCCACTATTCATCCTGGACGATACACATGGCACAGATTTAAAATGTTTTAACTTCGGCCGATACGATCAATTATTGTGCATCATTCTAGATGATACAGCTAATCAGCCCGGATGATCTGCTTTTTTAACGGTCGACCACCTTTTTGACCAATCAGCCTGTATGCAATAATTGAACCAAATTGTCCTGGATGATTCTATGATCTTCCTAGACGATGTGGCCATTTCTTTAAATACAGACCATTCCAACCATTATTTTCACCTCAAAGCTTCTTCTTATCACATTTTTACTCACTAATTTCTTGCTATAGCTGGTGGAAAGATAGTCCGACAGGCTTCTGGAAGTTCCTCAAGGGCCACTCTTGACCCTCGATTCAGGGAAGTAGGAATCAAGCAGCTTACCGTCGTTACAAAGAATACAGCATCACTCTCTCCAGGATAATCAAGCCTGCCTACCTTTCATATCTGTTACTAGATCTCTTCGCTCTCACTTCTCTCTGCTTCATTCATACTCTAGAAGTCCCTTTTGCCTCCAAACTTCTGTTTCAATTTTTTACAAATCTCTGGATAAATACTGCCTACACTGCCCTAACCTCCTATGCGAATCGACGCTCGATCGAGATCACATATCAAGACAGTGCTGAATTGCTGCAGTTATCCACCACCGGGGAAAAGCTGTATTTAATTGTCTCTGATCCTGACTTCAATTGGTCCGCTGAGACTAGCTCTTTAGTCAAAGATGCTAGGACAATCCAACATGTTCTTCGCACTTCCATAATTCCAAAAGCTGGGGACCAATTCCACATCACCCCATTACTTTCTCTTACCACCTTTTACATCACGGCCTATAGAGATTTTAATGCTACTGATCTAATCTTTTGATATATTAATCATTTAACTACAATTCGTGATCCGGGTCATAAGAGGAAACTCAATCTGGCTTTGAGACACATCATCTCATATGTTCTTGAAACCAAATACAATCTTCAATATCCTGCTCACCCCAACCATCCGCCTCCCTGCTACCCTAACAATTCGTTCAATGTCCTTCATATTACTCATCTCCACCCAGGAGATGGGGAACCTCAAGGGGCCGAGGAGGAGGAGGCTCCCGCTCTCGTTCCTGATCCTATTCCTCTTTGCCAGCACTCGTAGTTTGACCAATTAGTGGAGAGATTTAATCATTGGGAGACCCATTTCGACACTTACATTGCTGCACAGGAGCAGTAACATTCTGAGTACATGACCCACCATGAGCAGCACCGCACAGAGGACTTAGCCCGTTTTGATAGAGACATTACTCACCAGCAGCAGTAGCATGACCAGGACATAACCTGGTTCAATGCTCAGTTTATTATGCTAGCTAGCTACTTTTAGCAGGCTCCATCACCTCTACCCCCATCTGATGATCAGGATCCCTCATTTATGTAGTTTTAGTTTCTATTTTCTGTAGATTGCTTTCTTTTTCTGTATTATGTTTTCAGTCGCTTTAGTTTGTTTTTTTAGTTTCCTTCTCCTTTTTGAGATGTCAAAAGGGGGAGTAGTATGTTTGTGCTTGTTCTTGTAATATGCTTGTACTTCTCCTTTTTGATAGCTTGTTTAGTTTACATTATTGTTTTAAATTTGAATATTGACATGTTTGTCATCATCAAAAAGGGGGAGATTGTTGCAAATTCAGCTTCATGGACTATGTTTTGATGATTGGCAAACACTCTTGCTTTTCTTCAACTGCCTATTACTACTGACATTTCAGGAATCAAAGATCGGACGAAAATCGAAACCAGCTTAAGATTGGAAAGATTAGGGTTGAGTCAGTCTGTATTTTCTTTTTTTCTTTCTTGAGTCAATTGTAATTATTTGAAGTGACTGATGTTAAGTAACCCTCCACACACACACACTTGAGAGATTTAGAACTTGTGTTTTTTTTCACATCATACCGAACGATATTTATATCGTCCTGGACGATCGAGTTCAAAACAGAAGATCTAATCAGGATTTCTTAGTTAAGGGAACCGTAATTAACTGATCGGCTTGGACGATACCTGTATCAGCTAGGAAGACATGCTCAATATAGAAAGAATTTTCTGTAATGATCAATTTAAGTATTCTGTATTTTTGGAAATCAGCCAGGATGATTTTTTGATCGGCCTGGATGATATTGTATAATTATGCCTAAATTTATTCGGTGATCATGGGAGTAATTAAGGATGATTGATACGATCACATCATCCTGGACAATCGCAAGATTTTCCTGGATGATCCATTCAAAAACCTTTGGTTGCTCCTGGATGATAAATATCGGCCAGTATAAATTCAGGGCGATGCTCTGGCCGATTTGGATCGGAAAGCTCAAATTCAGAGCGATACTCTGGATGATTTTCCTTTGATTTGAACTGATCTGCCGGGACGACCGTGAGATCATCCGAAATGATCAAGCAAATTTTTTATCATCCAGTTTGCATTTAGGGCTATGCTCTGGCCGATCTTATGAGATTTGTACTGATCGGCCCGAACAATTTCCATATTGTCCTAGACGATAAAGTCAGCAACTTGCAATTAATGAGCTCCTTTGAAGCTCTTCTATTTAAGAGCTCTTGTTCAACATTTTTTTAACATCCTTGGCTGCTGTCTTGACCTGAGAAAACCTAAAGGAGAGAAAGAGAGAGGGAGAGAGAGAGAGAGGATCTTTTGAGGGGGAGCTTGTGAGGGGATTCACACGGGTTGCTCCAAGCATTATTCCACTTCTTCTTCCTAGAGTCTCTTATCCTTGGAGGTGTAGGGAGAGGTAAGCTTCAGCGATCAATTGAGGTTCTCTACCTACTTCAGGAGGAAGCAAAAGGAGGGAGGTTCTCTGCCTTGCCAGGGGTGGCAGAAAGGAGGTGTTTATAAGGGCTTCTCCGCCTAGCTGTGGGGGCTAAAGGAGAGTCACGATTGTAGTGCAATACTCAGAGGGCACCTCCGGGGAGTGAACGTAGGTCGAGTTGACCGAACCACTATAAACCCTTGTGTTCTTATTTTTACTGCTTCCGCATTTATTTCCTTCTGCACTTATTTTTATGGTGATTTGGTTTGTGATAGTTGTTCTTTTCGCTTAAAGAAATTTTTAAATACCAATTCACCCCCCCCCCTCTTGGTTAGCCTCACGCCAGTTCTATAGGGCTTAACATCCCTAATGAACTTTCAAAGTATACTTATGATAAGGAATCAAAGATGCTTTTAATACTTTATAAATCCTAACTTCTTGATTAATCACAAGTTGTAAATCTTTAAATATTTTTATCTCTTCTATCCCATTTAAAATTGTAAATTCTTAGATAGTTATCATCGCCTCGCACTCAGCTTCATTATTTAGATAGTGTTCGTATATATGGTTCAAGTAATACATCACACTTTTATCAGGTGTTACAAATACTATATCAATCCTAGCTTATCCTGGGGAAATATCATTTAATGCTCCAATTTGATTAAAAGATGTGGTTTGAAAATTTTTAATTTTATTTAAAAAAGTTTAATTTCTAGAATTTTTAGTTTTAATATTGAACACATCATTATGAGTAATATACCATCTCGAAAGGCAAACATATCATTCCCTAATGGGTTCAAAATATAAAACTTTGAATTCTTCTTGATTATCACAATCAAACTCAGGAAAGAATAACATCTGAACATGGAGGGAAAAAATGAAATTTTATCAAGTGTTTGACTATAATAATTCAGATAAGAGATCATTAATTTCATAATTAAAAACATAATAGTAATTGATATATCTCTCCAAGGAAAGTTTTGCGAATCTATTTTCATGGATTATGATTTGATGATAGCAAACACTCTTATTTCTCTATGACTATCTTACCTACTAACATTTTAGGTCCACAAGATCAGACTGCAATTGGAATCAGCTCAAGATTGAGTAGACTAGGTCTGAGCCAATTTGTACTTTTTTCCTTTCTTGATTCTATTGTAATTGGTGTGGCTCCTAATGCTAAGTAATCTTGCACACACACCTTAGAAGAATTTCTAATTGTTCCCTAGAGTTTACTATTTTTGGTATTTAAATCGGCCTGGACGATTGATTCAAATAAAGAAATCCTAATTAGGGAATCCTTATTAAGGTAGCCATCACTAAACTCATCGGCCTGGACGATTTTGTATTAGCCAAATGATAGTCTTAAATCAAAAAGAATTTAACATCAGATCTATTTAGGAATTACTTATTTTTGGACATCTTTCGAGGATTAGCCTGGCCTATTGGATCGACCTGGCCAATCCAGCACATTTTGTCCTAAATAAATCTGATAAATAAGGAAAATAATTAATGGTGATTTGCATGATCACATCAGCCGGGCCGATTGCAAGATCGGCTGGGATGATTTGACATCGACCAGCTTCTATTCAGGGTGATGTTCAGGATGATTTTCCTCTGATTTGAACTAATCGTCTAGGATAATATCCTATCGGTCTGGACGATATGACCAAAAATCTTCTGATCGTCCCTAATCAACCGGGCTGGTTGAGCGTAATTTATGCTGGTCGGATAGGCCGATATTTTTATCAGCCTGGACAATAATGTTGGTAAGTTGCATTAATGAGCTCATTTTGAGCTTTTCTATTTAAGCTTTTATAAGGCACTTTGTGAGTGTCTTTAGCAGCCATTGTAGCTTCATTCTTTTGGAGGGAACTTGAAAAGAGAGCTTGAAAGGGAGAGAGGAATGGGTGGAGTTTGAGAAAGGGAGAAGGCCAAAGAGGGGGGTTTCAAGGGAGTATGGAGGTGGAATCCACACGGTTGCTCAAGGCTTGTCTTGAGGGAAGTTCTAAGAAGAAGAAGATCTCTTTAGTGTCAAAGGATCGGGCTACTCTGTCGCACCGGGGAAGGTGGACTCCACCTAGCTGTGGGGGCAAAAGGAGAGACACTGAGTTTAGTACAAAACTCAGAGGGTGCCTATAAGGAGTAGACGTAGGTCAAGGTTTGACCGAACCACTATAAATCTGGTGTGTTCTTTCCTTTATTATTTTTGTATTTAATTTTGGCATTGTATTTTATTTGTGGTGAATTTTGGTTTGGTTTGTTGATTTTGATTGAAAGATTTTTTTAAATACAAATTCACCTCTCTCTTAATTAGCCTTGGGCTAGTTCATAAGGGTCTAACATCCCTAACAAACTTTTAAGTGGTATCAGAGCGGGATTGATAAAAACAAGTTTTTAAAAAATTTTGAATTTTAATCCATTGTTAAATTTTGAGATCGTAATATTACGAAAGGTTATTCAATCACCCGACCACCTTTATTTAAAAATATTATTTTTGATTTTTGGAAGATTCATATATCTACCTTCTTGCAATCAATTGATTTTCATATGTAGCATATGATTTTATCTGGTTATTCTTTACCATCACGTGTTATAGATGGAATTAAAGTTGATATTCCTTTTAATCAATGGAATAGGGAAGAACAAATTAATGCTCAATTGAATGCAAAATCTTTAAACTGTTTTTTCTGTGCTTTAAATTCTGAAGATTGTATGTTAGTTTCCACATGCACTACTGGTAAGAAAATTTGGGATAAATTACACACCATATAAGAAGGCACTAATGAAATCAAGCAATCCAAGTTGAATATTTTAATGCATGATTATGAACTTTTTTGCATGAAATCTTATGAGACAATCTTAGACATGTATACTAGATTTATTCAAATTGTTACATCATTACATTCTTTAGAAAAGGAGTTTTCAAACTTTGAAAAAGTCAATAAAATTCTACGTTGTCTACTTTATAAGTTTGATGCCAAAGTTGTTGCTATTTGTGAATCAAAAAATTTGAATAAATATTCTATTAAAATTTTGATTGGCTCACTCATTACCTAAGAGGAAAGTTTGGGTCAAAGACTTTTGGAAGCAAGTGAAATGGTAGTGTTAAATGCTGAAGACTCGAAGAAAAGTGGCTTTGTTGGTGATGAAAGTGATGATTTATCAAGCAAATTAAAAATTCTACCAAAGCATAGGCATCAACAAATATGGAATAAAGGTAAAAATGGTAAGAATGTTAAAATTTCTTCTGACATTGTGTGCTTTGGATGTAGGAAGCCTGAACACATGCAAAATTAGTGCCCTAATTTGAGAACTCTTCTTGCAAAAGAAAAGGGCAATGCTAAGCAAATTATAAAAATGACAAATAAGGAAAAGCAAAAAATCTCCTGGGCAGACCTAGCTTTTGAATCATCTGACCATGAGCAAGATGACGTTTAAAACTATTTGTGAGTTTATTTTTCTGTGTATGCATGTTTTGTTCATTTTTTATGTTTTTTTTCTATGTTTTTTCTTTGGATTTATTTTTCATTCTTTTTTTTCTTTTCTTCTCTTTTTCTTTAATTTTTTTTAATTTGCCTTCTTTTTTTTGTGAAGTTCTCTCTAATCAACACACACGTTCACCTCTCTAAAATGAAAAACCTACCTCCTATTTTTCTTGAATTTTTATATAAGTTGTGGTTGACTTCTCTAAAAATAGTCAAAGGAAGGAAACTCATGATTTTGTCTCTCTATCTCTTCTCTTAAAAAGGTTATTTTACTTTTGATTCAAAATCTTCATAATATTATAAATTGGATTTTGAAATTGATCTTTTTCATCTCCATATATTTAGTTTATCGCATAGAGATCCTTTGGAAGTTGCTGAATCTACCTCATAATTTTTTTAATCAAGTAGTTCACTTTATCAATAGAATGGGTTTACTTTTGTTTTTAAAAATTCTAGGAAGGTAGCATATTTAATTTAAAAAAAATGGCCAATGATTCCAAATCAAAAAAGTGGTCAATAATGCCAAATCAAAAGATGCGTAATGACGCCAAATTGAGAAAAATACACAAGTGTGACAAAAAGTATAAGATGTGTAAAGTGCATCAAAAACTGACAATAGGAATAAAATGAGCCCACAAAGAGTATGCTTACATTTTCTGTATTATGTAAAGCTTAAGAAAACCCTTGATATTTTTTATACTTGATTTTGAAAATCATGATTCTTGATTCACCAATTTTTGCATTAATCTTCTATTAGATATATTTTATGAAAGGAGTTTTGAAAAATTAGTGTTTTTTTCTTCTAATTTACTCCATGATTTAGATATTGGATTAAAAAGCTTTTAAGTCTTTAAAAGAACTTTAGCTTGGATTAACAATTTCTAAATTTCTAATCTTTTCTGGATTATGGATTGTCAATACATTCCTTACTAAGTTTTTTAATAAAATCAAGAGGTAACTTTCTCATTTTAAGAATATTTGATTTTGTCTTTACTTGATCAGGGATCATTTTTTTCCTTTTAATCATTTTTTTATTATATTGATTGTTTGTGCCACTTCTTTTTTTGATAATATCAAAGGGGGAGAATGTATTGTTGTATTTGTATCTTTTTTTTTCTTTCAAAAATTAAAAACAATAAAAACTTTTGATTTCCCCTATTTTTGAAATTCTATTTTAGTAAGGGGGAGATTAGGAGAACATGATTTCTTTTTGTAAATTCAACCAGTAATGTTTTCCATCATCGAAAAGGGGGAGATTAATAAAAATTTATTTCATGGATTATGATTTTGATGATAGAAAACACTCTTGTTTCTCTATGACTGCCTTACCTACTGACATTTCAAGTCCACAAGATCAAACTACAATTGAAACCATCTCAAGATTAAGTAGACTAGGCCTGAGTTAGTTTGTACCTTTTTTTCCTTTCTTGAGTCTGTTATAATTCTTTTAAAAAGCTAGTGAGAGAAGCTCTGGATTTCTAGTGAGAAAATGTTTACCTGATTTGAATTTTGATTTTTTGCAGTATTCTCACATTCAGTGGTGGAGGCGTCGGATGATCGCCGGCGTTGTTCTGCCAGTGTCATGAATGCTCCGCGACCTTACAGATCTCTGTTTGAATAGTTGCTATTTGAATGATTTATATTTGTGCAACTTATGTAGTTTTGATGATTCCAAACATTATTGTTCAGATGTATAGTTATCTCCTAACAATTTTAGAAGATTTGCACTTGCTCTTGTGTGTACTAACATTTCAGGAAAATCAGACTCCAGACTATGAAAACTTCAAATCAAACTCAACATATGATATTTTGTTTATTTGAAGTTTGACTTTTCTTTGAATTAATTTTGAAAGGGAGTGATTGTAATTGAGTGAATAAAATCTCACACACATAAATTAGGAGATCGTGAAATTCAATACTGATCGTACAGGATGATATTTATCGTACTGGACGATCTGTCAGTTATCTCCTATAGAGCACTTGGAACGAATTGGAACTTGCTTGGAAAAAATTTTCTAAGTCCTATTCGTCCAGGACGAATTTTAATATCGTCCTGGACGATGGGTTCTCTGTAAAAATTTCATCCAGACGAATTTTACCATCGTACGAGGCGACCAGTCCTCTGGAAAATTTTCGTCCAGACAAAAATAATTATCGTACCGGACGATCAGCTCTCTGGAAAATTTTCGTCCAGGCGAAAGCAAATTATCGTCCGCGGCGATGGGTGCTCTGGAAAATTTTTGTCCAGACGAAATAAATAATCGTCCAGGACGATCGGCTCTCTGGAAAATTTTCGTCCAGACGAACACATTTTCGTCCAAACGATAGACCGACTTAGAACAAATTTCAGCAGTTTCCGGAACCGACCTTGTAATAACCGTTCGTACTGGACGAACCTAGTTCGTACAGGACGATCAGCTGTACGAAGTCATTTCGTACACATATACAAATTGGGTCGTTTCAGATCGTTTAAGTAAAATCGTCCAGGACGATCCAGGATCGTACGGGACGATCCACTGCGTACAGAATTGGATATTTGCAGTTTTTGGGCGGTTTTTCATGTCTTTTGTATAAATAGTCCAAATTAGACTGCCACCCAATCTTTTTGTCATTTGATCTTCGTGCCTATTGAGAGAATAGCCAAGGAGAGAGTGGAAGAGAGCTTTCAAAGAAGGATTCCTACCATTGGAGCGAGAAGGCTTCACTTGGATTGCTAAGGTAAGAATCTCTACTTGTGAAATTGGATTTCTTCACTCTTTTCTTTCTTCCTTCTAGATTCTTGTGAGAAGATCATTCAAGAAGGTCCGGTTCTCTGCCGACACTTGGAGAGTGTGAACAGACGTGGGTTCTCTGCCCACACTAGGAGAGTGTAAAAGGAAGAAGGTTCTCTGCCTACACTTGGAGAGTGTGAACAGCCGTAGGGTTCTCTGCCCACACTAGGAGAGTGTGAAAGGATGACGGTTCTCTGCCAGTACTGTGGATTGTGTAAAAGGACGACGGTTCTCTGCCGCACCGGGTAGTGGTGAAAAGAGGGTTTTGTACAGGCTTCTCCGCCTTGCTGTGGGTGCTAAAGGAGAGTCACTTTGTGGTATTAGTGCAATACTCAGAGGGTGCCTCTGAGGAGTGGATGTAGGTCTGGTTATAGACCGAACCACTATAAATCTGGTGTCTTTTACTTTATTGCTTTTACGTTTCCGCACTTTGAATTTCAGTTTTAACAACTCTGTGGTTGAAAAACATTTTTCTACTAACTTTAAAAGAAAATTTTATTTCGGTTCAACTTTATTATTAAGAGGGTTTAAAATTTTTAAAAACTACCAATTCACCCCCCTCTTGGTAGCCGTGGGACATTTACTTAGGCTTAACAACCTAATTACTGGACTCAACAAGTGGTATCAGAGCATTGTTTCAAAATTATAAGTTTGAACTACTTTTTGATTAACGTAGATGGCTACATTTGGAAACCAAAACACACCTGAGGGTTACTCTATCACTAGACCTCCACTGTTTGACAATATTCCTTTTGATTTTTGGAAAACATGCATGTCTACTTTCTTACAGTCACTTGATTATCGCATGTGGATGTTAGTCCAGGAAGGTTACACAAAACCAACTAGATTAGTTGATGGAATTAGGGTAGATACACCCTATGCAAATTGGACTATAGAAGAACGTGACTTAGCACAATTAAATACGAAATGTTTAAATAGTTTCTTTTGTGCTTTAAAATCTGAAGACTACATGCGAGTTTCCACTTGTAAAAGCGGAAAAGACATATGGGATAGACTTTGTATTACTTATGAAGGGACAAATGAGGTTAAGCAATCAAGACTCAATATCTTGTTACATGACTACGAATTATTTCGCATGAAACCTAATGAATCTATATCTGACATGTACACAAGATTCACTCAAATTGTCACCTCTTTGCATGCACTTGGTAGGGAATTAACTAATGCTGAAATGGTTAATAAGATTCTTCGTTGTTTACCTACTGCATACGATGCTAAAATTACTGCAATTACAGAGTCAAAAGATCTGAACATTTATTCTATTGACAATCTTCTTGGTTCACTCATTGCTTACGAGCAAGGAGTAAGTCAAAGAAAGATTGATGCAGGTGAACCAAGAAAGGACAAGAATATTGCACTAAATGTGGAAGAGTCAGAAAGTGAACACTCACAACCTGAGGATGAAGATGATATAGCACTGATGACTAGACAATTCAAAAGCTTTTTAAAAAGGAAGCAGAAGAGACGCCAGCAATGGAATAGAGGTAAGTATAACAGAAATGGCAAGGTTTCTAATGAAGTGATTTGTTATGAATGCAGGAAACCAGGTCATATAAAGACTGATTGTCCAAAACTCAAAGCCACTCCTAGCAAGGAGAAGGTAGAGGAGAAACCAATGGTAAAGAAGGGCAAGAAGAAGTTTCAAAAGGCTTTTTGGGCGGACTCAGCTTCAGACTCATCTGAGACTGAAAAAGAAGAAGAAGTCACCAACCTTTGCTTGATGGCAGATAAAGCTGAACAATCAGATCAAGAAGAGGTATGTGATTTAACTTATAATGAATTGTTTGAAGTTTCTAAACACATGCATGATGCATATAGGAAAACGAAAAAGATGCATGCTAGTTTAGTTTTAGAATTGGAAGAGCTTAATAAGGAACACGAAATCCTTAGGAAAGATCATGCTTTAATTGATAGCAACCACATGAAACTACTTGATGAATATGATGACTTGAATAAAAATTTTGAGAATTTAAAATCATCCTATGCTGAACTTGAAAAAGAATTTGAAAATTTTAAGGATGAATCTGAGCACAAGACATATAGAGTCAATTATACAAATCGAATCTTGGAGGAAATGAATTCATTTTACAAACTTACTATAAGAGCTCTCGAGGATAATAGGAACCCCCCTAAACTTGAAGATTTTACAAATCCTAAATATTATCCTAAATTCATGAAATCCCTTAGAAGACAATCATATGAGAGAAAACATAGGAATATTTTTCCTAATGTTAAATGTAACAATTGTGGATTTTTGGGACATATATCTCACACCTGCACTTTAAAGATGAAACCTAATTTGGTGTGGAGAACTAAGATGCATAAACCTAGACATATCACACATGCATCTGATTATAAATTTCATAAAGGTGAACCCAAACTAGTTTGGGTTCCCAGTCTAACATTTGAGAATTTTGCAGGAATACTCTCACACAAGACCTCGTGAGAGTATATGGTACCTGGACAGCGGATGTTCTAAGCACATGACTGGAGATACTGCTCAATTCATAACGCTGGAAGCCAGGAGTGGAGGCAAGGTTACACTTGGAGATAATACCACAAAGAAAGTGGTTGGATCAGGTATGATTGGAAATTTGAAAAACTTTTTCATAGATAATGTTTTATTAGTTGAAGGCTTAAAACATAATTTGCTTAGCATAAGTCAGCTATGTGATAAGGGCTATAATGTAAAATTTTTACCTACTAGCTGCATAATTAGCCTAAATGGGAAAATTGTTTTAAATGGAAAAAGGGTGAACAATGTTTACATGCTAGATTTAAATTGTATTCAATCTCCTACTGCTTTTTGTTTGAAAACTGTTTCTGATGAATCATGGCTTTGGCATAGGAGACTTTGTCATTCTAGTATGAAAAATCTTAGAAAAATTACCCAAAAGAATTTGGTGAGAGGAATACCTAAACTAGACTTTACTAAGGACCATCTGTGTGATGCATGTCAATTAGGAAAACAAGTGAAGTCCTCTTTTAAGTCCATTAAAGATCTTAGGACCAGTAAACCTTTAGAAATTCTACACATGGATCTTTTTGGACCAGTAAGCACTGTTAGTCTAGGAGGAAAGGTATATGGATTTGTTATAGTAGATGATTTTTCAAGATTCACCTGGGTTAAATTTCTTTTTCATAAGAGTGAATCATTTGAGGAATTCAGAAATTTTTCAACTTGGATACAAAGAAAACTAGGATGTGAAATAATTTCTATACAAAGTGATCATGGAGGAGAATTTGAAAATGAAAGATTTGAAGATTTCTGTAAAGAAAAGGGGATTGATCACAATTTTTCTGCACCTAGAACTCCTCAACAAAATGGAGTAGTTGAAAGAAAGAACAGAACATTAATAGAAGCCGCCCGAGCAATGTTAGCAGAATACTCACTTCCTAGATATTTTTGGGCTGAGGCGGTTAGCACTGCATGCTATGTTCTGAATAGGGTGAATGTGAGATCAAATTTGAATAAAACACCCTATGAGTTGCTAAAAGGAAGAACACCAAATTTGTCTCATTTGCATGTATTTGGTTGCAAGGTGTTCATACATAATAATGGAAAATCTGCCTTAGGAAAATTTGATCCAAAATCAGATGAAGGAATTTTTGTTGGATATTCAAGTGTTGGAAAATCTTATAGAGTATTCAACAAAAGAACTTTAGTCATTGAAGAAACCACACATGTTGTTTTTGATGAAAATGGAAACATGGAAGAGCCAAAAGTTGTTGAAGAAGAAATTGAAGAAAACTCCCAAAAGATTGATAGATTAAATTTGGAAGAAAATGTGGAAGAAAATTTAGAAAGAGAAGACCCTTTGCCTAGAGATTTGAGATTTTCTAAAAACCACCCAAAGGAATTAATCATAGGTGAACCAAGTGAGGGTGTTAGAACTAGGCGTGGATTAAACAAGGAAGTCAATCATTCAGCCTTTATTTCAACTATTGAACCCACTAACATTGATCAAGCACTTTCAGATGAATTTTGGATATTGGCCATGCAAGAAGAGTTGAATCAATTTGTAAGAAATAAAGTTTGGGAACTAACTACAAGGCCAAAAGATCAAAGTGTTGTTGGAACCAAGTGGGTGTTCAAAAATAAAATGAATGACTCAGGAGTAGTCATTAGAAATAAGGCTAGATTAGTAGCTAAGGGGTATAATCAAATTGAAGGAATTGATTTTGAGGAAACTTTTGCCCCTGTAGCTAGACTTGAAGCAATTAGGGTTTTACTAGCCTTTGCCTGTTTTAAAGGTTTTAAATTGTTTCAAATGGATGTCAAAAGTGCCTTTTTAAATGGAGTAATTGAAGAAGATGTTTTTGTAGAACAACCTCCAGGTTTTGAAAATTCTAAATTTCCAAATCATGTTTTCAAATTAAAAAAGGCATTATATGGATTGAAACAGGCACCTAGGGCTTGGTATGAGAGGTTAAGCACCTTCCTACTTGAAAGATCTTTTGAAAAAGGAAGTGTGGATACAACTCTCTTTTTAAGGAAAATTGGAAAGGATATACTTATTGTTCAAATTTATGTGGATGACATCATCTTTGGATCTTCAAATAAACATCTTTGTGATGATTTTTCTAAAACAATGAGTAGTGAATTTGAAATGAGTCTAATGGGAGATTTAAATTACTTTCTAGGATTTAGCATTAAGCAACTTGAGGAAGGTACTTTTCTTAGTCAAACCAAATATATTAAGGACATCCTCAAAAAATATGAAATGGACAATGCTAAACCTGTTAGTACACCAATGAGTTCTTCAGTTCAGTTGGATAAAGACCTTAAGGGAAAATCTGTTGATCAAAAGAAATTTAGAGGGATAATTGGATCTTTACTTTACTTGACTGCTAGCCGACCAGATATTATGTTTAGTGTTTGCTTATGTGCTAGATTTCAATCAGATCCAAAAGAATCACATTTGACAGCAGTGAAAAGGATTTTAAGATATCTACTAGGAACTCAAAACTTAGGAATTTGGTATCCTAAGTTTAGCTCTTCATTTGAAATTATTGGTTACTCAGATTCTGACTTTGCAGGCTGTAGAGTGGATAGGAAAAGCACTTCTGGAACATGTCAATTCATTGGAAATTCATTAGTTTCATGGTCTAGTAGAAAACAAAATTCAGTGGCACTATCTACTGCAGAAGCAGAATACATTGCATTAGGAAGTTGTGTGGCACAAGTACTTTGGTTAAAACAACAGTTGATTGACTTAGGATTAACTATAGGCACTATTCCAATTTATTGTGACAATACTAGTGCTATTTGCATTTCCAAAAATCCTATTCAACATTCTAGAACAAAACACATTGATATAAGGCATCATTTCATAAGGGATCATGTATCCAAAGGAGAAATTGAACTCATACATGTTTCAACTGAAAATCAACTTGCAGACATTTTTACAAAACCTTTAGCCTTTGATACCTTCAGTACTTTAAGAACAAGGCTTGGTGTTATTGATTTGAATGCTTAACTAAAATGTCTTTGCAACATTGATACTTGTTGTGTTTTGTTTTTGTAATTTTCTGAATTTTGTGTGTTTTTAATGAATTGTTTTTGGATTTATGATTTTGTTTTATGTTTTCTGTGTTTTTGATTGTTTTTTTTTATTTTGTTAATTTAAAAATTTTAAAACTAAAATTTTTTTTTGGAGGAAATCGTCCAGGACGAAATATTTTCGTACGGGACGATGTGTAAAGAAACAGTTTGCGCGAATTTAAACCGTTTTGAGAGCAGTTTTTTATTGGATCGTCTGTACGATCTGTGATCGTCCAGTACGAATTTTTTCTTTTTCTCAAACGTCGGGACGATTGAATGCAGCGGTTGAGTGGATAAGACAGTTTTTAATACGAACTTCGTCTGTACGAAATTTTTTCGTCTGTACGAATATGTGTCGGTTCATTGTAGGGGACGGTTTTCAAGAGTCATTAAAACGAAACACTTTTCGATCGTCTGTACGAAATTTTTTCGTATGTACGATCGGTCAAGTCAAAAAGCCTGTACGAAGGGACGCATCGTAAGTTGTGTTGAATACGAAAAGCCGTTACATTTTGGACGAATTGGATCGTCTGTACGAAATTACTTCGTCCAGACGAACGATAATTTTTCGTCCAGGACGAATATTTTCGTCCAGGACGAACGTATCGTTTTTCTTTAAATATGAAGGCTTTCAAACTTGACAATCACACTTTCAAACATCTTTTTCAATCCCTTTCTACATCAAATCAACTATGGCCTCCTCTAGCAAAAGACAAAAAGTTTTGGTGAAGAAACCTAACAGGAATGCCCCAGACAACTTTCTTTCCAAGGCAAATGAGGAATCTTTTCCTCGTTTTGCATCTGCAAAAATCACTCCGTCTCGCATTCTTATCCAAACAGAGTTGAAATTTCGGGTATTACACCTCTTCGCCTCAACCCAATTTCAGTTCATTCTTTCTCTTGTCCACTTCTACAATAAGCAAACCTACCATTACTTCCTAGCCAACATGAGTTTCAATTCTGACCACTCTATCATTAGTTCTTTTGTTTTTAAGAAAAAAGTTGAGATCACCAAGCACGACCTTGGTGCATTTTTAAACTTAAGGACTGAAGGATATAGAGCCCACACCCTAATGTCAGAAACCTCCTTCAAATGGTTTCAAATCAATAGGGTAATTAGAGAAAATGCGATTGACAATCATGTTGCTAGAGTGGCCGGTATGACCCAAGATGCCCGAATCATCCAGCATATCCTTAGATCCTCAATTATTCCTAAAGCTGGTGATAGGATTAACATTACTCCTCTCCTTTCTTGTCTAACTTTTTTAATCATGAAAAGACATCCTATTGATGAAGCCCAACTCATCCTAGATCATATCTATGGGCTTTCAGAAATAGGACATCCTGATCAGAAGAGGAAGAAGAACATTTCTTTAGGGCACTTGATTACTTATATTTTGGAGAAGAAGTACAATATAGTGCATCCTGATGAAGAATATGAAGAGCCAGTTTACTATAACGATGCATCTTTCAGATTGCTCTTCAAGGAGGAGAAAGAGAAAGCACATGCTAGTGCTTCAGAAGAAGAAGAAGAAGAAGGAGTGCAAGGTTCTGCTTCTCAATCAGATTACCAGAATCTGATTGAGAGATTTGATAGACTAGAGACTCACATTGATCAAAGGTTTGATCAATTTGATGCTCATCTTACGCAGCAGCAACATGACATTGGTAATATTAGAGATGAAGTTCATGAAATAAATACCAATGTAATGTTGATGGCCTCCTACTTCAACCTCTTTGGCGGCATTCCTCCTCCTCCTCCTCCAGAACAGTAGAAGTGTTTTTTATGTGTGTCTGTTGTATTTTTTTTGTGTTGTTTTGTTTTTTATCTTATATGTGTTATTGTGATTGTTGTTATGTTTTTGTTTAAGTTCAATGTTTTTTTTTTGTAATTTTTTTTTAATCAATGAAAGTTTGTTTGTTTTAGATTTGTTTTGAAATGTGGCTAATCTTTATGAATTTCATTAATATTGTTTTTAATCTACATTGTGCTTAAATTCGATTGTAATGTGAGATTATCTATATTAGAAAATCTAGACTTTCTAAATTTATAATTTGTTTATAACTTGTTGTAATTAGAATTTTTAAATTCATGTCTATTCATTTAGACTACATAAAAGTTAATATTGTTATTGCAATTTTGATGTTTTCTTATTTTGTATTTCTATGCTCAAATGATATTTATGCACCTAGAAATATTTGAAATCTTAGATTATAGATTTTGGAAAGAATTGGTCAAATTACTCTTGAACATTGTACAAATGTACAAAAATCAAAAGGGATTCGCAAAAATTTGCAAAGTGAAAAAGAGGCACAAAATAAGCCCAACCAAAGAAAAATGCACAAAAATGTGCTCCAAAACTTTGAAAAGATGTGCAAAGCACCACATGAGGTAATTCTCTTCTTTCCAAATTCGTTTAATCTCTTAATTCAAGTTGATCTAATGTTCATTTATATTCTATTGAACTTTGAAATATAGAATTTTTTTTACATCTCACTTGTAATGATTTTCAATAATCAAAATGTCTAAATTGAATCATGTCTTTGATAAATTCTTCTTACTTACAATGTTATATCATTTCATAAATTTTATGAATTTCTATGATTGATCTAATATCCTTAGTTTAAAATTGCATACCCTATGTCAAATCACAATTTAGATTAAATTTTAAAAATGAATTTCATATTATTATTTACATTTCTTGTCTTTTTCTTCTTCACTTTTTGTTGCTGTCAAAAAGGGGGAGAAATTATTATGTTTGTGTTTGTGTTTTTGTAGTTTGTGTTTTCTGTGTTAAAATTGTTTTTGAAAATATGTATCAGAAATTATTATGTTTGTGTTTGTGTTTTTGTGTTTGTGTTTTCTGTGTTAAAAATTTTTTGAAAAACAAAAATATTGTTCTTTAATGCCTCCTTATTTTAATGTACTCATAAATTCAGGGGGAGTTTAGGAGATAAGAGATTTGTTTTAACTTGAAACCTTACAAATAATAATTGTTTTGCCATCATCAAAAAGGGGGAGATTGTTTGAATAGTTGCTATTTGAATGATTTATATTTGTGCAACTTATGTTGTTTTGATGATTCCAAACATTATTGTTCAAATGTATAGTTATCTCCTAACAATTTTAGAAGATTTGCACTTGCTCTTGTGTGTACTAACATTTCAGGAAAATCAGACTCCAGACTACGAAAACTTCAAATCAAATTCAACATATGATATTTTGTTTATTTGAAGTTTGTCTTTTCTTTGAATTAATTTTGAAAGGGAGTGATTGTAATTGAGTGAATAAAATCTCACACACACAAATTAGGAGATCTTGAAATTCTATACTGATCGTACAGGACGATATTTATCGTACTGGACGATCTGTCAGTTATCTCCTATAGAGCACTTGGAACGAATAGGAACTTGCTTGGAAAAATTTTTCTAAGTCCTATTCGTCCAGGACGAATTTTAATATCGTCCCGGAAGATGGGTTCTCTGTAAAAATTTCGTCCAGACGAATTTTACCATCGTACGAGGCGACCAGTCCTCTGGAAAATTTTCGTCCAGACGAAAATAATTATCGTACCGGACGATCAGCTCTCTGGAAAATTTTCGTCCAGACGAAAGCAAATTATCGTCCGCGGCGATGGGTGCTCTGGAAAATTTTCGTCCAGACGAAATAAATAATCGTCCAGGACGATCGGCTCTCTGGAAAATTTTCGTCCAGACGAACATATTTTCGTCCAAACGATAAACCGACTTAGAACAGTTTTCAGCAGTTTCTAGAACCGACCTTGTAATAACCGTTCGTACTGGACGAACCTAGTTCGTACAGGACGATCAGCTGTACGAAGTCATTTCGTACACATATACAAATTGGGTCGTTTCAGATCGTTTAAGTAAAATCGTCCAGGACGATCCAGGATCGTACGGGACGATCCACTGCGTACAGAATTGGAAATTTGCAGTTTTTGGGCGGTTTTTCATGTCTTTTGTATAAATAGTCCAAATTAGACTGCCACCCAATCTTTTTGTCATTTGATCTTCGTGCCTATTGAGAGAATAGCCAAGGAGAGAGTGGAAGAGAGCATTCAAAGGAGGATTCCTACCATTGGAGCGAGAAGGCTTCACTTGGATTGCTAAGGTAAGAATCTCTACTTGTGAAATTGGATTTCTTCACTCTTTTCTTTCTTCCTTCTAGATTCTTGTGAGAAGATCATTCAAGAAGGTCCGGTTCTCTGCCGACACTTGGAGAGTGTGAACAGACGTGGGTTCTCTGCCCACACTAGGAGAGTGTAAAAGGAAGAAGGTTCTCTGCCTACACTTGGAGAGTGTGAACAGCCGTAGGGTTCTCTGCCCACACTAGGAGAGTGTGAAAGGACGACGGTTCTCTGCCAGCACTGTGGATTGTGTAAAAGGACGACGGTTCTCTGCCGCACCGGGTAGTGGTGAAAAGAGGGTTTTGTACAGGCTTCTCCGCCTTGCTGTGGGTGCTAAAGGAGAGTCACTTTGTGGTATTAGTGCAATACTCAGAGGGTGCCTCTGAGGAGTGGATGTAGGTCTGGTTATAGACCGAACCACTATAAATCTGGTGTCATTTACTTTATTGCTTTTACGTTTCCGCACTTTAAATTTCAGTTTTAACAACTCTGTGGTTGAAAAACATTTTTCTACAAACTTTAAAAGAAAATTTTATTTCGGTTCAACTTTATTATTAAGAGGGTTTAAAATTTTTAAAACTACCAATTCACCCCCCTCTTGGTAGCCGTGGGACATTTACTTAGGCTTAACAACCTAATTACTGGACTCAACAAGTGGTATCAGAGCATTGTTTCAAAATCATAAGTTTGAACTACTTTTTGATTAACGTAGATGGCTACATTTGGAAACCGAAACACACCTGAGGGTTACTCTATCACTAGACCTCCACTGTTTGACAATATTCCTTTTGATTTTTGGAAAACACGCATGTCTACTTTCTTACAGTCACTTGATTATCGCATGTGGATGTTAGTCCAGGAAGGTTACACAAAACCAACTAGATTAGTTGATGGAATTAGGGTAGATACACCCTATGCAGATTGGACTATAGAAGAACGTGACTTAGCACAATTAAATGCAAAATGTTTAAATAGTTTCTTTTGTGCTTTAAAATCTGAAGACTACATGCGAGTTTCCACTTGTAAAAGCGGAAAAGACATATGGGATAGACTTTGTATTACTTATGAAGGGACAAATGAGGTTAAGCAATCAAGACTCAATATCTTGTTACATGACTACGAATTATTTCGCATGAAACCTAATGAATCTATATCTGACATGTACACAAGATTCACTCAAATTGTCACCTCTTTGCATGCACTTGGTAGGGAATTAACTAATGCTGAAATGGTTAATAAGATTCTTCGTTGTTTACCTACTGCATACGATGCTAAAATTACTGCAATTACAGAGTCAAAAGATCTGAACATTTATTCTATTGACAATCTTCTTGGTTCACTCATTGCTTACGAGCAAGGAGTAAGTCAAAGAAAGATTGATGCAGGTGAACCAAGAAAGGACAAGAATATTGCACTAAATGTGGAAGAGTCAGAAAGTGAACACTCACAACCTGAGGATGAAGATGATATAGCACTGATGACTAGACAATTCAAAAGCTTTTTAAAAGGAAGCAGAAGAGACGCCAGCAATGGAATAGAGGTAAGTATAACAGAAATGGCAAGGTTTCTAATGAAGTGATTTGTTATGAATGCAGGAAACCAGGTCATATAAAGACTGATTGTCCAAAACTCAAAGCCACTCCTAGCAAGGAGAAGGTAGAGGAGAAACCAATGGTAAAGAAGGGCAAGAAGAAGTTTCAAAAGGCTTTTTGGGCGGACTCAGCTTCAGACTCATCTGAGACTGAAAAAGAAGAAGAAGTCACCAACCTTTGCTTGATGGCAGATAAAGCTGAACAATCAGATCAAGAAGAGGTATGTGATTTAACTTATAATGAATTGTTTGAAGTTTCTGAACACATGCATGATGCATATAGGAAAACGAAAAAGATGCATGCTAGTTTAGTTTTAGAATTGGAAGAGCTTAATAAGGAACACGAAATCCTTAGGAAAGATCATGCTTTAATTGATAGCAACCACATGAAACTACTTGATGAATATGATGACTTGAATAAAAATTTTGAGAATTTAAAATCATCCTATGCTGAACTTGAAAAAGAATTTGAAAATTTTAAGGATGAATCTGAGCACAAGACATATAGAGTCAATTATACAAATCGAATCTTGGAGGAAATGAATTCATTTTACAAACTTACTATAAGAGCTCTCGAGGATAATAGGAACCCCCCTAAACTTGAAGATTTTACAAATCCTAAATATTATCCTAAATTCATGAAATCCCTTAGAAGACAATCATATGAGAGAAAACATAGGAATATTTTTCCTAATGTTAAATGTAACAATTGTGGATTTTTGGGACATATATCTCACACCTGCACTTTAAAGATGAAACCTAATTTGGTGTGGAGAACTAAGATGCATAAACCTAGACATATCACACATGCATCTGATTATAAATTTCATAAAGGTGAACCCAAACTAGTTTGGGTTCCCAGGTCTAACATTTGAGAATTTCGCAGGAGTACTCTCACACAAGACCTCGTGAGAGTATATGGTACCTGGACAGCGGATGTTCTAAGCACATGACTGGAGATACTGCTCAATTCATAACGCTGGAAGCCAGGAGTGGAGGCAAGGTTACACTTGGAGATAATACCACAAAGAAAGTGGTTGGATCAGGTATGATTGGAAATTTAAAAACTTTTTCATAGATAATGTTTTATTAGTTGAAGGCTTAAAACATAATTTGCTTAGCATAAGTCAGCTATGTGATAAGGGCTATAATGTAAAATTTTTACCTACTAGCTGCATAATTAGCCTAAATGGGAAAATTGTTTTAAATGGAAAAAGGGTGAACAATGTTTACATGCTAGATTTAAATTGTATTCAATCTCCTACTGCTTTTTGTTTGAAAACTGTTTCTGATGAATCATGGCTTTGGCATAGGAGACTTTGTCATTCTAGTATGAAAAATCTTAGAAAATTTACCCAAAAGAATTTGGTGAGAGGAATACCTAAACTAGACTTTACTAAGGACAATCTTTGTGATGCATGTCAATTAGGAAAACAAGTGAAGTCCTCTTTTAAGTCCATTAAAGATCTTAGGACCAGTAAACCTTTAGAAATTCTACACATGGATCTTTTTGGACCAGTAAGCACTGTTAGTCTAGGAGGAAAGGTATATGGATTTGTTATAGTAGATGATTTTTCAAGATTCACCTGGGTTAAGTTTCTTTTTCATAAGAGTGAATCATTTGAGGAATTCAGAAATTTTTCAACTTGGATACAAAGAAAACTAGGATGTGAAATAATTTCTATACAAAGTGATCATGGAGGAGAATTTGAAAATGAAAGATTTGAAGATTTCTGTAAAGAAAATGGGATTGATCACAATTTTTCTGCACCTAGAACTCCTCAACAAAATGGAGTAGTTGAAAGAAAGAACAGAACATTAATAGAAGCCGCCCGAGCAATGTTAGCAGAATACTCACTTCCTAGATATTTTTGGGCTGAGGCGGTTAGCACTGCATGCTATGTTCTGAATAGGGTGAATGTGAGATCAAATTTGAATAAAACACCCTATGAGTTGCTAAAAGGAAGAACACCAAATTTGTCTCATTTGCATGTATTTGGTTGCAAGGTGTTCATACATAATAATGGAAAATCTGCCTTAGGAAAATTTGATCCAAAATCAGATGAAGGAATTTTTGTTGGATATTCAAGTGTTGGAAAATCTTATAGAGTATTCAACAAAAGAACTTTAGTCATTGAAGAAACCACACATGTTGTTTTTGATGAAAATGGAAACATGGAAGAGCCAAAAGTTGTTGAAGAAGAAATTGAAGAAAACTCCCAAAAGATTGATAGATTAAATTTGGAAGAAAATGTGGAAGAAAATTTAGAAAGAGAAGACCCTTTGCCTAGAGATTTGAGATTTTCTAAAAACCACCCAAAGGAATTAATCATAGGTGAACCAAGTGAGGGTGTTAGAACTAGGCGTGGATTAAACAAGGAAGTCAATCATTCAGCCTTTATTTCAACTATTGAACCCACTAACATTGATCAAGCACTTTCAGATGAATTTTGGATATTGGCCATGCAAGAAGAGTTGAATCAATTTGTAAGAAATAAAGTTTGGGAACTAACTACAAGGCCAAAAGATCAAAGTGTTGTTGGAACCAAGTGGGTGTTCAAAAATAAAATGAATGACTCAGGAGTAGTCATTAGAAATAAGGCTAGATTAGTAGCTAAGGGGTATAATCAAATTGAAGGAATTGATTTTGAGGAAACTTTTGCCCCTGTAGCTAGACTTGAAGCAATTAGGGTTTTACTAGCCTTTGCCTGTTTTAAAGGTTTTAAATTGTTTCAAATGGATGTCAAAAGTGCCTTTTTAAATGGAGTAATTGAAGAAGATGTTTTTGTAGAACAACCTCCAGGTTTTGAAAATTCTAAATTTCCAAATCATGTTTTCAAATTAAAAAAGGCATTATATGGATTGAAACAGGCACCTAGGGCTTGGTATGAGAGGTTAAGCACCTTCCTACTTGAAAGATCTTTTGAAAAAGGAAGTGTGGATACAACTCTCTTTTTAAGGAAAATTGGAAAGGATATACTTATTGTTCAAATTTATGTGGATGACATCATCTTTGGATCTTCAAATAAACATCTTTGTGATGATTTTTCTAAAACAATGAGTAGTGAATTTGAAATGAGTCTAATGGGAGATTTAAATTACTTTCTAGGATTTAGCATTAAGCAACTTGAGGAAGGTACTTTTCTTAGTCAAACCAAATATATTAAGGACATCCTCAAAAAATATGAAATGGACAATGCTAAACCTGTTAGTACACCAATGAGTTCTTCAGTTCAGTTGGATAAAGACCTTAAGGGAAAATCTGTTGATCAAAAGAAATTTAGAGGGATAATTGGATCTTTACTTTACTTGACTGCTAGCCGACCAGATATTATGTTTAGTGTTTGCTATGTGCTAGATTTCAATCAGATCCAAAAGAATCACATTTGACAGCAGTGAAAAGGATTTTAAGATATCTACTAGGAACTCAAAACTTAGGAATTTGGTATCCTAAGTTTAGCTCTTCATTTGAAATTATTGGTTACTCAGATTCTGACTTTGCAGGCTGTAGAGTGGATAGGAAAAGCACTTCTGGAACATGTCAATTCATTGGAAATTCATTAGTTTCATGGTCTAGTAGAAAACAAAAATCAGTGGCACTATCTACTGCAGAAGCAGAATACATTGCATTAGGAAGTTGTGTGGCACAAGTACTTTGGTTAAAACAACAGTTGATTGACTTAGGATTAACTATAGGCACTATTCCAATTTATTGTGACAATACTAGTGCTATTTGCAATTCCAAAAATCCTATTCAACATTCTAGAACCAAACACATCGATATAAGGCATCATTTCATAAGGGATCATGTATCCAAAGGAGAAATTGAACTCATTCATGTTTCAACTGAAAATCAACTTGCAGACATTTTTACAAAACCTTTAGCCTTTGATACCTTCAGTACTTTAAGAACAAGGCTTGGTGTTATTGATTTGAATGCTTAACTAAAATGTCTTTGCAACATTGATACTTGTTGTGTTTTGTTTTTGTAATTTTCTGAATTTTGTGTGTTTTTAATGAATTGTTTTTGGATTTATGATTTTGTTTTATGTTTTCTGTGTTTTTGATTGTTTTTGTTGATTTTGTTAATTTAAAAATTTCAAAACTAAAATTTTTTTTTGGAGGAAATCGTCCAGGACGAAATATTTTCGTACGGGACGATGTGTAAAGAAACAGTTTGCGCGAATTTAAACCGTTTTGAGAGCAGTTTTTTATTGGATCGTCTGTACGATCTGTGATCGTCCAGTACGAATTTTTTCTTTTTCTCAAACGTCGGGACGATTGAATGCAGCGGTTGAGTGGATAAGACAGTTTTTAATACAAACTTCGTTTGTACGAAATTTTTTCGTCTGTACGAACATGTGTCGGTTCATTGTAGGGGACGGTTTTCAAGAGTCATTAAAACGAAACACTTTTCGATCGTCTGTACGAAATTTTTTTGTATGTACGATCGGTCAAGTCAAAAAGCCTGTACGAAGGGACGCATCGTAAGTTGTGTTGAATACAAAAAGCCGTTACATTTTGGATGAATTGGATCGTCTGTACGAAATTACTTCGTCCAGACGAACGATAATTTTTTGTCCAGGACGAATATTTTTGTCCAGGACGAACGTATCGTTTTTCTTTAAATATGAAGGCTTTCAAACTTGACAATCACACTTTCAAAACATCTTTTTCAATCCCTTTCTACATCAAATCAACTATGGCCTCCTCTAGCAAAAGACAAAAAGTTTTGGTGAAGAAACCTAACAGGAATGCCCCAGACAACTTTCTTTCCAAGGCAAATGAGGAATCTTTTCCTCGTTTTGCATCTGCAAAAATCACTCCGTCTCGCATTCTTATCCAAACAGAGTTGAAATTTCGGGTATTACACCTCTTCGCCTCAACCCAATTTCAGTTCATTCTTTCTCTTGTCCACTTCTACAATAAGCAAACCTACCATTACTTCCTAGCCAACATGAGTTTCAATTCTGACCACTCTATCATTAGTTCTTTTGTTTTTAAGAAAAAAGTTGAGATCACCAAGCACGACCTTGGTGCATTTTTAAACTTAAGGACTGAAGGATATAGAGCCCACACCCTAATGTCAGAAACCTCCTTCAAATGGTTTCAAATCAATACGGTAATTAAAGAAAATGCGATTGACAATCATGTTGCTAGAGTGGCCGGTATGACCCAAGATGTCCGAATCATCCAGAATATCCTTAGATCCTCAATTATTCCTAAAGCTGGTGATAGGATTAACATTACTCCTCTCCTTTCTTGTCTAACTTTTTTAATCATGAAAAGACATCATATTGATGAAGCCCAACTCATCCTAGATCATATCTATGGGCTTTCAGAAATAGGACATCCTGATCAGAAGAGGAAGAAGAACATTTCTTTAGGGCACTTGATTACTTATATTTTGGAGAAGAAGTACAATATAGTGCATCCTGATGAAGAATATGAAGAGCCAGTTTACTATAACGATGCATCTTTCAGATTGCTCTTCAAGGAGGAGAAAGAGAAAGCACATGCTAGTGCTTCAGAAGAAGAAGAAGAAGAAGGAGTGCAAGGTTCTGCTTCTCAATCAGATTATCAGAATCTGATTGAGAGATTTGATAGACTCTACTCACATTGATCAAAGGTTTGATCAATTTGATGCTCATCTTACTCAGCAGCAACATGACATTGGTAATATTAGAGATGAAGTTCATGAAATAAATACCAATGTAATGTTGATGGCCTCCTACTTCAACCTCTTTGGCGGCATTCCTCCTCCTCCTCCTCCAGAACAGTAGAAGTGTTTTTTATGTGTGTCTGTTGTATTTTTTTTGTGTTGTTTTGTTTTTTATCTTATATGTGTTATTGTGATTGTTGTTATGTTTTTGTTTAAGTTCAATGTTTTTTTTTTGTAATTTTTTTTTTAATCAATGAAAATTTGTTTGTTTTAGATTTGTTTTGAAATGTGGCTAATCTTTATGAATTTCATTAATATTGTTTTTAATCTACATTGTGCTTAAATTCGATTGTAATGTGAGATTATCTATATTAGAAAATCTAGACTTTCTAAATTTATAATTTGTTTATAACTTGTTGTAATTAGAATTTTTAAATTCATGTCTATTCATTTAGACTACATAAAAGTTAATATTGTTATTGCAATTTTGATGTTTTCTTATTTTGTATTTCTATGCTCAAATGATATTTATGCACCTAGAAATATTTGAAATCTTAGATTATAGATTTTGGAAAGAATTGGTCAAATTACTCTTGAACATTGTACAAATGTACAAAAATCAAAAGGGATTAGCAAAAATTTGCAAAGTGAAAAAGAGGCACAAAATAAGCCCAACCAAAGAAAAATGCACAAAAATGTGCTCCAAAACTTTGAAAAGATGTGCAAAGCACCACATGAGGTAATTCTCTTCTTTCCAAATTCGTTTAATCTCTTAATTCAAGTTGATCTAATGTTCATTTATATTCTATTGAACTTTGAAATATAGAATTTTTTTTACATCTCACTTGTAATGATTTTCAATAATCAAAATGTCTAAATTGAATCATGTCTTTGATAAATTCTTCTTACTTACAAAGTTATATCATTTCATAAATTTTATGAATTTCTATGATTGATCTAATATCCTTAGTTTAAAATTGCATACCCTATGTCAAATCACAATTTAGATTAAATTTTAAAAAATGAATTTCATATTATTATTTACATTTCTTGTCTTTTTCTTCTTCACTTTTTGTTGCTGTCAAAAAGGGGGAGAAATTATTATGTTTGTGTTTGTGTTTTTGTAGTTTGTGTTTTCTGTGTTAAAATTTTTTTTTGAAAAACAAAAATATGGTATCAGAAATTATTATGTTTGTGTTTGTGTTTTTGTGGTTTGTGTTTTCTGTGCTAAAAATTTTTTGAAAAACAAAAATATTGTTCTTTAATGCCTCCTTATTTTAATGTACTCATAAATTCAGGGGGAGTTTAGGAGATAAGAGATTTGTTTTAACTTGAAACCTTACAAATAATAATTGTTTTGCCATCATCAAAAAGGGGGAGATTGTTTGAATAGTTGCTATTTGAATGATTTATATTTGTGCAACTTATGTAGTTTTGATGATTCCAAATATTATTGTTCAGATGTATAGTTATCTCCTAACAATTTTAGAAGATTTGCTCTTGCTCTTGTGTGTACTAACATTTCAGGAAAATCAGACTCCAGACTACGAAAACTTCAAATCAAATTCAACATATAATATTTTGTTTATTTGAAGTTTGTCTTTTCTTTGAATTAATTTTGAAAGGGAGTGATTGTAATTGAGTGAATAAAATCTCACACACACAAATTAGGAGATCGTGAAATTCAATACTGATCGTACAGGATGATATTTATCGTACTGGACGATCTGTCAGTTATCTCCTATAGAGCACTTGGAACGAATTGGAACTTACTTGGAAAAATTTTTCTAAGTCCTATTCCTCCAGGACGAATTTTAATATCGTCCCGGACGATGGGTTCTCTGTAAAAATTTCGTCCAGACGAATTTTACCATCGTACGAGGCGACCAGTTCTCTGGAAAATTTTCGTCCAGACGAAAATAATTATCGTACCGGACGATCAGCTCTCTGGAAAATTTTCGTCCAGACGAAAGCAAATTATCGTCCGCGGCGATGGGTGCTCTGGAAAATTTTCGTCCAGACGAAATAAATAATCGTCCAGGACGATCGGCTCTCTGGAAAATTTTCGTCCAGACGAACACATTTTCGTCCAAACGATAGACCGACTTAGAACAGTTTTCAGCAGTTTCCGGAACCGACCTTGTAATAACCGTTCGTACTGGACGAACCTAGTTCGTACAGGACGATAAGCTGTATGAAGTCATTTCATACACATATACAAATTGGGTCGTTTCAGATCGTTTAAGTAAAATCATCCAGGACGATCTAGGATCGTACGGGACGATCCACTGCGTACAGAATTGGATATTTGCAGTTTTTGGGCGGTTTTTCATGTCTTTTGTATAAATAGTCCAAATTAGACTGCCACCCAATCTTTTTGTCATTTGATCTTCGTGCCTATTGAGAGAATAGCCAAGGAGAGAGTGGAAGAGAGCTTTCAAAGAAGGATTCCTACCATTGGAGCGAGAAGGCTTCACTTGGATTGCTAAGGTAAGAATCTCTACTTGTGAAATTGGATTTCTTCACTCTTTTCTTTCTTCCTTCTAGATTCTTGTGAGAAGATCATTCAAGAAGGTCTGGTTCTCTGCCGACACTTGGAGAGTGTGAACAGACGTGGGTTCTCTGCCCACACTAGGAGAGTGTAAAAGGAAGAAGGTTCTCTGCCTACACTTGGAGAGTGTGAACAGCCGTAGGGTTCTCTGCCCACACTAGGAGAGTGTGAAAGGACGACGGTTCTCTGCTAGCACTGTGGATTGTGTAAAAGGACGACGGTTCTCTGCCGCACCGGGTAGTGGTGAAAAGAGGGTTTTGTACAGGCTTCTCCGCCTTGCTGTGGGTGCTAAAGGAGAGTCACTTTGTGGTATTAGTGCAATACTCAGAGGGTGCCTCTGAGGAGTGGATGTAGGTCTGGTTATAGACCGAACCACTATAAATCTGGTGTCTTTTACTTTATTGCTTTTACGTTTCCGCACTTTGAATTTCAGTTTTAACAACTCTGTGGTTGAAAAACATTTTTCTACTAACTTTAAAAGAAAATTTTATTTCGGTTCAACTTTATTATTAAGAGGGTTTAAAATTTTTAAAAACTACCAATTCACCCCCCTCTTGGTAGCCGTGGGACATTTACTTAATCTTAACAACCTAATTACTGGACTCAACAATCTCTACGTCCTAATGGTAGAGTTTCAAATGGTATTGTAATCAGAGAAGGAGAAGTACCGCCGTGCCGTCAAGTTCGAGTTGAAGGCAAGGGAAAGAACATTATGGTTGAAAGTATGGCTGGGAAGAAGAGTATGGGTGTGAAGAGAAATCCAGGTTTGGCAATTCTTGAATCATCAGATTCGGTTGATTTAAATTTACATGTGAACAAGTTTTCTAGAGTTCTTGATACGCTTAAGGGGCGTAATATCGAAGATGATTTGAATTCGGTTATGGTTCCGATGGTAGGTGAAAATGTTGAGGATCAAGTTATAGATCCAATGGATGCTGGAGTTCAGAAGAACAAGATGAATGTTAGCCCAAGACAGGAGGGTAGGAGTTTGGGTGAGGTTGCTGAAGCATGGTCGAAATCGAAGCCAATCAAGATTTCATTCAATAGGGACCAGGTTGAATTTTTAGATGATGGCATTGCTGTCGTTGAACGCAGATATGGAGGCAAAGAATTCTCAAATTTTGAAGAATTTAGTGGTAATTAAAGTGTTGGGTAATAATGTGCCATTTTTGATGTGCAGCATAGAATTGAGGAGGCAATGGAGCAAATTCAGTGGATTTCACTTGACGTCTATTAGTATGAACTGGATTTTGTGTTCATTCCAGACGAGTGAGGTGTTAGAAGAAATTCTAAACGGTGGACCTTGCTATGTGAACGAGTTCATTGTTGGTATGGATAGGTGGTCTGCAGCATTTGATTTGAATACATTTAAAGGAGTTTTTACTCCTATTTGGATTAGACTTCCGTGTCTGCCTCTGTATTGCTGGGATGAGGATAATATTGCAAGAATTACTTCTTGCTTGGGGACGCCAATGTACATTGATGGAAATACCTTTCGCTGGGGTAAATGGGAGTTTTCCCGTGTATGTGTGAGGATCGATTTGGAGAAGAAACTAATGAATGGTGTTTGGGTGGATGGCTCAGCTGGAAGGTTCTTCCAATGGGTTGAGTATAAGAAAATTGATCTTCTCTATTATCAGTGTGATAGAGTGGGCCATAATAGAAAGATATGTCTAGAAAATGTAACCATTGGAATACATGATCAAGCATTGAGGAAGACGGATGTAGTAAATGAAAACAGTGAGAAGGTTGTGTCTGACAGCAAAACTTATGTGATTAGATCTGAATATGGACCTTGGATCCATGTTCAGTTCAAAAATAAGAGAGGTAACAGAGGTAATGTTATTGGAAAAGGAATGAATGCCAATGGGTTCAACAATGATATCAGGGGAACTGTTAATAAGAAGGTCACTGTGCAGAAGGAAATCAAGGTGGTGGATGAGAAGGTTGCAGCTGTTGGAAAACCTGTCCTGGTTCCAGGTGTTTATTCTGAAACTGAGAATTCTGTTGGGGATAAGAATTCAGATTTTTGCAGTTCTGGGTGATAGTATTGAAGAAGAAGGTATGGGAAATCATGCAGAAGTTGCTAAAACAGAAGAAGGAGGTTTGGAAATTATGGATCCAATGTCAATAACAGTGGTTTGGGTTCCTATAGTGGTGCTGCCAAGTTTAAGCTATCCAAGGAATTGAGATCATTAGGGCTTGTTGAACCTGACTACAAGAAAAAGAAGAGGGATGGTAGGTTGAACCCCAAGGATGGGGAGAGACAATCTGTACTTGTTTAATGTCATCCATTCTTTTTGGAATTGTAGGGGGACTAGGAAAAAAGAGGCTTCCCTATACTTGAAGGACATTGTTAGAGATCAGAATGTGTATTTTATTGGGCTTATGGAGACCAAATTATCTACTATTGATAGGAGGGATGTCGACTATTTTATTGGGAATGAATGGGAGTATTTTCATTACCCTGCGGTTGGTACATCAGGATGCATTTTGGTGTTATGGAACATGAAATTGGGGTCTTTTGAAGTTATGGAGACATCATCACAAGCCATTGTTGGTAGTCTGATGGTTCCCATCTTGGAAACTTGGAGAGTTGCCACGGTTTACGGGAGTAGATGTTGTAAGGAAAGGGGGAGCCTATGGAAGCAACTTCAGGAGTGTATGGAGGATACAATTCCTTCCATTATTGGAGGGGATTTTAATTGCATCATTAATAAGGAGGAGAAGAGAGGAGGCATGAGGTTCTTGTTTTTAAAAGGACCTAGGGAGATGAAGAGCTTTATGGTGAATTCAAATTTTCATGATATTGGAAGTGTTGGACCAAGGCTTACTTGGTGTAACAACAAAGAGGGCACCTCTCGGATTTGGGAGAGGTTGGACAGATGTATGTTAAATTTGGCTGTTATTCAAAAGCTTCCAGTTGCTACTATCAAGCATCTTGCTAGAGTGGCATCTGACCACAGTCCTATTGTTCTAAATATGAGAGATAAAGTGCAGTTCAAGACTAAAACCTTTAAGTTTGAGGACACTTGGAGATTGTACCCAGCAGCTAAGAGTGTTTTTTATCACTCTTGGAAGAAGAATGACTTTGGTGATGAGTATATGATCTTGCAAAGGAAGCTCAATCGTACTTTAAAGGCACTATTTTTTTGGAATAAGAATAAGTGCAAAGATTTGAATTTGTTGAAGGAAACATTGAAGAAAGAAATCCTTGATCTTCAAAACAAGGAAGCTTTGGGTGATAATTGGTCGAGTGATGACCTTTTGGTGCATAGAAACAAAGTTCATGAACTTAATGTCACATTGAAGAGATTGTCTACTTGGTGGAATCAAAGGGCAAAGGTAAGGTGGCATGAGGAAGGAGATACAAATTAAAAGTTCTTTCAGAATTTTGCATTGGCAAGAAAAAATGGAAACCGAATTAATCAGATTAAAGATGAGTTCGATATAATGCATGAAGAGGAGGATCAAATTGATAAGGGTTTTCACACAATATTTTGAGAAGAAGTGGAAATATCGAGAATGTGAGCTGACAGGTTGGCCATTGGTTGATGAAAATCAGAAGGTTAGTGAAGAGGATATGGTGATGCTTAATGAGGTTTTCTCTGTGAATGAACTGCAGCTCTCAGTTTTTCAGCAGGGAAACAACAAGGCACCAGGTATTGATGGAGTTACCTCTTCTTTTTACAAGAGTTATTGGAGAATTGTTTGGGAGACTCTTTGGAGTGTTGTCAATCAATTTTTTAAATCCAGCATTATGAATAGGGAGTGAAAGGATACATTAATTGCTTCCATCAAATTATAGGTCTATCAGCCTATGTTAGACTAATTACAAAATTGTGGCTAGTATGCTAGTTTACATATTGAAGAAGTTATTGCCAAGATGGTTTCTGAAGAGCAAGTAACGTTCATTCCTGGAAGACCCATTTTAGAGCATTGCCTTTTAGCTCAGGAGATCCTTCATAAGTTCAAATTATCCAAGAATAAGAAGGGGATGATGGCTTTTAAATTGGATATGGAGCAGGCCTACGATAGCATGGGATGGGCAACACTTCGTCAGGTTCTTAAGTGGTATGGCTTTCCTACTATTTTTTCTAACTTCCTTATGGAATGTGTTGTAGATGTGAGGTTTTCTATCATCATCAAAGGAAGGAACTCCAAGTGGATTTGTGCTCAAAGTGGATTCCGCCAAGGATGTCCACTTTCTCCTTACCTTTTCATACTATGTTCTCAACTCATGTCCAACTCATTGGAGCAAAGGGGAAGAATCTTGGCATTCATATTTCACCTAGAGGTCCAAATATCACACATCTCCTATATGCAAATGATGTGTTGATCTCTTCTCATGTTTCCATTGCTTTAGCCAATGCATTGAAGATCATAGTGGAGGATTTTTGTAAGTGGACAAAGCAAAGAGTCAATGTCAGCAAATCATAGATTTTGTTTGGCAAGGTGGTCAGTTATTCTATGAAGAAGAAAATTGCTAGAGTTCTCGGCTTCAAAGAGGTCAAGGAAATGAAGTACTTGGGAGTAAAGATTTCCCTTAGTAGGATCAAGATGGCAGATTTTCAAGAACTTTTAAGTACTGTCATGGACAAACTCAACTCTTGGGGTAAGAAATCTTTGTCAATGGGAGGTAAGCTCACTCTCATTGAAACCTCTTTGCTATCTATGCCAAATTTCTTAATTACTCATTTTTTGGTTCCCAAAAGAGTTTTGTATGAGTTGGAAAAATTATGTAGAAATTTCATTTGGCATAAGAATGATGGAACCAATGGTAAGCATTATATTGCTTGGGGAGAAATTTGCAAGCCAATAAGTATGGGTGGGCTGGGCTTGCATTCTCCTTTATTAATAATTGGCTCTTTAAGATCGAGATTAGCTTGGAACTATATTCAGAAACTGGACTCTTTGTTCCATCGAGCATTGAAAGCTAAATATGGTGATTATGTTATGAATGGTGATCAAAAGAAGGTTACTTCTAGTGCTTGGAAGATTATGTTGGATGGGGGAAAGAATTTGAAATAAGCTATTAGATGGAAGGTGGGCAAAGGTAACAAGATCAATGTCTTGAATGATGCTTGGTTGCTTGATAAAATCATCAACTGATGGCCAACGTATGTTGATTGTGATGTGCTAGATGGTATCTATGTTCAGTAGATGTTGGTAAATAATGGTGAGTGGAATCTTAATTTGTTACAAAGAGCCTTTCATCCAGAGCTAATTCTTTTGATTAGACAAATTCATATTGAGTATGAGGAGGAGGATCGGATGGAGATGCTGAAATGGTATTCGGGTAAAACTGTTTCTTCATTGGTGTATAAACAAGTGTTGTTCAACAGATGTACCTTTGAAGATGTTGAGTTTTATAGCTGGTTGCAGAAACTTAAACTCAGTAAGAAGGTTGAAATCTTCTGGTGGAGGTTAGGTAAAGCTGTGATTCCTACGAATCTATTTCTTAAAAATTGTAGAATTACTGAGATTGTTGTTTGTGCTAGAGGCTGCCAAGTGGATGAATCGTATGAGCATATAATGGTTCAATGTAAATATATGGTGGAAGTCATTATGAAGATGCATGAATGGGGTATTTTGATCCCTATTTTCAGTTCTCTAGATTACTGTTTACAAGAGCTAAAGAGGCTATCAAGTTGTAACTCTGGAATTGTCAAGGTTTATTGTATAATTGTGTATCTATCTTGGAAGAATCAGAATTCTGTGAAGCATGGTAAGGTTGCATTGCCTTGTTCTATGGTTGCTTCTAATGCATTGTTCTTAGCCATCTCCAAATATAGTCCATATTTCTCAAGTTGGGGTACTAATCTCCTTAGGGAGTTTCCAAATACTTGGGCCCTCCACCGAAAGATTGGATTAAGATTAACTTGGATGCCTCTTTGCTTAGCTCCAATCTTGCTGGTATTGGTGGTGTTTTTCGGGATCACAAAGGCCAGTTGATCAGTACATTTGGGAAAAAAAAAGCCCATTGGGATGTTGCTCAGCTTGAGATGAAAGTCGTTCTCACGGTGAAGGGGTTCCTTAAGAGTTGGATGTTGGAGTGCAAGGGTTTGATCATTGAGAGTGATAATGTCAATATTATCCAATTCATTCAAGACTCATTGAAGAAGAATAACTGGCTTACGGATAGGTGGCCAGCAAAGGATTTATTTTTTTTAAATGATTTCAATAAAGTTGTTTTCCATCATGCCTATAGATGTTGTAATAAAGTAGCTAATTGTTGTGCTACTTTGGCATTGGAAAGTAGTTTTTCTTTTGATATTTTTTCTTTAAAGAGCATCCCTTCCTTCTTGATGGACTTAATCAAGGAGGAATGTGATCCTTTTGTTACTTGTAACTAGTTCTTTGTTGCTTTTTAATGCAAATTGGTGCAATTTTTTAAAAAAAAAGAGTCTATTATAATTGGTGTGGCTCCTAATGCTAAGTAATCTTGCACAGACACACCTTGGAAGAATTTTTTACTGTTCCCTAGAATTTACTATTTTTGGTAACATCATCTGGGATGATATTTATATCAGCCTAGACGATCAGTTCAAAAATAGAAACTCTAATTAGGGCATCCTTATTAAGGCAGTCATCACTAAGCACATCGGCCTGGACGATTTTGTATCAGCCAGGATGATAGGCTTAAATCATAAAGAATCTGCCGCCAGATTTATTTAGGAATTACTTATTTTTGGACATCATTCTGGGGATCGGCCTGGTCAATCGGATCGGCCTGGCCGATCCAGAACATTGTTTTCTAAATAAATTTGGTAATTAAGGAAAGCAATTAATGGTGATTTGTACGATCACATCGGTTGGGATGATAGCAGGATTGGCAGGGGGATGATTTGACATCGACCAGCTTCTATTCAGGGCAATGTTCATGACAATTTTCATCTGATTTGAGCTAATCATCAAGTATGATATCCTATCATCCTGGATGATACGACCAAAAATCTTCTGATCGTCCCTAATCAACCGGGTTGATTGAGCGTAATTTATGCTGATCATCCTGGATGATAATTTCGGCAAGTTGCATTAATGAGTTCATTTTGAGCTCTTCTATTTGAGCTTTGACAAGGCACTTTGTGAGTGTCTTTGGCAGCCATTATAGCTTCGTTCTTTTGCAGAGAACTTGAAGAGAGAGCTTGAAAGGGAAAGAGGAAATGGTGGAGTTTGAAAGAGGGAGAAGATCTTTGGAGAGGGGGTTTCAAGGGAGTGTGGAGGGGGATTCCACACGGTTACTCCAGCGAGCTTGCACCTAAGTACCATTGGATTCAAGACTTATCTTGAGGGAAGTTCTAGGAAGAAGAAGATCTCTTTGGTATTAAAGGACCCGGCTACTCCGCCGCACCGGGGAAGGTGGAAGTGATTTTGTAAGGGCTTCTCCACCTAGCTGTGGCAGCTAAAGGAGAGACACTAAGTTTAGTTCAATACTCGGAGGGTACCTCCGAAGAGTGGACGTAGGTCAAGGTTTAACCGAACCACTATAAATCTGGTGTGTTCTTTTCTTTATTATTTCCGTATTTAATTTTCGTATTGTGCTTTCTTTGTGGTGAATTTTGGTTTGGTTTGTTGATTTTGATTAAAAGATTTTTTAAATACAAATTCACCTCTCTCTTAATTAGCCTTGGGCTAGTTCATAAGGACCTAACATCCCTAACGAACTTTCAGAAAGAAGATATTAATCACTAATAATTATTTGAGAATAATAATAATAATCATTGATTTTTAATTTCCCAAAGAAGATAAATTGAAGTTTTGAATTTTTTTATTTTTGAAAATTTTATTTAAGTTTATAAATCTCCTACAAGCATAAGCTCTTATAATTAATTACATCGTAGGATAACCTGAGTTTCCTATGAAAACTCTTGATTAAAATAAATATTTAAAAGTTCAACCTTAAAGGAGGCACAAATTAGAATTTTCAACTAGGAATGGATCAAATTTGAACACTTATTTCTGAAGTTAAAGGAGGAAGGGTAGGAGGCACCTGAGATTCTGAAATAATTCAGAAGTGACATAGTCTATCCTAAGTATTGGGCTTAAATTTAATTGAAAAAGATTTTGGTTTGACTGGTCGATTTTATTAGAAAGTTTGAATTTAATTCCTGAAGTTTGAGGTTTTATAGCTTGAGCTTACCTTAGAACCTATGTCTAGATAGGGTACTAAAAATCAATGACCCAAACCTAGCTAATGTAATGCAAGATCTGGACGACCAAGATTGGGGAGTCAGCTAAACCACCTAGGGATTTTAAAACCATGTGTCCTATCATTAATGAAAGAGTGGTTAAAGATGTTGATTAGACTGAGTTTAAGAAATTAGGACCGACTTCTAGAGCAGATTTCTAATTGGCCCCTTTGACTTATGTTGGAAAATCATGCTTAAAACAAAAATGCAATTATGTTTTAGACATATTTTAATTGATTTCTAATATGATGCATGCTAGTTGACTCGGTTGAATGATTGTATAGATTCCCCTTGGCAGATTTGCACCCTCGTAGGCCAGGTGTTATACCAAAACCTACAGTTAGGGAGGTGTCTAACAAAGGAAATAAAAGGCATCAGTATGTTATATGAACTCCTGGCGGTCCTGGTTTACTTCTTAAATTTATTAAAGTTTCTATATGGGCTTAATTTTTTAAAAATTTAATTAAATTTGAAGAATTTTAGTGATCCCTCATGAGCCAGCAATTAGGTTTCAATCTAAAATGAAGATCGACATGCAAAAGCACCAAAAAACTACTAAAAGTATGCAATCCTATATCACAATCAACATCAAACAATCAACATTACTAAGTAAATCAATTAAAATTTAATGTCTATAGGAAAATGCCTTTTAATATTACATCCCTGAATTGTAAAAAAGTGAAGTGGATGGCACCACTAATAATAACCCAAATTCTACTCCTAAAACTAAAGTGACTTTGAAAATTAGGATTCTTCTCATTTCTCCACTTCTTCATCCCTCTGTATGGCTCCTTGGATCATCGGGTATGGATATCCAAATGAAAAGAAACTCACCCTCGAGAGGTGTGTTATCTTTCCTCTTTTGATATTTTAAGATCATCCGAATTTGGATCTCCAAATCGAGAGGGACACCTCCCCAATGGATGTCCCTTTCTCTCTGGATTCCAAATTGGATGTTTAAATCCCATCTTAGATTATCACTTTGATATTTATAACTCAATTAAAATTAAATTACATTTGAAGGAAAAGTAAAATCTAGACTCAATAACTTATAGGGTGATCATAAGTAGTTATAATCAAATCTTTTCAAGCAATTAATATTAATCAAAAATTTAAATGCTCAAATCACAGCCACACTCGGCCATGTAATTTTAATTTAAAGGGGCACATATAAATTTTTGAATCACCTATAGAAAACATTATTAATTTAAAGCTTAATTTATTTACAACTTTCATTTTTATGCCCTATATGAGCATAGCCACCTACATAAGATCCAATTTGTATAAATCATCTCTAACCTGGGAGTAGATCTAACGCATAATAAATTACATCACAAAGTGTAAAAATTAAATAAACAATCACATCAACATCAATAAACAACATGCAGTGAAAGCTTGAGAAACCTGACATATAGTAGAAAAGTAAACACTAACCTAGTCTATGACTAGAGTTTGTTGCCCTAACAAACCATCTAAAGTGTATGTGGTAGGCTGTGTGGCTTGGACATATCCTATATATAATATTTGATTTAAGTTGCTTGATATTCTAGTTCGATGAAAGGCTTAAGGGAATATTTAATTAAAGTTTAAATCTTACAGACTTAAATTTAATTTTAAGATGTGTTTTTATATTTTGGTTATTGCTACCTTTATTAAATTAGGGCCATGAAGTTTATTTTAACTTCTTTGGGGCTAAGTTAATAGCCTCGTATGTCCAGGTTACCTAGTAGTAATCAGAACAATTAAGTGATTTGATTTGATTAAGGTTTGCAAGGAGATGAATTTTAATTAAGGTTGCTTGATTGAAGGTTTTAAAGTTGAATTAATGTTTTCTCGAATTTTAAATGATTTTTGAATTTTTATAATTTTATGGATTATTTTAATAATTAAATTAAGTGTCAAAATTTGACTTTTTGACAAAGCTTAAATTTTGGAAAGTTAGTATTTTTTGTAAAATATTGTACCTTAAATTTTTTAGAATTTTTTTGATTATTTTAATAATTAAATTAAGAGTCAAAAATTGACTTTTTAAATAATCTTAAATTTTGGAAAGCTAGTATTTTGTAAAATATTAGAACTTAACATGATCAATTAGACAGTAAGATCATTGTATTTGAATTTTTTTATATTTTGTTATGAAGGTTTGAAGTTTTGACTTGATTTTGACTTAAGTTTGATCGAATTCTTTACTTTTTGACTTTAAGTGATTTTTGAAGGATTGAAACTTTTAATAAATATTAGATTTTATAATGATTTAAATACCTTTGCGTTTGATTAATTTTGATTTTTTTAGAATTACTTATAATTTTTTAAATTTTGAAAAATTTTTGAATTATTTAGTTAATTTAATTAAGGGGCTTTATGATCTGAATCCAAATGAACTTCAAACTTATTGAATTACGTCTATAGATTAAAATTTTTCTAAGTAGGGATTATTAAGTTTTTGAAAAAAAATTTGGATTACTATTTATTTTTAATTAATTAAATTAATTAAATATTATTTTAAATTAAAATCAAATTAAGCTTAAATCTTGGATCGAATTAAAGTGGTTTTAATTTTCTTAAGTTTTAAATTTAATTCTGGTGAATTTGAGGTATTATATATAAGTTTTGGATTTAAATTGATTTATTATAATTTTTAGAAATTTTTAATTCTTATTTAAATTATTAATTAATTAAATTTTTTAATAATTTTTAAATGTTTTTCTATTGGCTATATGTACCACAAAGTTCAAGTGTTCAAAGTTTCAAGTTAAAAGAAGGTATATCCTAATTTTTAAAATAAATCAAAGTTTTCTCCAAGGTCCTTAATTGTTATCCTTAATGATGTCACTAAGTTTTAATGGGTTTGAATCAATGTCACGAACCCTTGGTAACATACACATAAACATGTACAATCACAAACAATTCCTAAAATCTAGGAGAACTTAGGCTAAGTGGTGTGTGCTTCCTAAGCATGTAAGAAAATAATCAAATGATAAATAAATTAGTGACTAATCAAGAAATGATTATTCCCTAATCATCTCCCCACTAATGCTATCCAGTCAAACTTAATTTAAGCTTAGAATTTCAATGGATCTCTCAATTATTTAAAAATTTAATATACATATATAATTTTAAAAAAGAGTTTTAATATATATATATATATATATATATATATATATATATATATATATATATATATATATATATATATATATATATATACAATGATAAAAAATTAAAACTAAAATTAAAATAATTAAAAATATCATTAAAATATGTTCAACATATTAATGAGAGATCCTCTAATTTTTTAAAAAAATTTAAAAATAATTTTTATTATTAAATAAATTAATATAATATTTAATTGAATATTAAGATATTAAAATAATTCAAATTATTAAAAATATTAAAATTAAAATTAAAATTTTAAAATTAATTTTAGATTAAATTATTTAAAATTTCAAAAATTTTGATTTATTATTTTTTATTTAAAGTAGAATTGTTATGTATTTTTAAAGTTTAGAATTAATTAAAGTATTTAAATTAAATTAAGATTAATTAATATTTAAAATAATTATCAAATGAAATTAATCTAATTCTTAAATGTTTCAAAATTTATAATATTATTTGAAATAATTTCATTTGACCTTTCAACAGTATTTGAATTTAATTTACATTACATACTAATTAATATTTAAATTATTAATTAATTTTAAAAATTAAAATATAAAATATATTTTAAATAAATTTAATATCAAATAAAAAAACTTTAAAATAATAATTTAAATATTTTATATGTTTTAAATTGATAATTTTTTAATTAAATTTTTTATAAGAAATTTAATTATATCATTTAATTGAATAATATTTAATTAAACATTAAATAGATATTATTTAAAATATTTAAAAAAAATATTTCAAACATAATTTAATTTCAAAATAATAATAATTTAAAAAAATTAATTTAATTTTTAAATATTTTGAAATATTTTTTTAATTTTAAAAATTAATTTATTATTTATTAATCAAATATCAATTAATTATTTAATTTTTTTTTTAAATATAGATTATATAGGATTAAATATTTTAAATTAACTTGTAATTTTAAAATGTTTAAAAATTATCTTCTTATTGAAATAAAATATTTAAAATTAAAATTTTTAAATTTTTAAAATATTTTATCTTTTTAATTAAAATTTAATTTAAAATAATTAATAATTAATATATAGAATAATTCAAAATATTTTGAATATTTTAAATTAATAATAATTTTAAATTAAATCATTTAATTTTCTAAAAATTATAATATATAATAGTTTTTATATTTAAAATAATTTTTAATAATTTCTTAAAGCAAATTAGATTTAAAAATAATTTTAAAATAAATTAAAATCTTTTTTTTTTAAGTAAAAAGGCGTCGGCTGGGTCAAAGGCACGTGGGGGTTTGATGGATCAAATTGCACCAATAATTAAAATCATTGGATGGAGGTGGGAGTCAATGCAGTAGCAGGCAGCCACGCATCAGCCACAGGCCGCTCCGTAGTTCACTAATCCACGTAGGCGGTGATCAAGGCCGTTGATTTCATGTAGTTTGGAATTAACGGTCTTGATTAAGATGGACGGGAAATGGTCCATTAGCCCACTATTGTGTGTTTAGATAAATATGCAGAATAACGAGACCACAACCATTGATCAACAAATCAACGATTGAGATTTTGCAAAATGGAATGAGACTACGGAAGACGCTCTAAAACATTATTTCAACTCATTCTTTCAATCCAGGCAATGAAACTTAACAAAATTTTAAACATAAATAATTCAAATGAAGATAATTAGTGGGGTTTCATTCTCATGGCTAAAAACGCACTCTATTAAATGCTATTTAATCCTATGTTTTCTATTTAGGATTTGAGTTTTAGGATATTCTAACAATTTAATTTGAGGGATTTTTTATTCTTTGAGCTTGTAGGATGTCCACGTTGAAGTTGTAGCTTGAAACACACTGGATTTGGATATCTTGGACTGGGACGTATTTGAAGCTTGGGTGGCCAGAGGATCATCACCGATGAGCTTCTAGCAATTGGAATTTGGTCAAGAAAGCTTGGGGGACTCCTAGAAAGCTAAAAAATGAGCTTTGGGTCTAGGAAAGGGATACATCCTCAAAAAATTATCTTGATCGGGCATAAATCTCGAGGCAAATTGAGCTGGAAACTTCAAAAATTATATTTGGGATCACCTGAAATCCAAATTCTATGAACTTATATCCAAACTGAGTGTATTAGAAATTCAAACTCAATGACACCAAATTCGACTCAATTAGAGCCAAAATGAGTCCAAATCAAGCACCCGAAGCTCTGTTGGAAAGTTTAAACCATAATTCAAGTTACCAAATGGTTTCCAAATATGATGTTCTTATAGTTCGAGCAGCTCAATGAGATGAACCCAACAAGCCCAAGATCGCCGAATTCTAACGTCATTATGACCTTCAAATGTCTGACGAATGGTGCATGATTAAGGGATTCAATATCGGTCGTCCATTCAACCACTCCCTATTTACCCCTTATCTCACGCCTACTTACAAGCTATACCAATCCAGAATATCTATAAATAGACCCCTCATTTCTCATGAGAGGGGATCCAAGCAAGAAGAAGAAGAGAAAATGAAGAGAAGAAGAAGAGAAGGATACGAGGGAAGAACTCTTCCTCGACCATCATCAGAGTTCTGCTCGATGCTGGAATTCTGCTGGACTTCCGAATGACGCCGGAGTGCTACTCAACACAAAAATTTTGCTCAACTTCTGAACTAAGTCAGAATTCTGTCCGACCTCCGAAGGTCATCAAAATTCCTCCTAACCTCCAAGTGACACCGGAACTCTGCTTGACAATATAACTGATTTTGAAACCTGAAGAGATTCATTGTAATCTAATCATCATAAATTTTATGGATGAGCCAACCTCTTGTATTTCAAGCAAACACTAGTGGAACTCTTTCAACTCGGTGTGCCCCTGTGGTTTTTCCCCTTTCAGGGTTTTCGACATAAAAATTCTGGTGTTATTTCTCTCATATTTGTGTGATGGATATTCTGACAATGATGAGACGAAAATTTTCTAACTCTATCGCCTCATATATTCTAGTCCGTAATAGTTTGGAGCCGTCCGTGGGAATCATTATCCCACAACTCCAAGTATTGCTACGACGGTCAACAGGCACAGCAGTCATATCATTAGAGCTTCTCGCTCCAGCTCCCACCAGTCCCAAAATAAGTCTATGAATTATACACTCCCGATAACGGCCTCTTTTTATCCTGGAGGAAAAATGTTACTGAAGAAGGAACTTCGAGACCTTCCTTAGAAGAGAAAACCTGAAAAATGGAAGAATCTCAGAACGAGATCCTTCAACTCCTGCGGGAGACGCGACATCCAACATTACCACAATGGGAGGAGGTTCTTCTTCCTCGAGCTCCACCACTTATCGAAGATGTTTCACTCAAACATCTTTATGAGAGATTCATCTTCCTCTGCCAAGAAGACATCTGCAATCACACCAGGATAACGAATTTGTCAATACAGTAAGTTCTACACATCCTTCACCCACAACTTGGCAACCTCTCATTCTCCTAGATCTCCCTGAAGACTCAGCCCAGCCATAAATTACTGAGCTCCCTCACAATGCCTTACATCATGAACTATGGAGATTAGCATGAGAAGAGTTCCCCAGAGGAGATGTGAGGAAAACACTTTGATAGTGGAACTTCCGAGTCATCACATTTAACTGAAGCCATTCTTTAGCACCCCATTCAAGTTGGCTTCAAACTACCAAGCATCAAGTCCTACGATAGGTCATCTGACCCGTACGAGCATATCGACCACTACATAACCATGCATATTTAGAAAGCCTCGAACGCACTCCTTTGCTAGGTTTTTCATGCCACCCTTAAGGATAGGCTCGAGCGTAGTTATATTCGCTTTCATCTAGAACGATCCCTTCATTCATCAAATTGGCCAAAATATTTGTTGAATAGTTTATAGCCAATCAAAGAATTACTAAGGATTCTTCCCACCTCTCTGGGATCCGCCAAAATATGGGAGAATCATTGAAGGAGAATTTTCAGCAATTTTCCACTGAGGCTCAATATATTATTGGAGTAGACCCTAAATTACTCCGAGGGGTCTTTATTTGGGTCTTCATCCTGGCCCCTTCTATTCAGCACTCATGCACGACACTATTCATTCATATGCTGATATGATCCATCATGTGGATGCATAAATTTCTACATATTAGGCTATAAATGCTCATAGGAAGAAGTTTGAGCAAACCAATGGGAAGCTTAAAGATTCACCTGGGATGGATAATTCATCCTCACAACAGAAAAAGTAAGGGAAGAATATTCTATCTCCTAGGCCTCCATTACCACGATCAGAATCTCAATAAGAGAAGGAGTATACCCCACTCAACACATCTCGAGAAATGTATTGATGGCCGTTTGAGATCAAGATACAGTGAAATGGCTGAATCCTTTGAAGTCGAAGATAAGAAATTCATATCAGTACTGTCATTTTTATCATAGTTGTGATCACTATCCCAAATCCTGTAAGCAACTCAAGGATGAAATTTAAAGACTTATCTTCCAGGGCTATCTTCAACAATTTATTCGAGATCCATCTACCCGAGAGGAAGCTCATCCCAATGGGGGCAAAATTAACAACAAAGACAACCATTGAGTAATATTCAAATTGTTGGTGAGATTGAATGACTGCGCACTTCATGTAGTTATATTAGTAATACTACTTGTCTTGTCTCATCATATTTCTTTTATGTTAAATATGATGTCACTATGATATCCCTAATGTTTTCTTCAAAGTTAAATATTATACTATCCTTGTACATATATCTTATATGTTGAGTACAGTGTAACTTTTATATCCCTAAGTCATAATAAGGACTTATTGAATTGTCTTATATGACATAGTAATGTGTTGTTCACTCCATTTTATTATTATCACATTTTTAAAATTATAAAAATGGAAATAAAAAACTACTGATTGTTAAGAGAGTTGCTATTTGCACGTTTTACATTCTTGCAACTTATATAGTTTTGATGATTCCAAATATTATTGTTCCATTTATTATTTTCTCCTAACACTTTTTGGAAGAATTATGTTTGCTCTTTTGTGGACTAACATTTCAGGATAATCATACTCCATACTACTGAAGACATCAAATCAAATTTAGCATATCATATTTTGTAAATTAAAGTTTATATTTTTCACTTTATTGAGTTAGAGAGAGTATGATTGTAATTGAGCAACCTAGCATACACACACTGAAGGAGATCTTTAAAAGGTCAAATTTTTTATATACTGATAGTACGGGATAAACATTATTTGTTCGGGACGATCAAGTCAGTTATACCCCTCGGAGAGCTATGGAATAAATAGAAAAGCAAAGAAATATTTATAAGTCCTGATCGTCTAGACGAAATGCTAAATTTGTCCCTATATGATGTCCTCTGATTTCTCACTTTAAACTGTTCATCTAGATTAAATGGTCTATTCATTCCAGGACGATCTTCTCTGGATTCATAACTTCAACTAATCATTCAGACAAAATACTCAGTTCGTCTGTAAACGATGTCCTCGAGATCCTCACTCTTAATGGATCGTCTAGATGAAATACCCAGTTCATCCCTGGACGATCTCCTCTGGATCCTCACTCTGAACGGATCGCCTAGACGAAATACCCAATTCATCTCTGGACGATGTCCTTGGGATTCTCATTTTGAACTGTTCATCTAGATGAAACACACTATTCATCCCAGGATGATCTTCTCGGGTTTCAAGGTTTGTAATGTTCATCAAGATGAACATGAACATTCATCCCAGGATGATGTTCTCTTGTTCTTTTAACATATGGATTGTATGTAGTTATGTTTCAGCATGGCTTTAAAATAACTGTTCGTACCGGACGAATATAGTTTGTACGGGATGATGATCAGGTATGAAGTCACCTCTTCCCAATGCACATAAAAGTTCATACGTAATAGTTTTACACTGTTCGTACATATGAAATCATGATCGTACATGACGATCATGTACATATATAAGAGAAAATCAATAGTTTTTGGACTATTTTTCATGTCTTTCATATAAAAGGTCCTTCGTAAACTACCTTGTAATCTTTTTAGCCATTGGCCTTTGTGCTTACTGAAAGAAGTTTGAAGGAGAGAGTGAGAGAGAGTGTTTGAAGGAGAGTTCCTACCATTGGAGCGTAACTGATTCACTTTGTACTCAAAGGTAAGGATATCAACTTTGTGAATTGTGATTACTCACTCTTTTCTCTTGTCCTTCTAGATTTCTTTTGAGATGATCTTTCAAGGAGATTCGATTCTCTGCTGACACTTAGAGAGTAGGGCTGTCAATATATGACATGACCCAAAAACCCGACTCGAATCCGACCCTATTTTTTTGGGTTCGGGTTTAGTTTTTTGACCCGTTTTAAATTTCGGGTAGGGTCCGGGTTGACCCGGAAACCCAATTTTGACTCGGAATTAACCCACTTCGAGCCTTCAACCCGCACTATCCACTCCGCTTGAGTTATCACTTATCGTCATGATTCATGCGAGTGCGATTTATTTTAGCATTTAGATGTTAGGGCTCATTTAGGGCAGCCCGCAGCCGCGTTCATTTCATTTCTGCCTCCTTCAGTCCTTCGTTCTTCGTCTCTTCACTTTTTCTTGAGTTCCTGGCTGCCTCCTTCATAGAGCTTCTCTCCTCATCGGTGTCATCATCTATTCCTCTATTAGTATATTTTTTAATCTTCTTCTAGCTCGAAGCCCGAAGGCTCGAAGCTTTTTAGTTTGTTCCTTCTTGTCAATTAGTTGCTATCATTTTAAAGTTATCTTGGTTAGTTGGTTGAAGTATCATCCATTCCTTTGTTCGGTTATTTCTTCTGATTTAAGCTATTATGCAATTTTGCTTTTGATTTGTCGATTAGGGCTTAAGGTTTATTGTATCTTGGTTTGTATGGAAATTAGTTGCTATCATTTTAGTATTTTTAGAGTTGTCTTTGTTGAAAACTTGAAGTATTACTATTGAACGTTTTTTTGGGTTGTATGGTAGTATGATACTTTGGGCTGTCGGTGTAACTATTACTGGCTTAGGGTTTATTTTTCCCTGTTGGCTGTTGGTGCTGCACTGCTGCCTTTTGAAATTATTTGTTTCTGCCTTTCAATATGCCGATTTAGTTCTGTTACTCTGTTACTCTGTTAGTTTGTTACTCTTTTACATTCTTAGTTACATACTTACATACATTCAAACTTTCAAAGCATGTAAATCATGTAGTTTGCTGGCTGCAGCTGCAAGAAGGTTGTATTCGGCTAAGATGTTCTTACTTCTTACTTCTCGCTGAATATTTATTTTTATTTGTTGCAGTTTTGCATGACCCTGAACTTGAAGGTGTGAATGAAGATATTCTTGCTTTAACAGTAAATCGAGTTAAAGATGAACCTGGGGAAAGTTCTGTTATTAAGTAATATATGGTTTGCCTGAAAGATATTATGCAATTAGCCAATTACTATAAATTCTGTCAGTATTTATGTATTATGTGACCTAGGGGAAGTTCTTTTACAGGACCTGCACTTTTCTTGAATATTTCTGTTATTAAGATGCTACTGAAAAGTGAAAACTAACTTGTGAGTTGGGAATGAGTAATTAGATCCGGCTGCTATTTTGGATTTTCATTTTCTGTGAGACCTGCTGTTTTGAATATCTGTGAGATCTACTATTTTCCCATACATTCATCTGGTTGTTTTGAATATCTATGAGACCTGTTGTTTTCCCATAATATTTATCCAGTTTTGCTGAATTTGGATCTATCTCCTCTTCTCCTGCATGGCTGATTGGCTGCATAACTGCAGTCTGCATTCATTTTTCCTGCCATTTGCAGATTTCTAATTGTAAAAAATTCATATTTCCTGATGGTTTGTTGTTTGCCTATTTCACTATTTGGGATTCGGAAATGTATGTGAATAAGCTATTTCCTACTGTCTGCATTTATGTTTCCTGCTATTTCCTGCTGGTTGCTCTTAGAATTCATTATTTCATATATTTTAAATATTAAGAGAATAGTTGAATAGGCGATGATGATATACCTTCTAAAATGAATGTGGGAAGATGAAAGCTTGGAGGCTGGACTGCTGGAGCATTAATGTGATATTAGAACCAGGAGGCATTTGTATTTACTTCAAAAGAGCAGATACTATCTAATTAAGTGATCAGATACTAATTGAGTACAAATTGTTTCCTTGGATGGTAAACTTATTGAATTGGAGGGTTTAATCTGAGCCATGTATTAGTCTATTAGATAATAAATACTTAGAATTTTATACTTGTTTAATTAATTTTATTGCAGTTATATCTCTAAGATGATAGGTGATTGAAGAATTAAGTTTACTTTTATACTTGTTTAATTAATTTTATGCTGGACTGTTGGATTACTAGACTGTTGGAGGCTAGACTGCTGAACTGTTGGACTACTAGAGCCTGGAGACTGGACTGCTGGAGTAGTGGAGCCTGGAGGCTGGACTGCTGGACTGCTGGAGGCTACACTGCTGGTCTACTGGAGCAGTGGAGCCTGGAGGCTGGACAACCTGGACTGCTGGAGCTTGGACAACCTGAACTGCTGGAACATTATTCCTGAAAGCTTGGAGCCTTGGAGGTTGGACTGCTGGAACCTTTGTGTTTGTAAAGTGTTTGTAAAGTGTCATTTGTAATTGTAATTGTAAGTTTGTATTATTTGTAGATTTGTAATTGTAAAAAATTATGAAATGTAAAAGTTTTAATTATAAATGTAAGTGAATAAGCTGCTTGATTGATTAGGTTTGTAAACTGTTGGACTGATGGTTTATTGTTTGTCTATTTGGGATTGGGAAATGTAAGTGAATAAGCTATTTTTATTGTAAAAAATTCATATTTCCTTATGATTGGCCATTTAAAACCTGTTTTAATTTTTTTATAGTGCAGACAGGCCAAACGAGTCAGGCCAGGTTGACCCGGACCCGAAGCAGGTCAGATCCGGGTTAGCATAATGACCCATTTTAAGAAATGGGTCGGATTCGGGTTGACCCGAAAGAGGTCGGGTCAATTTCGGGTTGGACCCGAACCCGACCCGTAACCCGTTTCTGACAGCCCTATTGGAGAGTGTGAAATGATGAAAAGTTCTCTGCCTAAACTTGGAGAGTGTGAACAGTGGGAGGTACTCTGCCTACACTTGGAGGGTGTAAGAGGATGGAAGGTTCTCTTCCTACAATGGAGAATGTAAACAGCGGTAGGTTCTCTGCCTACACTTTGAGGGTATAAAATGACGACGGTTCTCTGCCGCACCAGGTTATGGTGGAAGAGAGTTTTGTGAAGGCTTCTCCCCCTTGCTGTGGGGGTAAAAGGAGAGACACTATTATTATTAGTGCAATACTCGGAGGGTGCCTCCGGGGAGTGGATGTTCGTCGTGTTTGACCAAACCACTATAAATCTTGTGTCTTTTTATTTTTTGCTACTTATCTTATTATTTACTTTACCTTTTTCTGAAGATTCATGGTTAAAAAATCTTTTTATAAAAAATCATTAAAGTTTTTTATCGGTTTAAAAATTAAAGAGAGAAATTTTTTAATTACCAATTCATCCCCCCTCTTGGTTAGCCGCTGGGATGTAAGCTTAGGTCTAACAACCTAATTCATATTAAACAAGTTTCAACAAGTGGTATCAGAGCCTAGTTTTAAAATTTATAAGTTTAAACTATTTTTTGATTAAAGACCATGGATACATTTGAAATTCGAAACACACCTGAGGGTTACTCTATAACAAGACCTCCATTATTCGACAAAATTCATTTTAATTTTTGGAAAACACGCATGTCTACATTTTAACAGTCACTTGATTACCGTATATGAATCTTAGTTTAGGAAGGGTATACAAAAATAACTAGATTAGTTGATGGAGTTAGAGTTGAAACACCTTTTGCAGACTAGATAGTTGAAGAATGTGACTTAGCACAACTGAATGCTAAATGCTTGAATAGTTTCTTATGTGCACTTAAATCTGAAGACTACAAGCGAGTTTCCACTTATAAGAGTGGAAAGGATATATGGGATAGACTTTGTATAACTTATGAGGGGCCTAATAAAGTTAAACTGTCTAGACTTAATATCTTGTTGCATGACTATGAACTATTTCACATAAAACCCAATGAATCTATTTCTAACATGTACACAAGATTCATACAAATAGTCACCTCTTTACATGCATTAGGTAGGAAACTAACGAAATGCTGAAATGGTTAATAAGATACTTCATTACTAATCTACTGCTTATGATGCTAAAATAATTGCAATTACTGAGCCTAAAGATTTAAATATCTATTTTATTGACAATATTCTTGGATAACTAATTGCTTATGAGAAAGGAGTTAGTCAAGGAAAGATTGATACATGTCAACCACAAAGGGAGAAGAACATTGCACTAAAAGTGGAGGAGTCAGAGAGTGAACTCTTACAACTTGAGGATGAAGACGATATAAGACTGATGACTAGACAATTCATAAGCTTTCTAAAAAGGAAGCAAAAGAGATGTCAGTAATGAAATCAAGATAAATTTAATAAAAATGTCAAGATTTCAAATGATATTATTTGCTATGAATGTAGAAAACCTTATCATATTAAGTCAGATTACCCAAAAGTCAAAGCCACTCCTAGCAAGGAGAAGGTAAAGGATAAATAAATTGTGAAGAAGGGCAAGAAGAAATTTCAAAGAGCTTTCTAGGCGGACTCAGCTTCAGACTCATCAGAGACTAAAGAGGAAGACGAAGTCACTAATCTGTGCTTAATGGCCGATAGTCTTGATCTGTCATATCAAGAAGATGTATGTGACTTGACTTATAATGAACTTTTTGAAGTCTCTGAATACATACATGATGCATATATGAAGTTAAAGAAAACACATACTAGTTTGAATTTAGAATTTTTGGAATTATAAAAAGATCAAGAGATCCTTAGAAAAGATCATAATTTAATTGATTACAACCATATGAAATTACTTTATGAGAATGATGACTTGAATAAAAATTATGAAAGTTTAAAATCATCATATGCGTAACTTGAAAAAGAATTTAAAAATTTTAAGAATGAATCTGAGAGCAAAAATTATAAAATTAATTATACAAATCAAATTTTGGAAGATATGAATTCATTTTACAAATTGAAGGTAAAAGCTCTCGAGGATAATAGGATACCCCCTAGACTTAAAGATTTCACTAATCCTATTTTGTATTCTAAGCTTATGCAATCCCTTAATAAATAGATTACTAGTAGAAGACTTGGGAATCCATTTCCTAAAGTCAAATGTAATAATTGTGGATTGTTTGGACATATAGCTCACACCTGTACTTTGAAGAAGAATACGTATTTAGTGTAGAGACCTTAGATGTATAAACCTAGACATATCATACATGCATCTAATTATAAATTGCCAAAAGGAGAACCCAAACTTGTTTGAGTTCTTAGGTCTAACGTTTGATAATTTTGCAGGATCGCTCTCACACAAGACCTCATGAGAGCATATGGTACCTGGACAGTGGTTACTCAAAGCATATGACTGGAGATAATGCACAATTCATATCGCTGGAAACCAGAAGTTGAGGCAAGGTTACACTTGGAGATAACACCACAAGAATGGTTGTTAGGTCAGGTATGATTGGAAATCTTAAGAATTTTTTTATTGAAAATGTGTTATTGGTAGAAGGCTTAAAGCATAATTTATTAAGTATTAGCCAGCTATGTGATAAAGAATATTGTGTAAAAAAAATTTTCTACTAGCTGCATATTAAGCCTAAATGGTTTGAATGGCATAAGGGTAAACAATATATATATGCTAGATTTGAATTATATTAAAACTCCTACTACATTTTGTTTAAAAACTATATCTGATGATTCATGTCTTTGGCATAGGAGACTGTCACTCTAGTATGAAAAACCTTAGGAGGATTACCCAAAAGAACCTAATAAGAGGTATACCAAAACTATACTTTACTTAGGACCACCTTTGTGATGCGTGTCAATTAGGAAAACAAGTGAAGTCCTCTTTTTAGTCCAGTAAGGATCTTAGAACTAGTAAACCATTAGAGATTTTATATATGAATCTTTTTGGACCAGTTGGAACTATAATTCTATGAGGGAAGGTATACGGATTTGTGATTGTGGAAGATTACTCTATATTCACATGGGTTAGATTTCTATATCATAAGAGTGAATCATTTGAGGAATTTAGAAATTTTTTGATTTGGATTCAAAGGAAGCTAGGATGTGAAATTATGACTATTCAAAGTGATCATGGAGGAGAGTTTGAGAATGAAAAATTTGAGGATTTTTGTAAGGAGAAAGGAATTGATCATAATTTTTCTGCACCTAGGACCTCTTAACAGAATGGGGTAGTCGAATGGAAAAACAAAACATTAATTAAAGCCTCCTGAGCCATGTTGGCAGAATACTCACTTCCTAAATTATTTTGGGCTAAGGCGGTTAGCATTGCATGTTATGTTCTCAATAGGGTGAATGTAAGATCAAAATTAAATAAAACATCCTATGAGTTGCTAAAGGGAAGAATACCTAATTTGTCACATTTGCATATTTTTGGATGTAAGGTGTTTATTCATAATAATGGAAAATCTGCCTTAGGAAAATTTTATCCAAATTCAGATGAAGGTATTTTTATAGGATACTCAAGTGTTGGAAATCTTATAGAGTATTCAATAAAAGAGCTTTAGTAATTGAGGAGACCACACATATTATATTTAATGAATCAGGAAGTTTAGAAGAGGCAATTGTTGAAGAGCATGAAATTGAGAATAACTCCCAAAGGATTGAGAAAATAAACTTGGAAGAGAATTTAGAGGTAGAAACCCCTTTGCTTAGAGATTTGAGATTTCTAAGAACCACCCAAAGGAATTGATTCTAGGTGAACCTAGTGAGGGTGTTAGGAGTAGGCATGGATTAAACAAGAAGTCAATCACTCAGCCTTTATTTCAACCATAGAACACACAAATATTGATCAAGCACTTTCAGATGAATTTTGGATCTTGGCTATGCAAAAAGAGTTAAATCAATTCGTAAGAAATGAAGTTTGGGAATTAACTGCAAGGCCAAAGGATCAAAGTGTAGTTAGAACTAAGTGGGTATTCAAGAACAAAATGAATGACTCAGAAGTTGTCATTAGAAATAAGGCTAGATTGGTAGCTAAGGGGTATAATTAAATTGAAGGAATTGATTTTGAGAAGACGTTTTCCCTGTAGCTATACTTGAAGCAATTAGGATTTTGTTAGCCTTTGCCTGTTTTAGAGGATTTAAATTGTACCAAATGGATGTTAAAAGTGTCTTTCTAAATGGGGTAATTCAAGAGGATGTTTTTGTAGAACAACCTCCAGGCTTTAAAAATTCTAAACACCCAAATCATGTTTTCAAATTAAAAAATGCATTATATGGTTTGAAAAAGGCACCTAGGGCTTGGTATGAGAGATTGAGCACCTTCCTACTTGAAAGATCATTTCAAAAAGAAAGTATGGATACAACTCTCTTTTTGAAGAAAATTGGAGAGGATATACTCATTGTATAAATTTATGTTGATGACATTATCTTTGGATCTTCAAATAAAAAATTTTATGATGATTTTTCTAAAATAATGAGTAGTGAATTTGAGATGAGTCTAATGGGAGATTTAAGTTACTTTTTAGGCTTTAGCATTAAGTAAATTGAGGAGGGTACATTTCTTAGCAGTCGAAATATGTTAAGGACATCCTCAAAAAGTATGAAATGATAATGCTAAACCTGTTACTACACCTATGAGTTCCTCAATTCAGTTGGATAAGGACCCTAAGGGAAAATCTATTGATTAAAACAAATTTAGAGGGATAATTAGATCTTTGCTTTACTTCACAGCTAGCCGACCTTATATCATGTTTAGTGTTTATTTTTGTACTAGATTTCAATCAAATTCAAAAGAATCAAATTTGACAGCAGTAAAAAGGATTTTAAGATATCTGTTAGGAACTCAGAACTTAGGAATTTGGTATCCAAAGTTTAGCTCTTCATTTTGAATAACTGGTTATTCAGATTTTGACTTTGCAGGTTGTATGGTTAATAGAAAGAGTACTTCTGGAACATGTCAGTTTATTAGAAATTCTTTAGTCTCTTAATCCAGTAGAAAATAAAATTCAGCAGCCCTATCTACTGTTGAAGTTGAATACATTGTATTAGGAAGTTGTGTGGCACAAGTACTTTAGTTGAAACAATAGTTGATTGATTTAGGATTAACTATAGGCACTATTCCCATTTATTATGATAACACTAATGCTATTTGCATTTCTAAATATCCTATTCAACATTCAAGAACCAAACATATAAACATTATGCATCATTTCATAAGAGATCATGTATCCAAGGGAGAAATTGAACTCATTCATGTTACAACAGAAAATCAACTTGCAGATATTTTTACAAAACCACTATCTTTTGATACCTTCAGTATAATAAGAACAAGACTTAGTGTAATTTATTTGAATGCTTAAATAAAAATGATTCTGCAATATTGATGTGTGTTTTTATTAGTATTTTGTGAGTCCTTTGATTTTGCATTTTCTGTATTTTCTATCATTTTGTTGTGTTTGAGTTTGGTTTTGAGAATATTTGTCTATGTTGTTTTGTGTTCTCTCACATCTAGATTCATGATTTTGAATTTTATCTTAAAAATTTGTTTGATAATCGTCTGTATGAAATTCATTTTGTACGGGATGAATTGTGTAGTGTATTAACTGTCGGATTCAAACGGTTTGCATACAGTTTTTTAGTTTTCATTTCCTTGTTCATCTGTATGATCATCACGATCGTCTGGACCATGTATATTCAATCATATGTACGAATGTAGATAGTTAAATAGATAAGTTTATTTTTATTATTCATGATCGTACGTACGAACTTTTGGTTCGTACATACGAACACGTGGCGATTAAATGTGGGGGATAGTTCAAACTGCCTTAAAACTAATCTTAAATGTCTGATTGTCCCTGACGAACACCTACTCGTCTGTACGATCATTTGGTCAAAACTCTGTACGAAAGGATGCCTCGTAACTTGTGTGCATATGAAAAGTCATTTTATTTTTGGACTCATTCGTTCGTCCATACGAAATATTTTTCGTACGTACGAATCCAAATTTGTACGGGACGAAATTATTTTTGTCTCTATGAAAACTTATTTTTTCTTTAAATTGAAGGTTTTTGAACTCAAATTTTATCACTTCTAAAATCTATTTCAATTTTCTATTCCCTTAGATTTCATCCATGGCTAGTTCAAGCAAGAGATTTAGGCAAGTAAAGGTACTCGCAAAGGGTCCTCCTAAAAACTCAAGTGAAAACTTCCTGTCCAAAGCAAATGAGGAGTCCTTCCCTAGGTTTTCTTCAGCCAAAATCACTCCCTCGAGAGTTCTTCTTCAAGAATAACTCAACTTTAAGGTAATGAACCTTTTTGCTTCCACCCAGTTTTGCCTCATTCTCACTTTAATCCATTTCTACAATAAGGAGACCTTCCACTACTTTCTTGCCAATATGTCTTTCAACTCTGACCAATCTATGATTATGTCATATGTTTTTAAAAAGAGTAGAGATAACAAAGGCGGACTTAGGAATTTTTCTGAACTTAAGAACTCAAGGGATTATAGCCCATACTTTGACTTCTTCCTGTGATTTTGACTTGTCTGCTATAAATGATGTTCTTAGAGGATATGGTGGGATAAGTCATATACCCAAAGTGTCAACTCTTAGTCAAAAAGCCAGAATCATTCAGCATGTTCTTCGTACCTCTATTATACCTAAAGCTGGAGATCGAGTAAACATTACTCCTCTTATTTATACAGTGACTTATCTGATTATGACTAGCCAACCTATTAAAGAAGCCTAATTGACCATTGACTACCTTTATGGACTTACTGAAATTGGCCATGCTCATATAAGAGAAAGAAAAATGTTGCCTTAGAACATCTTGTGACCTACATTTTGGAAAAGAAATATGATCTAGTACATCTAGTTCAAAATCTAGAAGAGCCTCTCTACTAAAATGATGGATCCTTTGGAGCTATTTTCAATAAAGAAACACAAGTGATAAGTAGTGATTCTGAGGAGGAAAGGAGAAGCTGCACCTACACGTGCTGCTGAACCAAATGTTCAAGATTTGGCTCACATATTTGATCTTCTTGAGACTCACTTTGATCAACGATTTGATCAAATTGAAGCTCACCTACAACAGCAGGATGCACAACATCAATAGGATATGAGTTGGATAAGAGAGCAAATGGATGGAATAAACTCAAATATGGCTATGATGAGTAGCAATTTTAACTTCTACAACATGCCACCCCCTCCAGATCAGGAACCCTCAGAGTGATGTATGTACTTCATTATGATTTTCTCTACTTGATGTGATGTGATGTCAATTATGTTTTTATGTTGTATTTTTTAGTAAAATCTCATGTTTTATGTGTTTTTATATTATGAGTGTATTGATATCATTTGTACTAAATGTAATATTCTTCATCATGAAATCAATATAAATTATTTTATCTTGCTTTTAATCTTGTTTTAAAATGTGTGTTAGCCTATATGAAAATCCCTAAACATTTTTATCTTACAAGTATTATACCTTAAACTGCAACACAAAGTTGAATTCATTAGAAAATCTAATTTTTCTAAATTTAAGTTGTGCCTATAACTTGATGTAATTAAGAATGTCAATCTCATGTCTCTTGTTAGACTAATTTAAATTTTTATATTATTATTTCAATTGTTATGTTTTTTTTATTTTGTATTTCTATTTTCAATATAAATATTTATATACTTAAGAGAAATTTGAGATTTTAGATTATTGATTCTGGAAAGATTGAGAATACACTTGAAAATGTACAAATGTACAAAAATCAAAAGAATGCGCAAAAGTTTGCAATTTAAAAAATTGGCACAAAATTAGCCCACCTATAAAAAGATGCACAACAAGTGCCACAAATATTGAAAAAGATGCGCAAAACGCCACAAGTGATATTTATTCAAATTCTTTCCTTAATCTTTTAATCTTTTAATCTTTTAATTCAAATTAATCTTCTGTATGACTTTATTTGGTATTGCAATTTGAAGTATATAAATTTTATATTCATCTTTTTTGCAATTATATTATTTATCTCAATGTCTAAATTGACTCATGTTTTTGATAATTCCTTTTTATTATCAATGTTATATCTCTTCTTAAATCATATAAATCATTTTAATTGTCTGATGATTTTTTATTTTATTTTCAAATTTATCTCAATCACTTTCAAGGATCAATTATCAAAGGATTATCATATGACTTCTTACATTTCTGTTTTTGTTCTTTTTCTTCTTCTTCTTTTGCTGTTGTCAAAAACAGGGAGAAATATTATTTTGTAACTAGAATATTATTTTGTAACTATCTCGTTGCATTTGTTTTATCATTATTCTATCATTGTCATGCTTTATATTCTAATGATCGTATGTTCTAATTCTCTGTGTCTCTATGAATTTGTGTTCAAACAAAAATTTTAAAAACAAAATTTTTTATTTATGTTTAAATGCCCTTTATTCTCACATGCTTATCAATTCAAAGGGAGTTTAGGAGATGCTTTAGAATTTGAAATATTTAAAAATAATAATTATTTTGCCATCATAAAAAAGGGGGAGATTGTTAAGAGAGTTGTTATTTGCATGTTTTATATTCTTGCAACTTGTATAGTTTTGATGATTCCAAATATTATTGTTCCAATTATTATTTTCTAGTAACACTTTTTGGAAAAATTATGTTTACTCTTGTATGGACTAACATTTCAGGATAATCGTACTCCAAACTATAGAAGACTTCAAATCAAATTCAGCATATCATATTTTTAAATTGAAGTCTGTATTTTTCACTTTAATGAGTCAGAGAGAGTATTATTGTAATTGAGCAACCTAGCACATACATACTGAGGGAGATCTTTAAAAGGTCAAATTTCTTTTACATACTGATCGTACGGGATGATAATTATTTGTATGGGACGATCAAGTCAGTTATACCCCTCAGAGAGCAATGGAACAAACAGAAAAGTGAAGAAATATTTCTAAGTCCTGATCGTCCATATGAAATGTCAAATCCATCCCTGGACGATGTCCTATGATTTCTCACTTTGAACTGTTCATCAAGACAAAATGGTCAGTTCATCTCTAGATGATGTCCTCTAGATCCTCACTCTGAACAGATCATCCATATGAAATACCCAGTTCATCCCTGGACGTTCTCCTCTGGATCCTCACTCTAAACTGATCATCCAGATGAAATATCCAGTTCATCTCTGGACGATGTCCTCAGGATTCTCATTTTGAACTATTCGTCCAGATGAAACACACCATTCATCCCAGGACGATCTTTTCAGGTTTCTAGGTTTATACTGTTCATCAAGACGAACATGAACAATCATCCCAGGATGATGTTCTCTATTCTTTTAACATATGAATTGTCTGCAGTTATGTTTCAGCATGGCTTCAAAATAACTGTTCGTACCGGACGAACATAGTTCGTACGGGATGATGATCGGGTACGAAGACACCTTGTCCCAATGCACATAAGAGTTCGTACATAACAGTTTTACACTATTCGTACGTACAAAATCACGATCGTATGAGACGATCATGTGTGTATAGAATTTAAAATTAGTAGTTTTTGAACTATTTTTTGTCTCTTTCATAAAAAAGGTCCTTTGTAAACTTCCTTGTAATCTTTTTGGTCATTGGTCTTCATGCTTACTAATAGAAGTGTGAAGAGAGAGCGAGAGAGTGTGTTTGAAGGAGAGTTCCTACCATTGGAGCATGAATGATTCACTTGGTACTCAAAGATAAGAATCTCAACTTTGTGAATTGTGATTACTTCACTCTTTTCTCTTGTCCTTCTAGATTTCTTTTGAGAAGATCGTTCAAGGAGATCCGGTTCTCTGCTGACACTTGGAGAGTGTGAAAGGATGAAAGGTTCTCTGCCTACACTTGGAGAGTGTGAACAGCGAGAGATACTCTGCCTATACTTGGAGGGTGTAAAAGGACGAAAGGTTCTCTGCCTATACTTAGAGAGTGTGAGGTTCTCTACCTATACTTTGAGGGTGTAAAAGAATGACGGTTCTCTGCCGCACTGGGTAGTGGTGGAAGAGAGTTTTGTGAAGGCTTCTCTGTCTTGTTGTGGGGGAAAAGGAAAGACACTATTGGTATTAGTGCAATACTCAGAGGGTGCCTCCGGGGAGTGGATGTAGGTCGTGTTTAACCGAACCACTATAAATCTTGTGTCTTTTTATTTTCCCCTACTTTTCTTTTTGTTTACTTTACTTTTTTCTATTGATCTGTGGTTGAAAAATCTTTTTACAAAAAATCATTAAAGTTTTTATTGATTTAAAAATTAAAAACAAAAATTTTTTAATTACCAATTCACCCCCCCCCCCATCTCTTGGTTAGCCGCTGAGATATAAGCTTAGGTCTAACAACCTAATTCATATTGAATAAGTTTCAACACTGATGAATTTAGTCACTTTATCCATGATTTGGGAAATCCATGATCTTCATTGTATCTCAATCACTGGATGATCAATCCCAGGGGGATTTGATCTGACCTCTTACACACAGGTTAATGTCATTGAGCAAATTCTCTGATATATAACCTCAAATAGGTCTTATATCCTTGGTGGATTTTCCTGAACTCTTCTACACAGGTTAACATTATCGATCAGGGCTCTGACATACAACCTCGGATAGGTGTTACATCCTTAGTGGATTTTCTCGATCTCTTCCACACATGTTAATATCATCAAGTAGGGCTCTGACATACAACCTTAGATAGCTGTTACATCCTTAGTTGATTCTCTCAATCTCTTCCACACAGGTTAACGTCATCGAGTAGGGCTCTGTCATACAACCTCGGATAGGTCTTTCATCCATAGTTAAAACATATCTCAAAGAGACGTAAAATAACTTAGTTTTTTTTAGGGTGAGTTTATTTCAAATGAAAAACAAGCATCGAGCTCATATAATAATCTCAACTTCATAGATAATATCATTGGATATAAAAATTGTACATCAAGTTTAAGTGTATATTTATTCTCACTAGAAGTTGAAATTAAAAAGTACATTTGCATCATTCGTACAAGCTACAATCGTCAAGTAACAAGCAACATCAAAACGGTCAAATATCCTTGGTGGATTCAGGTGACATCTTTTTATTACAATATAACATACAACTTGTTATTTAAAGAAGTGATATAATCTGATCATCATTAGGCCTCCACTTAGCTAACATTATTAGCGTGTTGTCATGATGGCATAACACACCGCTTCTACCTCTTGACTCAAGCATATCTGGTGTCAGTATACTTCAGTATGGATGCATATCACCTCAGCAAAATGCTTTTGGATATCCATAATCAAAGTCCCTTCATCTGATATTTATCGGTGGTCCTTTACTTCAGACATTATCGGCTTCTCACTCAACTAATTATAGCAACATATCCTCTAACTCTCTCCTTTTACTCTCCACTCGACCTTTGAATGCCGATAACCATCTTCTCAAATAGCATTGAAATTCTTCCCGTCAACCCACCACTTCAAGTTATCCTCCCGTCGCAGCACTTTCATTGGAATTCCACCTAAAGTTAAGCATTTCCCGTCACAGAACTTCTATACGTCGCGAGACTTTTGTCAAAATGTCACCCAATGCTAAGCTTCCTCTAGCCGCAGGACTTCTGTATGTCATAAGACTTTCATCAGAATTTCACCTGAAGCTAAAATTTTTCCCATCGTAGGACTTCTGCACATCACAGGACTTTCATCAGAATTCTACCTGACATTGAAATTCATCCCATCACTGGACTTGTACCCGTCATGGGATTTTCATCGGACTTCCAACTGTATTCTGATAATCATCGATTTTTCCCCAACCACAAGATCTTGAAGAGGGGGTGGAAGAAGAGAAGTGGCTGCAAAAAAGTTCAACTTCTACATAAGGAGAGAGGCCCTAAATTTGGGTAGGGGATGCCACATACAAAAATAGGGGAATGTCTGAACTGTAAGAAGGTCAGAACAAAAGAGGAGAAAGAAAAGAAATGATTGTAAAAATTCCAACCTCTACACATGAAGAGGGGCACTGATTTTGCATAGGGAAAATCACTTACAAAAAATAGTGGAATGCCTCCCTTATTAGAAAGTTAGAATGCAGGAGGAGAAAGAAAAGAAATGGCTACAAAAATTCTAACCTCTACACATGGAGAGGGGCACTGATTTTGCTAGGAAAAATCACCTACAAAAAATAGTGGAATGCCTCCTCTATTAGAAAGTTAGAATGCAAGAGGAGAAAGAAAAGAAATGGCCACAAAAATTCCAACCTCTACACATGGAGAGATGCTCTAATTTTTCATAGGGAAACTCACTTACAAAAAATTGTAGAATTCCTCCCCTGTTAGAAAGTTAGAACGCATGAGGAGAAAGAAAAGAAACGGCTGCAAAAATTCCAACCTCAATAAACGAAGAGGGGCACTGGTTTTACGTTGGGAAAATCACCTATAAAAAATAGTGGAATGCCTCCCATGTTAGAAAGTTAGAATACAGGAGGAGAAAGAAAAGAAAAGGTTGCAAAAATTTTCTTCTACGCTAAAGAGAGGAACCGATTTAAGTAGGGAAAGTCATCCACAAAAAATAGTGGAAAGCCTCTAGAGAAAGAAGAAAAATGAGGGAGAAAGAAGAAAAGGAGGGGAAATCTCCAACTTCTATACAAGAGGAGGGCATCGAGTTAAGTAGGGAAAGTAATCTACTGAAAAACAGTTGAAAGCCTCAACTGTTAGAAATCTAGAGGGAGAAGAAGAAAAGGTGCAGGTTTCTCCTTAGCTCTAGGGGCCTATATATATTATTTTTGTATAGGGAGGAAGATTCAAGAATTTTTTGGATTTTTTTGAAATTTTTTGGAATTTTTAGGATTTTTTTTTGAAAATTTTTCATATTTTTTATGAATAAAAAAACTAATATTTTAAGTCGGTAAAGGCAGCCAACCGCTGGCACAAACCGGCGCCTGCCCGCTGGTTGGTGTGCAGCACCGCCCATGCTAGGTGTGGGCTAGCCAAGCCATAGCACAAGTCAACAGCAGGTCAAGCGGGCCGCATGCAGGTGCAGAGTGGGCCGCAGGCAAGTGCAGAGTGGGCCGCAGGCAGGCGCTGTTCGAGCCTATTCAAGTGGGCCAAGCGAGCGCCAAGCGTTCCCCAGGCAGGCCGACTGGTTTTCCACATGGTTCCATGCTGCCAGTGCCGATGGCGACGTCCGGCTTGCCGATTTGACTGTCCACTCAATTCTGGGTCCAAATTTTGACCCAAAAAAGCCAAATCAGATGTTTTAGGGTCCGCAGAACAATTTTTTAACATTCTGAACTCAATTTCAGCACATTTAAATTCATTTGAGGCTCCTATATGCAAGATTAGATTCTAAATCACATGGACAATTCTCCAAATTTTGTGACATATATTTCTAGACTTTTGGAGCTTCGACGTCCAAAAATAAGGAGGCAACTAATACATCCTCAAAAAATTATCTTGATCGGGCATGAATCTCAAGGCAAATCAAGCTAGAAACTTTAAAAATTAAATTTGGGATCACCTAAAATTTGGTTTCAGCAAACTTATAACTTAATGACACCAAATTCGACTCAATCTAAGCCCAAATGAGTCCAAATCAAGCGCCCAAAGCTATGTTGGAAAGTTTAAACCATAATTTGAGTTACCAAATGGTTTCCAAGTATGATGTTGTTATAGTCGAATCAAGCAGCTCGATGAGAAAAATTCAATGAGCCCAAGATCGCCAAATTTTGACATCATTAAGACCTTCAAATGTCTGACAAATGTTGCATGATCAAGGGATTCAATATCGGCTGTCCATTCGACCACTCCCTATTTACTCCTTATCTCACACCTATTTACAAGCTTTGCCACTCTAGAATATCTATAAATAGAACCCTCATTTCTCATAAGAGGGGACCCAAGCAAGAAGAAGAAGAGAAATAGAAGAGAAGAAGAAGAGAAGGATAAGAGGGAAGAACTCCACCTCGACCATCGCTAAAGTTCTGCCTAACACCAAAATTCTGAAGGACTTTAGATTGACGCCAGAGTTCTGCTCGACATCAAAACTCTGCTCAACCTCTGAACAATGTCGGAATTGTATCCGACCTCCGAAGGACATCAAAATTCCACCTAATATCCAAATGACGCCGGAACTCTGCTCGACATTGTAACTGGTTTTCAATCCTGAAGAGATTCATTGTAATCTGATAATCCTAAATTTTAAGGACGACTCAATCTCTTATATTTCAAGCAAACACTAGTGGAACTCTTTCAACTGGGCATGGCCCCATTTTTTTCCCATTTTGGGATTTTCCATGTAAAATTCTAGCATTATTTATCTTCTGTTTGTGTGCTAGATATTCGTGTAATGCTAAGATAGAAATTTTCTAACTCTATCGCCACGTATATTCTAGTTTGTAATAGAAAGCAAGAGTGGAGAGAGTCTATGGTGTAGAATGAGAGCCATTCTATGGGTTTTTCCCTATTTAAACTTCCCGGATTGAATGGATGGTTGAGATCAACTAAGAGAGCTCCTACATGCTACCACATGTCCTAGAGGTCGTTGGGAGTAGGTGGAAGCAAGGGTACAAATAGACATCCCATGTATAAAGGGATTTGTGGCCTCTAATGCATATGGGGCCATGTGGGTTGTCCATAAAGCTAATCTAAAGATTAATGATAATTTAAGAACCTTCTAGAAGTTGATTAGGATTGACATATGGGTTAAGGGTGAAGTGGATTAGCCTTAAGAGCTCATTTGACCAACATTGATCATTCCATTTGCTTGGTTTGATTGTTTGACCATTCCAAAGCCGCTTGGACTATTAAGGTTACATGGGAGGGTGTTTAAACTGATGGAGATGATTTAAAGAAGGCTAATTATTTAAGGTTTAGAGTTTAAATACATACACATGAATAAAGAGAGGTTTGATCAAGTCAATGTAAGTAAACTTGGTCCAACTAACCATGACTTAGATCTTATTGAGCTTAGATGTACTTAAGCCATAATATTGGATTGGATTAAAGGCTTTAGATGGGCTTGATAGGGTGTATGTGATAGTGAGACCAAAACATAGAAATTTGACCAAACTTGGTAGAGTTGACTAAGTCAACTAAGGGTGATTTAACTTGAACTAAGTTTGAATGTATTTGACTCAAGTTTTGAGATGGGTTTGAGAACTTAAGGGATTTAATTTAATTAAATGGGTTGGAATAACCCCTTTTTAACCCTTAAGAAACTGTTGGGTCAACCAAGGTTGACCTAGGGTTAGGGTTTAGGTCTAAAAGGTTTGGTTTGATACTAAAAAATTGTTGGATGTGGTTCCAAGCAATTTGGAGGGAATTTGGATTGAAGTATGTATTCAAACCCTAAAGGGGTATTTTGGTTATTTTGACCCATGATCAATTGGGGATCAAAATGGGTCCACCAAAATAAAGATTAATGATCAACATAACAGGATTAAGGGTCTAGAAGTGATTAGATGGTTTAGAGAAGGCTCTAAAGTCATGATCCACTAGGTGGCAGGCCCAATGACATAGGCTGTAAATATTTGAAGATTTGATAGCCTATAGAAATTGATTTAATTTCTAAGGTTATAGACCTCTGAATGAGCTCAAATTTGGATCCTTTCCTCTAGAGACATGTCTTATCAATATGCAACAAATAGACTTTAAATCAGACATCATTTGATTATGTTTTGAAGTCTTTGAAAAAACCTTAGAAATGGCTTTCAGGACAGACTTTAACCTTGGATTCGGGGTTTGAAAATCTAGATTTGATCCTAGGTTCTGGATTAGATCCTAAGGTCTGGATTGATCTAGGGTCTAAATAAATCCTAGGGTTTGGATTGGTCCTAGTGACCTTTGTTAGTGGAATTTTGAAAATATGTTTTGAAAAATATTAGTTTTCTTTGGGGATTTTAAGATTAAGGTTAAGTTCTAATTCTAAGGTCGAATCGACTCGTTAGAAAGAGTATATCACCCCGGAGGGCGAAAATAAACTTTCATAACGGTGTTCAGACTTAGAATTATGAAATCCATCTTGAATATTGTGAGCGGATGCTAAAGAGAAATTCATATGACTCCGAAGGGTCAAAATGAGGTTCAACTGAATATCCAATACAATATTCAAGAAGTGTGATCATTAGGTTCACATCCAAAGTCTTATCAAAGAAAGATGTATCTCCCCGAAGGGAGAAAATATCATTCGATAATAATTCTTTGAATATGATAATAATAATCACTAGTATTTTAAGTTTTCCCAAAGAAATCTAATGAAGTTTTAGAAATTGAGTTTTCTTTAAAATCAGGTGTGTGTGGGGTTCCAAATCTCCTACGAGCGCAAGCGCTCGTAGTTAATTACATCGTAGGGAGATAAAATCTCCTACGAAAACTCTCGATTAAAATAATGGCAGAATTTTGTTTAGAGTTTTTAGGAGTGATATCAAAGTATGAATAGAATTATTGGAAAATCAAAAGGGAATGGATCAAAATTGAGCAGTTATTAACGGAGTTAAAGGATGAGAGGTAGGGGACACTTTGAGATTCCAGAACCATCCGGAAATGTCCCAACTTAATCTAAGTGTTGGGCTTTATGTTTTGGACTGAAATGATATTTAATTAGAGTTGAGCATTTTATTAGAAATTTGGGAATATATTCCCGAAATTTGGGGTCTTATAATCAAAGATCTGCCCCGGAATCTAAATCTATTTTGGACACTGGACCACAGTCGTCCGATCCTAACTAATGCAGTGCAAGGTCTGGACTTACCCCGGCCTGGATTGGGGAGCCAGCTAACCACCTAATCGATTTAAAATACATGAATCCGGTCTTTTATGAAAGAGTGATAGGGACGTTATAATTAAAGTTTTGGTGAGGCGGGGCCGACATCTAGAGATTTTCCTGATTGGCCCCTTTGACTTATGTTGGGTGCAAGAATGCTAAGGACTATGAGATTAAAATTTTGACTCTTTAATTTGTATCTAATGCAATGCATGCTGGTTAACAACCTCAAATCAAATATGCTTGAAATTTTTAAAAACAGGCTTATAAAATAATTTTTTAGAAGACTGGACTTCCCCAGGTCCGGCACCTCATCCTCATAGGTCAGACTATCCGGACTCTACCCGCAGGCGGGGAAGGGTCTAAAACAAGGAAAGAAGAATGCAAAAATATGCATGCGACCCCGGGGGCGATCCCCGGCTAATTCCCTAGATTCGTTATCTTTCTATGTTATTTAGACTCACTAAAGTTTTAGACTTTTAGAATTATGAGTAGAAAACTTTCACACCCTCACGAGTCTCACGTATCTAGGCGAAAACAAAGAGCGGCATGCAATCGCCAAAAAAACTAGTAAAAACAAGTAATCCTAAAGGCAATCAAATCATTACATCAAATACAAATTAATTAATAAATGTCCATAGGCAGAATTGCCTTGCTTATTACAAACCAAAATATTACAGAAAGTAAAGTGGCCGGGCACCACTGACAACAACCCGGATTCTAAACCTAGTAATGACGCAAGTTATTTTGAGGGGGATACTCTCAATCTTCAAGTCTTCAAATCTTCAATTTCATTCTTCTTTGGACTCCTTTTCTTCAATCTTCTTGGAATCTTCGTAGTGGATTACCCAAATGGACAAAAGGGCACTTCCCTCTAAGGGGAAGGCCACTCTTTCCTCTTTGGGTAAGGAAGAGGTATGATCCAAATTTGGATTTCCAAATGAAAAAGGAGTGTTCCCCAAAGGGGTATCCTTTCCTCTTTAGAATCCAAGCTTTGGATCTATGTATCCCAACTCAAAATAAACTTTCACAACACTTGACACTTGCACAAATTACATTGATATCAAAATAAAAATCTAGACTCACCTGCAGGGTTATCCTAAGCAATTAATATGTAAAAAGCAGTTATTCCCAAGCAGTTGTATATGAACAGAAAAGAAACTAAACACACTGGCCACGCTCTTTTTATGATTTGGGGGCTTTAGCAGCTGAAGCACCTATGCAAAGAGTTTATAATATTTATGCATTTTTTTGATTTGCCCCCTTTTTTATATTGCCCTGCATGAGCGTGGTCACCTGCAGAAAACTGTGTCAATATCCAGATCGTATCTAACCTAAGGGTAATCTAGTCGCCAAACACATCAATCCATCCACATAGTACAGAAAAAGTAAGCAGACACAGCAAAGCAATTTCATCCACAACATGCAGTGAAAACTACGAAAAATCCGGCACACAGCAGTAAAGTAAACACCGGCCTAACCTAGATCTAGAGTTGGTTGTCCTAGCACGTCATCTAAAGTGTGTGAGAAAGGTTGTGTGGCTGGGGTAGATCCTAAAGTGGGTTATTAATTGAAGTTGTCTAAAAGTTTGGATTTGTTAAGGCTTAGAAGGGGATTTAAATTAAAATTTAAATATTAATGAATTAAGAATTTTAATTAAACATATTTTAAAAGTTAATTGATTGCTACCTTTGTTTCACACCGAGGCCGTGAAGTTTATTTCACCTTCCTTGGGGCTAAGCTAATAGCCTCGTAGGCCTGGGTTACCCAGTAGCAATCGGGGTTGATTAAGTTATTTAAATTGGTTGGAATTAAAAGAGTGGATTAATATATAAAAAAAAGGGGTTAGTTGCTGATTTTTAAAGCTTGATTAATTTAGGTCTGCCATTAATTGATTCGTGGCGTTGTGCCACCAGGCTCGAGGAACCAGCCTCCTTAGGACACTTAGCCCCGCAGCCCGGAGTAGTCCAGCCGATAAACCAAATTAATGTAATTGAATCAGAGACTTTTAAAATGTTAAATAATTAAAAATTAATCTATTTTAAGATTTAACACCCCTTAGAATCCATTCGTGGCGTTGTGCCACCAGGCTCGAGGAACCAGCCTCCTTAGGACACTTAGCCCCGCAGCCCGGAGTAGTCCAGCCAATAAACTTCAACTTTAGGGTGGTTGTTGTGTTTTAAAGGATTTGTTAAGTGTTTTAAGCATTAAACCAATATTTTCTGAGTTTTAGAACGATTTGAGCTTTATGAATTTTTTTAGAATATTTTAATGACTTAATTAAGGGGTTAAAAATTGAAACAGTGATTAAGACCAAATTCTGGAATGTTTGTATTTTATTAAAATATTAGACCTCACTACAATCAGTTAGAAGGTAAGTACATTAAAATCGGATTTTTCTACATTTTATTACAAAGGTTTGAAGTTTTGAACTAGTTTTGACTTAAAGTTGACCGATTTGTTGACTTTTTGACTTTGACCAGATTTTGGGGGTTTGAAATTTTTGGAAAATACTAGATTTTAATTAGAGTCATTATCCACTGAGTTTGATTGATTTGGAATTTTCTACAATTAGTTATGATTTTTGGAAGTTTGGGTATTTATTGAAATTATTAAATTGTTTCAATTAAGGGTCATTTTAGTGATTTGATCCCAAATCAGTCCCAAACTTCTTGAAATCAACTCCAAAGATCATAAATGATCTAAGGAGAGATCAGCAAGTGTTTAAAGAGTTTTTGGGATTTTTAATAATTTTTAATTAATTAAATTGATTAAACATTGATTTTGATTAAAATTAAATTAATGTGGATTTTAATGTCAAATTAAAGGATATTAAATTTTCAATGATTAAGAGTTGAAATATGGTTAATTAGAGGTATTATGGGTATTTTTTGGAATTAATATAAGTTTATAATGATTTATTGAATTTTTTAAGTCCTTAAAGGGGATGAAATTTGACATGCTCAATTTTCTAACTTAATGACCTCCAAATTGAGTAAAATTTAAACCTAAGGTATCTGATGTCACTAAGTTTACTATGTTCAAGTTTCACCCCTATTGGGTGTGTTTACAATGCCCTATGAATTTTCTAAGTTTTCTAGACATTTCCTTAATTATTTTTCCTAGGTGTCTCTACTATTCAAATAGGCATGAAACTTGGTGTGTCTAACCCTAACATACATTCAATCATACCACAGAAATATCACAGCAAAATACTAAAATCCTAAAGAGTTATGAATTTTCAAAGTTTAGGGTCCAAAATAGACCATTTACCTTAAAAATTCATATCACAGAAATCTATTGAGCATATAAACCTAGAAAAATTATTAAACCTGCCTAAGATACTCAATAATCATCCACCAAAATTTGGGCTTCATTTGATCACTGGATTGTGAGAAAAAAGCAATAAATGAATATCACATAAACTAAAATATCTCACAATACAGAAATCAAATCAATATAATTTTAACTTTAATAAATACTACATTAGATTATCTTTCCAACGAGCCCAAGAACGCCCCATTTGGTGGAGAACTCGATTTTCTGTGAATTTTGGAAGATTTGGAGCATTTCAAGCATTTTTTATTCAAATCAGCTGACGGTGACGTGGCGGCGTGGCGTGACGCCACGTCACCCTCCCATACCACGGGATGACCCACATTCAAACATGGAGGAAACCGCACGGTATACCCAGATCTGAGCCGTCTGATCGTCGATCGGACGGTCCAGATCTGCTCTAGTTCATTGAGCATGTCAAATTGAAATGTAAACTTAAAATGAGCATAACTTACGATCCAACCGTCGGATTTTTGAGATCTTTAGCTTGTTGGAAAGCTGCAGCAATCCTCTACAACTTTACTGAAGACTCCAAAAGCTGGATCTCGCTGGATCGAAAGGTATATTGGAAAGTCCTCTTTCTCTCTCTAGAATGCTCTCTCTTCACTAAAATAGTGATTTGAGGCTTGGAAATGGTTGGGAAAAGCTTGGGAAGGACTTGAAATGTGTTGGAGTGTATGGGAGGAGCTCTTGGAAGGTTTTGAGCTGCTGGAGTTTGGAGCTTTTGATCATATCAAAGGGAATGATGAAGAAGCCACCTTTAGGTCAAGTTTTCCCTCACTTTACCTTTGGCTTTTGGATTGGATGGTTAAGATTTGATTTGGAGTGGTTTTGGATGAGTGCCAAGTGTCCCCTATGCTTCCCAAAGCTATGGAATAGGGTTGGTGGTTGAGAGTGACATCTCTTAGTCCATGTGAAGAGGGACCACACCTTTTCCCCCATTTGGATGAACCAATGCTTGTCTTGGTTAATAGAGCTTGTTTAATGATCAATTAGGGAGGGAAAAAGCATATTCCCATTAGCCAAAAGGAGATTTTGGCTTGGAGAAAGGGTTTGCTTTATGGGATGATGAGGTGGCCAAGCTATGGTCTCATTTCAAGGGTTGTTTTTAACCCATTGACTTGTTGACTAGTCAATGGTGACTAGGATGTGCATGAGGGAGGTCAAGAGTGCTACAAGACATCATGCCAAGGAATTTGAAGTCAAGAGTGTATAATTAACCAATCTTGATGAGTTGAATTGATTCAAAATCACTAGAATGGTTAAAATTAACAAGTGTTGGGTTAAAGGGTTGATTTGGTCAATCATGGTTGACTTGGTCAACCAAGTCAAATCAAAGAGTAAGTTTGGGTTCAATGTGTTCCTAAAGTCATTTAGGATCCATTGGAATGATATTTGAAGAAGATTTCAAAGGTTGATAAGTCAAATCAAATTGGGTTTAGGCCAAAAGTCCAAAAATCCTCCTTTAAGGGCATTTTGGTCATTTTGGTCTCAAGTCAATTATGGGTCAAATTGAATCTAAAAAGATGTAGATCATTGCTTAATAAGTTAATATCAAGGTATTAAGAAGGATCAAATGATTTGGAGGGGGATCCAAAGTCAAATTCCACTAGGTGAAAGGCCTAGTGGCATGGATTGTAAATATTCAAAGATTTTGCAATATTTGGAGTTAGATTAAGTTTCAAGGGTTAGATGTTGAGTCTAGTAATTAGGTTGTTAAGCCTAAGTAAATGTCCCAAGGCTACCAAGAGGGGGGTGAATTGGTAGTTTTTAAAAATTTTAAACCCTCTTAAAATTAAAGTTGAACCGAAATAAAATTGTCTTTTAAAGTTTGTAGAAAAATGTTTTTCAACCACAGAGTTGTTAAAACAGAAATTTAAAATGCGGAAACGTAAAAGCAATAGAGTAAATGACACCAGATTTATAGTGGTTCGGTCTATAACCAGACCTACATCCACTCCTCAGAGGCACCCTCTGAGTATTGCACTAATACCACAAAGTGACTCTCCTTTAGCACCCACAGCAAGGCGGAGAAGCCTGTACAAAACCCTCTTTTCACCACTCCCCGGTGCGGCAGAGAACCGTCGTCCTTTTACACAATCCACAGTGCTGGCAGAGAACCGTCGTCCTTTTACACTCTCCTAGTGTGGGCAGAGAACCCTACGGCTGTTCACACTCTCCAAGTGTAGGCAGAGAACCTTCTTCCTTTTACACTCTCCTAGTGTAGGCAGAGAACCCACGGCTGTTCACACTCTCCAAGTGTCGGCAGAGAACCGGACCTTCTTGAATTATCTTCTCACAAGAACCTAAAAGAAAGAAAGAAAAGAGTGAAGAAATCCAATTTCACAAGTAGAGATTCTTACCTTAGCAATCCAAGTGAAGCCTTCTTGCTCCAATGGTAGGAATCCTCCTTTGAATGCTCTCTTCCACTCTCCCCTTGACTATTCTCTCAATAGGCACGAAGATCAAATGACAAAAAGATTGGGTGGCAGTCTAATTTGAAGTATTTATACAAAAGACAAGAAAAACCGCCCAAAAACTGCAAGTTTTCAATTCTGTACGCAGTGGATCGTCCGGTACGATCGTGGATCGTCCTGGACGATTTTACTTAAACGATCTGAAACGACCCAATTTGTATATGTGTACGAAATGACTTCGTACAGCTGATCGTCCTGTACGAACTAGGTTCGTCCAGTACGAACGGTTATTACAAGGTCGGTTCTAGAAACTGCTGAAAACTGTCCTAAGTCGGTTTATCGTTTGGACGAAAATTTGATCGTCTGGACGAAAATTTTCCAGAGAGCCGATCGTCCTGGACGATGATTTATTTCGTCTGGATGAAAATTTTCCAGAGCGCCCATCGCCGGGGACGATAATATGGTTTCGTCTGGACGAAAATTTTCCAGAGAGCTGTTCGTCCGGTACGAAATTTATTTTCGTCTGTACGAAAATTTTCCAGAGCGCCCATCGCCGGGGACGATATAAAAATTCGTCCTGGACGAATAGGACTTAGAAAAATTTTTCGAAGCAAGTTCCTATTCGTTCCAAATGCTCTATAGGAGATAACTGACAGATCGTCCAGTACGATATATATCGTCCTGTACGATCAGTATAGAATTTCAAGATCTCCTTAGTTTGTGTGTGTGATTTTATTCACTCAATTACAATCACTCCCTTTCAAAATTAATTCAAAGAAAAGACACTTCAAATAAACAAAATTTCTCATGTTGAATTTGATTTGAAGTTTTCGTAGTCTGGAGTCTGATTTTCCTGAAATGTTAGTATACACAAGAGCAAGTGCAAATCTTCTAAATTGTTAGGAGATAATTATACATCTGAACAATAATGTTTGGAATCATCAAAACTACATAAGTTGCACAAATATAAATCATTCAAATAGCAACTATTCAAACAATCTCCCCCTTTTTGATGATGGCAAAACAATTATTATTAGTATGGTTTCAAGTTAAAACATAATCTCTTATCTCCTAAACTCCCCCTGAATTTATGAGTACATTAAAATTAAGGAGGCATTAAAGAACAAAAATTTTTGTTTGTTAAATTTTTTTTTTTTTCAAAAATTTTAACAGAAAACACAAAACACAAACAAAACAAAAATACAAACATAATAATTTCTCCCCCTTTTTGACAGCAACAAAAAGTGAAGAAGAAAAAGACAAGAAATGTAAATAATAATATGAAATTCATTGTTAAAATTTAATCTAAATTGTGATTTGACATAGAGTATGCAATTTTAAACTAAAGATATTAGGTCAATCATAGAAATTCATAAATTTATGAAATGATATAACATTGTAAGTAAGAAGAATTTATCAAAGACATGATTCAATTTAGACATTTTGATTATTGAAAATCATTACAAGTAAGATGAAAAAAAATTCTATATTTCAAAGTTCAATAGAATATAAATGAACATTAGATCAACTTGAATTAAGAGATTAAACGAATTTGGAAAGAAGAGAATTACCACATGTGGTGCTTTGCACATCTTTTCAAAGTTTTGGGCACATTTTTGTGCATTTGTCTTTGGTTGGGCTTATTTTGTGCCTCTTTTTAACTTTGCAAACAATTTTTGCGAATCCCTTTTGATTTTTGTACATTTGTACAATTTTCAAGAGTAATTTGACCAATTCTTTCCAAAATCTATAATCTAACATTTCAAATATTTCTAGGTGCATAAACATCATTTGAGCATAGAAATACAAAATAAGATAACATCAAAATTGCAATAACAATATTAAATTTTATGTAGTCTAAATGAATAGACATGAACTTAAAAATTCTAACTACAACAAGTTATAAACAAATTATAAATTTAGAAAGTCTAGATTTTCTAATATAGATAATCTCATATTACAATCAAATTTGAGCACAATGTAGATTAAAAATAATATTAATGAAATTCATAAAGATTAGCCACATTTCAAAACAAATCTAAGACAAACAAACTTTCATTGATTAAAAAGAAAATTACATAAAAACATTGAACTTAAACAAAAAAAAAAAAAAAACATAACAACAAAACAAAAAAAAAAAAATCAGACACACATAAAAAAACTTCTACTGTTCTGGAGGAGGAGGAGGAGGAATGCCGCCAAAGAGATTGAAGTAGGAGGCCATTAACATTACATTGGTATTTATTTCATGAACTTCATCTCTAATATTACCAATGTCATGTTGCTGCTGCGTAAGATGAGCATCAAATTGATCAAACCTTTGATCAATGTGAGTCTCTAGTCTATCAAATCTCTCAATCAGATTCTGGTAATCTGATTGAGAAGCAGAAGCTTGCACTCCTTCTTCTTCTTCTTCTGAAGCACTATCATGTGCTTTTTCTTTTTCTTTTTCCTCCCTGAATAGCAGTCTGAAAGATGCATCGTTGTAATAAACTGGCTCTTCATATTCCTCATCAGGATGGACTATATTGTACTTCTTCTCCAAAACATAACAAATCAAGTGCCCTAAAGAAATATTCTTCTTCCTTTTCTGATTAGGATGTCCTATTTCTGAAAGCCCATAGATATGATCTAGGATGAGTTGGGCTTCATCAATAGGTTGTCTTTTCATGATTAAAAAAGTTAGACAAGAAAGAAGAGGAGTAATGTTAATCCTATCACCAGCTTTAGGAATAATTGAGGATCTAAGGATATGCTGGATGATTCGGGCATCTTGGGTCATACCGGCCACTCTAGCAACATGATTGTCAATTCCATTTTCTCTAATTACCCTATTGATTTCATACCAATGGAAGACGTTTTCTGACATTAGGGTGTGCTCTATATCCTTCAGTCCTTAAGTTTAAAAATGCACCAAGGTCGTGCTTGGTGATCTCAACTTTTTTCTTAAAAACAAAAGAACTAATGATAGAGTGGTCAGAATTGAAACTCATGTTGGCTAGGAAGTAATGAAAGGTTTGCTTATTGTAGAAGTGGACAAGAGAGAGAATGAAATGAAATTGGGTTGAGGCAAAGAGGTGTAATACCCGAAATTTCAACTCCGTTTGGATAAGAATGCGAGACGGAGTGATTTTTGCAGAAGCAAAACGAGGAAAAGATTCCTCATTTGCTTTGGAAAAGAAGTTGTCTGGAGCATTCCTGTTGGGTTTCTTCACCAAAACTTTTTGTCTCTTGCTAGAGGAGGCCATAGTTGATTTGATGTAGAAAGGGATTGAAAAAGATGTTTGAAAGTGTGATTTTCAAGTTTGAAAGCCCTCATATTTAAAGAAAAACGATATGTTCGTCCTGGACGAAAATATTCGTCCTGGACGAAAAATTATCGTTCGTCTGGACGAAGTAATTTCGTACAGACGATCCAATTCGTCCAAAATGTAACGGCTTTTCGTATTCAACACAACTTACGATGCGTCCCTTCGTACAGGCTTTTTGACTTGACCGATCGTACATACGAAAATATTTCGTACAGACGATCAGAAAAGCGTTTCGTTTTAATGACTCTTGAAAACCGTCCCCTACAATGAATCGACACATGTTCGTACATACGAAAAAATTTCGTACAGACGAAATTCGTATTAAAAACTGTCTTATCCACTCAACCGCTGCATTCAATCGTCCCGACGTTTGAGAGAAAAAAAAAAATTCGTACTGGACGATCACAGATCGTACAGACGATCCAATAAAAAACTGCTCTCAAAACGGTTTAAATTCGCGCAAACTGTTTCTTAACACATCGTCCCGTACGAACAAATTTCGTCCTGGACGATCTCCAAAAAAAATTTTTGATTTTTAAATTTTTAAATTAACAAAAACAACAAAAAATAATCAACAACACAGAAAACATAAGATAAAAACATAAATTCAAAAACAATTCATACAAAAACACAAAAATTCACAAAATCACAAAAACAAAACACAACAAATATCAATGTTGCAAAGACATTTTGGTTAAGCATTCAAATCAATAACACCAAGCCTTGTTCTTAAAGTACTGAAGGTATCAAAGGCTAAAGGTTTTGTAAAAATGTCTGCAAGTTGATTTTCAGTTGAAACATGTATGAGTTCAATTTCTCCTTTGGATACATGATCCCTTATGAAATGATGCCTTATATCAATGTGTTTGGTTCTAGAATGTTGAATAGGATTTTTGGAAATGCAAATAGCACTAGTATTGTCACAATAAATTGGAATAGTGCCTATAGTTAATCCTAAGTCAATCAACTGTTGTTTTAACCAAAGTACTTGTGCCACACAACTTCCTAATGCAATGTATTCTGCTTCTGCAGTAGATAGTGCCACTGAATTTTGTTTTCTACTAGACCATGAAACTAATGAATTTCCAATGAATTGACATGTTCCAGAAGTGCTTTTCCTATCCACTCTACAGCCTGCAAAGTCAGAATCTGAGTAACCTATAATTTCAAATGAAGAGCTAAACTTAGGATACCAAATTCCTAAGTTTTGAGTTCCTAGTAGATATCTTAAAATCCTTTTCACTGCTGTCAAATGTGATTCTTTTGGATCTGATTGAAATCTAGCACATAAGCAAACACTAAACATAATATCTGGTCGGCTAGCAGTCAAGTAAAGTAAAGATCCAATTATCCCTCTAAATTTCTTTTGATCAACAGATTTTCCCTTAAGGTCTTTATCTAACTGAACTGAAGAACTCATTGGTGTACTAACAGGTTTAGCATTGTCCATTTCATATTTTTTGAGGATGTCCTTAATATATTTGGTTTGACTAAGAAAAGTACCTTCCTCAAGTTGCTTAATGCTAAAACCTAGAAAGTAATTTAAATCTCCCATTAGACTCATTTCAAATTCACTACTCATTGTTTTAGAAAAATCATCACAAAGATGTTTATTTGAAGATCCAAAGATGATGTCATCCACATAAATTTGAACAATAAGTATATCCTTTCCAATTTTCCTTAAAAAGAGAGTTGTATCCACACTTCCTTTTTCAAAAGATCTTTCAAGTAGGAAGGTGCTTAACCTCTCATACCAAGCCCTAGGTGCCTGTTTCAATCCATATAATGCCTTTTTTAATTTGAAAACATGATTTGGAAATTTAGAGTTTTCAAAACCTGGAGGTTGTTCTACAAAAACATCTTCTTCAATTACTCCATTTAAAAAGGCACTTTTGACATCCATTTGAAACAATTTAAAACCTTTAAAACAGGCAAAGGCTAGTAAAACCCTAATTGCTTCAAGTCTAGCTACAGGGGCAAAAGTTTCCTCAAAATCAATTCCTTCAATTTGGTTATACCCCTTAGCTACTAATCTAGCCTTATTTCTAATGACTACTCCTGAGTCATTCATTTTATTCTTGAACACCCACTTGGTTCCAACAACACTTTGATCTTTTGGCCTTGTAGTTAGTTCCCAAACTTTATTTCTTACAAATTGATTCAACTCTTCTTGCATGGCCAATATCCAAAATTCATCTGAAAGTGCTTGATCAATGTTAGTGGGTTCAACAGTTAGAAATAAAGGCTGAATGATTGACTTCCTTGTTTAATCCACGCCTAGTTCTAACACCCTCACTTGGTTCACCTATGATTAATTCCTTTGGGTGGTTTTTAGAAAATCTCAAATCTCTAGGCAAAGGGTCTTCTCTTTCTAAATTTTCTTCCACATTTTCTTCCAAATTTAATCTATCTATCTTTTGAGAGTTTTCTTCAATTTCTTCTTCAACAACTTTTGGCTCTTCCATGTTTCCATTTTCATCAAAAACAACATGTGTGGTTTCTTCAATGACTAAAGTTCTTTTGTTGAATACTCTATAAGATTTTCCAACACTTGAATATCCAACAAAAATTCCTTCATCTGATTTTGGATCAAATTTTCCTAAGGCAGATTTTCCATTATTATGTATGAACACCTTGCAACCAAATACATGCAAATGAGACAAATTTGGTGTTCTTCCTTTTAGCAACTCATAGGGTGTTTTATTCAAATTAGATCTCACATTCACCCTATTCAGAACATAGCATGCAGTGCTAACCGCCTCAGCCCAAAAATACCTAGGAAGAGAGTATTCTGCTAACATTGCTCGGGCGGCTTCTATTAATGTTCTGTTCTTTCTTTCAACTACTCCATTTTGTTGAGGAGTTCTAGGTGCAGAAAAATTGTGATCAATCCCCTTTTCTTTACAGAAATCTTCAAATCTTTCATTTTCAAATTCTCCTCCATGATCACTTTGTATAGAAATTATTTCACATCCTAGTTTTCTTTGTATCCAAGTTGAAAAATTTCTGAATTCCTCAAATGATTCACTCTTATGAAAAAGAAATTTAACCCAGGTGAATCTTGAAAAATCATCTACTATAACAAATCCATATACCTTTCCTCCTAGACTAACAGTGCTTACTGGTCCAAAAAGATCCATGTGTAGAATTTCTAAAGGTTTACTTGTCCTAAGATCTTTAATGGACTTAAATGAGGACCTTACTTGTTTTCCTAATTGACATGCATCACACAGATGGTCCTTAGTAAAGTCTAGTTTAGGTATTCCTCTCACCAAATTCTTTTGGGTAATTTTTCTAAGATTTTTCATACTAGAATGACAAAGTCTCCTATGCCAAAGCCATGATTCATCAGAAACAGTTTTCAAACAAAAAGCAGTAGGAGATTGAATACAATTTAAATCTAGCATGTAAACATTGTTCACCCTTTTTCCATTTAAAACAATTTTTCCATTTAGGCTAATTATGCAGCTAGTAGGTAAAAATTTTACATTATAGCCCTTATCACATAGCTGACTTATGCTAAGCAAATTATGTTTCAAGCCTTCAACTAATAAAACATTATCTATGAAAAAGTTTTTCAAGTTTCCAATCATACCTGATCCAACCACTTTCTTTGTGGTATTATCTCCAAGTGTAACCTTGCCTCCACTCCTGGCTTCCAGCGTTATGAATTGAGCAGTATCTCCAGTCATGTGCTTAGAACATCCGCTGTCCAGGTACCATATACTCTCACGAGGTCTTGTGTGAGAGTATACCTGCAAAATTCTCAAATGTTAGACCTGGGAACCCAAACTAGTTTGGGTTCACCTTTATGAAATTTATAATCAGATGCATGTGTGATATGTCTAGGTTTTTGCATCTTAGTTCTCCACACCAAATTAGGTTTTATCTTTAAAGTGCAGGTGTGAGATATATGTCCCAAAAATCCACAATTGTTACATTTAACATTAGGAAAAATATTCCTATGTTTTCTCTCATATGATTGTCTTCTAAGGGATTTCATAAATTTAGGATAATACTTAGGATTTGTAAAATCTTCATGTTTAGGGGGGTTCCTATTATCCTCGAGAGCACTTATAGTAAGTTTATAAAATGAATTCATTTCTTCCAAGATTCGATTTGTATAATTGACTCTATATGTCTTGTGCTCAGATTCATCCTTAAATTTCTCAAATTCTTTTTCAAGTTCAACGCATAGGATGATTTTAAATTCTCAAAATTTTTATTCAAGTCATCATATTCATCAAGTAGTTTCATGTGGTTGCTATCAATTAAAGCATGATCTTTCCTAAGGATTTCGTGTTCCTTATTAAGCTCTTCCAATTCTAAAACTATACTAGCATGCATCTTTTTAGTTTTCCTATATGCATCATGCATGTGTTCAGAAACTTCAAACAATTCATTATAAGTTAAATCACATACCTCTTCTTGATCTGATTGTTCAGCTTTATCTGCCATCAAGCAAAGGTTGGTGACTTCTTCTTCTTTATCAGTCTCAGATGAGTCTGAAGCTGAGTCCGCCCAAAAAGCCTTTTGAAACTTCTTCTTGCCCTTCTTTACCATTGGTTTCTCCTCTACCTTCTCCTTGCTAGGAGAGGCTTTGAGTTTTGGACAATCAGTCTTTATATGACCTGGTTTCCTGCATTCATAACAAATCACTTCATTAGAAACCTTGCCATTTCTATTATACTTACCTCTATTCCATTGCTGGCGTCTCTTCTGCTTCCTCTTTAAAAAGCTTTTGAATTGTCTAGTCATCAGTGCTATATCATCTTCATCCTCAGGTTGTGAGTGTTCACTTTCTGACTCTTCCACATTTAGTGCAATATTCTTGTCCTTTCTTGGTTCACCTGCATCAATCTTTCTTTGACTTACTCCTTGCTCGTAAGCAATGAGTGAACCAAGAAGATTGTCAATAGAATAAATGTTCAGATCTTTTGACTCTGTAATTGCAGTAATTTTAGCATCGTATGCAGTAGGTAAACAACGAAGAATCTTATTAACCATTTCAGCATTAGTTAATTCCCTACCAAGTGCATGCAAAGAGGTGACAATTTGAGTGAATCTTGTGTACATGTCAGATATAGATTCATTAGGTTTCATGCGAAATAGTTCGTAGTCATGTAACAAGATATTGAGCCTTGATTGCTTAACCTCATTTGTCCCTTCATAAGTAATACAAAGTCTATCCCATATGTCTTTTCCGCTTTTACAAGTAGAAACTCGCATGTAGTCTTCAGATTTTAAAGCACAAAAGAAACTATTTAAACATTTTGCATTTAATTGTGCTAAGTCACGTTCTTCTATAGTCCAATCTGCATAGGGTGCATCTATCCTAATTCCATCAACTAATCTAGTTAGTTTTGTGTAACCTTCCTGGACTAACATCCACATGCGATAATCAAGTGACTGTAAGAAAGTAGACATGCGTGTTTTCCAAAAATCAAAAGGAATATTGTCAAACAGTGGAGGTCTAGTGATAGAGTAACCCTCAGGTGTGTTTCGGTTTCCAAATGTAGCCATCTACGTTAATCAAAAAGTAGTTCAAACTTATGATTTTGAAACAATGCTCTGATACCACTTGTTGAGTCTAGTAATTAGGTTGTTAAGCCTAAGTAAATGTCCCACGGCTACCAAGAGGGGGGTGAATTGGTAGTTTTAAAAATTTTAAACCCTCTTAAAATTAAAGTTGAACCGAAATGAAATTTTCTTTTAAAGTTTGTAGAAAAATGTTTTTCAACCACAGAGTTGTTAAAACTGAAATTTAAAATGCGGAAACGTAAAAGCAATAAAGTAAATGACACCAGATTTATAGTGGTTCGGTCTATAACCAGACCTACATCCACTCCTCAGAGGCACCCTCTGAGTATTGCACTAATACCACAAAGTGACTCTCCTTTAGCACCCACAGCAAGGCGGAGAAGCCTGTACAAAACCCTCTTTTCACCACTCCCCGGTGCGGCAGAGAACCGTCGTCCTTTTACACAATCCACAGTGCTGGCAGAGAACCGTCGTCCTTTTACACTCTCCTAGTGTGGGCAGAGAACCCTACGGCTGTTCACACTCTCCAAGTGTAGGCAGAGAACCTTCTTCCTTTTACACTCTCCTAGTGTAGGCAGAGAACCCACGGCTGTTCACACTCTCCAAGTGTCGGCAGAGAACCGGACCTTCTTGAATGATCTTCTCACAAGAATCTAAAAGAAAGAAAGAAAAGAGTGAAGAAATCCAATTTCACAAGTAGAGATTCTTACCTTAGCAATCCAAGTGAAGCCTTCTTGCTCCAATGGTAGGAATCCTCCTTTGAATGCTCTCTTCCACTCTCCCCTTGGCTATTCTCTCAATAGGCACGAAGATCAAATGACAAAAAGATTGGGTGGCAGTCTAATTTGAAGTATTTATACAAAAGACAAGAAAAACCGCCCAAAAACTGCAAGTTTTCAATTCTGTACGCAGTGGATCGTCCGGTACGATCGTGGATCGTCCTGGACGATTTTACTTAAACGATCTGAAACGACCCAATTTGTATATGTGTACGAAATGACTTCGTACAGCTGATCGTCCTGTACGAACTAGGTTCGTCCAGTACGAACGGTTATTACAAGGTCGGTTCTAGAAACTGCTGAAAACTGTCCTAAGTCGGTTTATCGTTTGGACGAAAATATGTTCGTCTGGACGAAAATTTTCCAGAGAGCCGATCGTCCTGGACGATGATTTATTTCGTCTGGACGAAAATTTTCCAGAGCGCCCATCGCCGGGGACGATAATATTGGTTTCGTCTGGACGAAAATTTTCCAGAGAGCTGTTCGTCCGGTACGAATTTATTTTCTTCTGTACGAAAATTTTCCAGAGCGCCCATCGCCGGGGACGATATAAAAATTCGTCCTGGACGAATAGGACTTAGAAAAATTTTTCGAAGCAAGTTCCTATTCGTTCCAAATGCTCTATAGGAGATAACTGACAGATCGTCCAGTACGATATATATCGTCCTGTACGATCAGTATAGAATTTCAAGATCTCCTTAGTTTGTGTGTGTGATTTTATTCACTCAATTACAATCACTCCCTTTCAAAATTAATTCAAAGAAAAGACACTTCAAATAAACAAAATTTCTCATGTTGAATTTGATTTGAAGTTTTCGTAGTCTGGAGTCTGATTTTCCTGAAATGTTAGTATACACAAGAGCAAGTGCAAATCTTCTAAATTGTTAGGAGATAATTATACATCTGAACAATAATGTTTGGAATCATCAAAACTACATAAGTTGCACAAATATAAATCATTCAAATAGCAACTATTCAAACATTAGAATCCTCCAAATGAGCTCAAATTTGGAGGGTTACCTCTAGAGTCATGTCACATCAATATGAAATTGATAGACCCTGAATCAGAGGTCAAAAGACTGGGTTTCAAGGTGATGGAAAAATCACCTAGAAAGGGCTTTAGGACCTAAGTCTTTAGCCTATGAGTTCTGGGTTTGGATTGGATTTCAAGTTTGAATGATTAGTATTGGAGTATCCAAATCATTTACAATCATGTGGTGATTGTTAATGAATGGATGAGGTCAAATCTAGATTGAAGTTTGGATCAAAGTCTAAGTTGAAGGTTGGATTGTCAAATTGATTGGATCAAGGTTTGGATATGTTTGAAACTTGAATTAATTTGAATTTGAGTTGAATGAAGTTCGAGATTTAAATTAATCAAAGGTAGGAATCAAATTGAAGTTGGAGTTGATCAAATGTAGGAATTGATTTGAGGTTGAGGTTGATCAAGGGTGGGGATTGATTTGAAGTTGGAGTGGTCCTAAGATCTAGAAGAGTTCTAAGATCTAGGATTTAAGGGAATCCTAGGCTCTAGAGTAGGCTCTAAGGTCTGGCTCTAGGAAAGAATCCTAAGGTCTAGAGTGGATCCTAGAATCTAAAATTAATCTGGAGTTTGGAAGGGCTTTAGTGACCTCATACAAAAATGAGGTCAACAAATGGACCCCCAATGTGTGTGGTAGAAGGAACTTCTGCTGCACACATTGGCGTTGACCGAATAGGAGTAGGATCTTAAAGAGTTGAAGGAAGGGCATCACCCAACCTTAAGTCCATTGGAAACTAGTGAAAAGCTTACACCTATTCTGAAGAGAGGACTGGAGAAACCAAGGTAGGAAATACCTAACCTCGGGTCTAAGGAAGGGCATCACCCAACCTTAGGCCTATAGGATGCTGATAGAAGACTTACTCCAAATAGGCAGATTAACTGGAAACCAAAGTAGGGAATACCTAGCTTTGGGTCTAATGAAGGGCATCACCCAACCTTAGGTCAACAGGATGCTGATAGAAGACTTACTCCTAGTAGACGGATCAACTGGAAACCAAGGTAGGGAATACCTAGCCTTGGGTCTAAGGAAGGGCATCACCCAACCTTAGGCCTATAGGATGTTGATAGAAGACTTACTCCTAATAGGCAGATTAACTGGAAACCAAAGTAGGGAATACCTAGCTTTGGGTCTAAGGAAGGGCATCACCCAACCTTAGGTCTACAGGATGCTGATAGAAGACTTACTCCTAGTAGACGGATCAACTGGAAACCAAGGTAGGGAATACCTAGCCTTGGGTCTAAGGAAGGGCATCACCCAACCTTAGGCCTATAGGATGCTGATAGAAGACTTACTCCAAATAGGCAGATCAACTGGCAAACTAGGATGGTGCCACGAAGGGCGTACTCCACCACTAGCGAATGGTCATGTGGGGAGGAAACTTGCTCCACACAGAGGACCTCAACTGGCAAACTAGGATGGTGCCACGAAGGGCGTACTCCATCACTAGCGAATGGTCATGTGGGGAGGAAACTTGCTCCACACAGAGGACCTCAACTGGCAAACTAGGATGGTGCCATGAAGGACGTACTCCATCACTAGCGAATGGTCATGTGGGGAGGAAACTTGCTCCACACAGAGGACCTCAACTGGCAAACTAGGATGGTGCCACGAAGGGCGTACTCCATCACTAGCGAATGGTCATGTGGGAGGAAACTTGCTCCACACAGAGGACCTCATCTGGCAAACTAGGATGGTGCCACGAAGGGCGTACTCCATCACTAGCGAATGGTCATGTGGGGAGGAAACTTGCTCCACACAGAGGACCTCAACTGGCAAACTAGGATGGTGCCACGAAGGGCGTACTCCATCACTAGCGAATGGTCATGTGGGGAGGAAACTTGCTCCACACAGAGGACCTCAACTGGCAAACTAGGATGGTGCCACGAAGGGCGTACTCCATCACTAGCGAATGGTCATGTGGGGAGGAAACTTGCTCCACACAGAGGACCTCAACTGGCAAACTAGGATGGTGCCACGAAGGGCGTACTCCATCACTAGCGAATGGTCATGTGGGGAGGAAACTTGCTCCACACAGAGGACCTCAACTGGCAAACTAGGATGGTGCCACGAAGGGCGTACTCCATCACTAGCGAATGGTCATGTGGGGAGGAAACTTGCTCCACACAGAGGACCTCAACTGGAAAACTAGGGTGGTGCCACGAAGGGCGTACTCCACCACTAGCGAATGGGAATTAGGATGGTGCCACGAAGGGCGTACTCCACCACTAATCCCCGGGTAAAAGCCAGGATGGTGCCACATAGGGCGTACTCCACCACTAGCGGGTCTAATCCTAAGGGAAGGCAGGACCTAACCTTAAGGAAAAGAAAATTGAAAACAATTGATTGATGATTTTGAATTTGATTTGATTTCTTTGAATTTGAAGGGGTGAATTTGATGTTTAATTTGATCCTTATTAGGCATGATACTTCTTAAAGAACCGCCCAAATGAAAGGAAGCATCTGGTGGTATCTTCAAAATTAATTCATTGCCATGAACTTTCCTTATAAATCATCTCTAAAGTGGACGATCCAGTCAACATTGATTCAAAGCTTCCATTGATCTTATGGTGGACTAAAATTGGTCTCCAAAGGGCTATAGCCAAGTCTCCTACTTGGAAAGCCCTGAGGTGACACAGTTTATAACGAGCTTGAATCATACGTGACTTATGTAATTTCAAATTTTATTGAGTTCAAAACAACTTTCTTCAAGGCCTTCGAGATCCTCCAATTGGAGTCAGGCACTCTACTTAGTTGTGACTCAATTTTGAAAGTCAATTTTGTGCGATGTAAAACACACCTCTATTTGAGAACAACCTTGGACCCAGCATAGAGTGTTATTTTACATAGTGGATCTTAAAAGAAATGATGCCTATGTTTAAAGATTCACATATATCTCTTGAGAATGGGATTTGAATTCTTATCGAGAATAGAAGATTCATTCTTTTTATTGAAAATTTCCTCTTAATCATTTGGACCCTGTCAAAATGACAAGTGGGAACAAATTCAAAAGTATAGTAGAGTGACCCCAATTGACCCGAAAAGAGCCAAGGGTTTTTTGGATTTTGTTGACCCGGATAAAATTTCATAGAAACTGAACTAAGTTCTCCCTTGTAGAAAGTTTGAATTAAAATTAATTTCAAAAGGATTTAAGTTGGATCGAGAAATTTAATCTTTTCAATTCTCTTGCATAGAATTTTCCATCTAATAAACTGTCCATGCATGACAATAAATCTAGATTCAAGATTTTTCAAAGTCAAGCAATTAAATATGATCGGGCTATTTGAGATTTAAGGATTCAAAAAGAAGGAAGCCTCTTTCACTTTTTTTTGTGATGTGCTTTGCACATCTTTTTTATTTCTTTGGCGCACTCTACGCTTCTTTTGATTTTGAATTTTTTTTTAATGCACTTTGTGCATCCTTTGAATTTTTTTTTAACAAGAGGCTTCACTTTCTTTAAAACCTTAAAATAATTGCTCCTTTTTTTTTTAATCCAGGATTATATTGCAAGTATAAGAGAAGAAAACTCATTCTCTTATCCAAGGAAGAATAATCCCCAAATTGGACCCAATCTTTTGATAAAAAAATATCAACTTGACTTTGAAAATCATTGAATAGATTTAGAACATGCAAGAGAAGCCTATAAGATACAAAACCGCAAGAAGACTAAGAATATTTTCATTTCAAAAACCAACTTAAGTTTGATACAAATTTTAATTCAAAAATCAAATCAACCCGCAGAAGCGGTGAGAGGGAGGTGCCTTTAAAGATCCAGTGGGGTCAATCACTACTCTCTCCTATTTTTGATTTAAAGTAGAGGTCAATTTTCATTAAAAAGATGGATCAACTATCTTGAAAATTCTGATCTAGTACACTTGAGAAATAATGTGATTTTCTTCAAAATAGCAAGTCCAGGTGGCAAGACCCTATTAATATAAATTATATTTCCACAATCTCTTAAAATAAAGAGATTGTTGTGGGGTCTGCACTACCCCTAACTAGTGCTGCATCATCTCAATCTAAGGATCTATCGCGATAGGACCCCTTTTAAAAGTTAAATTCAAATGGTGTCACTATCTGATAAGATCTTAAATCCATCATTATTCCCCTTCCTAATTATTAGTGACCTAGCAATTATGAGAGTGGCACCCCGGGTGGTTTCTGCACCTCCTCCTCTACAGATGATATAGTAGGGCACGTGTAGTAACGTGACCAAACTTCATCTAATAGAGTGGATGGGTCATAACCTTCAACCAGGGGCCTATGATTTATTACAGGTGATTGCTTAGCTCTTTCTTGATTGATTCTCTCTGTATAGTAGTCAAGAAGGTGTATCGGAGATTGTGCTCTCATTTTCACAACCTCTCTCCTTTGAGTAACAGGAGTAGGGTGGAAAACATTTCCACCATGGAGGGGGTAAGTGTAAGGAGCAACGAATTCTCGATTGGCCTCAAATTTAACTTGTTTCAAGACTTCTACCTTAGCAGTCTTTTTGGCCTTAACAACCTTCTTCTTAACCCTTTTAAGGTATTTCTTCCGCTTACTTTTACTGGCAATAGGGGTGTTAGAACTTGACCCAATCTCAGGTTGAGATGGTAATTCTTCCATTTTTAATGGTTCTCGATTCTTATCCTCCTGAGTAGAGGGCACAGTGGTCGAAGGGGCGACAACGACCTCCATCATAGAGATGGGGGAGTCAACTCCTGACCCTAAAGTAATCTCGACTAGGGGGACATCCCTTTGTATTCCAGCAGAGAGATCAATCATTTCTTCTTCGTTGACTGATAACTTGAAGTTTTGAAATTCTATCCCAAACTGGATCAAGTTGCCAGAGGTAATTCCTTCTATTGTCAAGTTTCTATCCATGAAGAAGATGAGTTTTCCAGCCATTTGAGTATTTAAGTATCCTGGAATTTAGGAAAAGTGATTTAAGTTAGTCAATTTTGAATTAAAATTTGAATTTTAAGCATGATTAATTTTCTCTAAATCTTGAACCTCAATATGTTGAGTTTTCACCCAATAAGAGAGTTTACAAAATTGAGTGAGAATATTCAAGGAACCTGGCTTAACTCCTTTGCTCTACCAATTAACTTGGAGGCAAAATGTCAAAGCCCGGCTTAGACAAAGATTTCACCACTCGCCTCTCTATTTGAAAGGTATTTTCTTTTAGATGTTGGCCACACTCACCCAAGAAAGAAATGGGTAGAGGGACCAACGGAAGAAAGGTAGTTAAGACTACCGATGAAACAAAATTTTGCCATTATTAAAGATGGAGAGAGAGATTTGTCCCACCGGGCGTGCCATTTTTTTGTTGGTGGAATTTTGAAAATATGTTTTGAAAAATATTAGTTTTCTTTGGGGATTTTAAGATTAAGGTTAAGTTCTAATTCTAAGGTCGAATCGACTCGTTAGAAAGAGTATATCACCCCGGAGGGCGAAAATAAACTTTCATAACGGTGTTCAGACTAAGAATTATGAAATCCATCTTGAATATTGTGAGCGGATGCTAAAGAGAAATTCATATGACTCCGAAGGGTCAAAATGAGGTTCAACTGAATATCCAATACAATATTCAAGAAGTGTGATCATTAGGTTCACATCCAAAGTCTTATCAAAGAAAGATGTATCTCCCCGAAGGGAGAAAATATCATTCGATAATAATTCTTTGAATATGATAATAATAATCACTAGCATTTTAAGTTTTCCCAAAGAAATCTAATGAAGTTTTAGAAATTGAGTTTTCTTTAAAATCAGGTGTGTGTGGGGTTCCAAATCTCCTACGAGCGCAAGCGCTCGTAGTTAATTACATCGTAGGGAGATAAAATCTCCTACGAAAACTCTCGATTAAAATAATGGCAGAATTTTGTTTAGAGTTTCTAGGAGTGATATCAAAGTATGAATAGAATTATTGGAAAATCAAAAGGGAATGGATCAAAATTGAGCAGTTATTAACGGAGTTAAAGGATGAGAGGTAGGGGACACTTTGAGATTCCAGAACCATCCGGAAATGTCCCAACTTAATCTAAGTGTTGGGCTTTATGTTTTGGACTGAAATGATATTTAATTAGAGTTGAGCATTTTATTAGAAATTTGGGAATATATTCCCGAAATTTGGGGTCTTATAATCAAAGATCTGCCCCGGAACCTAAATCTATTTTGGACACTGGACCACAGTCGTCCGATCCTAACTAATGCAGTGCAAGGTCTGGACTTACCCCGGCCTGGATTGGGGAGCCAGCTAACCACCTAATCGATTTAAAATACATGAATCCGGTCTTTTATGAAAGAGTGATAGGGACGTTATAATTAAAGTTTTGGTGAGGCGGGGCCGACATCTAGAGATTTTCCTGATTGGCCCCTTTGACTTATGTTGGGTGCAAGAATGCTAAGGACTATGAGATTAAAATTTTGACTCTTTAATTTGTATCTAATGCAATGCATGCTGGTTAACAACCTCAAATCAAATATGCTTGAAATTTTTAAAAACAGGCTTATAAAATAATTTTTTAGAAGACTGGACTTCCCCAGGTCCGGCACCTCATCCTCATAGGTCAGACTATCCGGACTCTACCCGCAGGCGGGGAAGGGTCTAAAACAAGGAAAGAAGAATGCAAAAATATGCATGCGACCCCGGGGGCGATCCCCGGCTAATTCCCTAGATTCGTTATCTTTCTATGTTATTTAGACTCACTAAAGTTTTAGACTTTTAGAATTATGAGTAGAAAACTTTCACACCCTCACGAGTCTCACGTATCCAGGCGAAAACAAAGAGCGGCATGCAATCGCCAAAAAAACTAGTAAAAACAAGTAATCCTAAAGGCAATCAAATCATTACATCAAATACAAATTAATTAATAAATGTCCATAGGCAGAATTGCCTTGCTTATTACAAACCAAAATATTATAGAAAGTAAAGTGGCCGGGCACCACTGACAACAACCCGGATTCTAAACCTAGTAATGACGCAAGTTATTTTGAGGGGATACTCTCAATCTTCAAGTCTTCAAATCTTCAATTTCATTCTTCTTTGGACTCCTTTTCTTCAATCTTCTTGGAATCTTCGTAGTGGATTACCCAAATGGACAAAAGGGCACTTCCCTCTAAGGGGAAGGCCACTCTTTCCTCTTTGGGTAAGGAAGAGGTATGATCCAAATTTGGATTTCCAAATGAAAAAGGAGTGTTCCCCAAAGGGGTATCCTTTCCTCTTTAGAATCCAAGCTTTGGATCTATGTATCCCAACTCAAAATAAACTTTCACAACACTTGACACTTGCACAAATTACATTGATATCAAAATAAAAATCTAGACTCACCTGCAGGGTTATCCTAAGCAATTAATATGTAAAAAGCAGTTATTCCCAAGCAGTTGTATATGAACAGAAAAGAAAGTAAACACACTGGCCACGCTCTTTTTATGATTTGGGGGCTTTAGCAGCTGAAGCACCTATGCAAAGAGTTTATAATATTTATGCATTTTTTTGATTTGCCCCCTTTTTTATATTGCCCTGCATGAGCGTGGCCACCTGCAGAAAACTGTGTCAACATCCAGATCGTATCTAACCTAAGGGTAATCTAGTCGCCAAACACATCAATCCATCCACATAGTACAGAAAAAGTAAGCAGACACAGCAAAGCAATTTCATCCACAACATGCAGTGAAAACTACGAAAAATCCGGCACACAGCAGTAAAGTAAACACCGGCCTAACCTAGATCTAGAGTTGGTTGTCCTAGCACATCATCTAAAGTGTGTGAGAAAGGTTGTGTGGCTGGGGTAGATCCTAAAGTGGGTTATTAATTGAAGTTGTCTAAAAGTTTGGATTTGTTAAGGCTTAGAAGGGGATTTAAATTAAAATTTAAATATTAATGAATTAAGAATTTTAATTAAACATATTTTAAAAGTTAATTGATTGCTACCTTTGTTTCACACCGATGCCGTGAAGTTTATTTCACCTTCCTTGGGGCTAAGCTAATAGCCTCGTTGGCCTGGGTTACCCAGTAGCAATCGGGGTTGATTAAGTTATTTAAATTGGTTGGAATTAAAAGAGTGGATTAATATATAAAAAAAAGGGGTTAGTTGCTGATTTTTAAAGCTTGATTAATTTAGGTCTGCCATTAATTGATTCGTGGCGTTGTGCCACCAGGCTCGAGGAACCAGCCTCCTTAGGACACTTAGCCCCGCAGCCCGGAGTAGTCCAGCCGATAAACCAAATTAATGTAATTGAATCAGAGACTTTTAAAATGTTAAATAATTAAAAATTAATCTATTTTAAGATTTAACACCCCTTAGAATCCATTCGTGGCGTTGTGCCACCAGGCTCGAGGAACCAGCCTCCATAGGACACTTAGCCCCGCAGCCCGGAGTAGTCCAGCCAATAAACTTCAACTTTAGGGTGGTTGTTGTGTTTTAAAGGATTTGTTAAGTGTTTTAAGCATTAAACCAATATTTTCTGAGTTTTAGAACGATTTGAGCTTTATGAATTTTTTTAGAATATTTTAATGACTTAATTAAGGGGTTAAAAATTGAAACTTTGATTAAGACCAAATTCTGGAATGTTTGTATTTTATTAAAATATTAGACCTCACTACAATCAGTTAGAAGGTAAGTACATTAAAATCGGATTTTTCTACATTTTATTACAAAGGTTTGAAGTTTTGAACTAGTTTTGACTTAAAGTTGACCGATTTGTTGACTTTTTGACTTTGACCAGATTTTGGGGGTTTGAAATTTTTGGAAAATACTAGATTTTAATTAGAGTCATTAGCCACTGAGTTTGATTGATTTGGAATTTTCTACAATTAGTTATGATTTTTGGAAGTTTGGGTATTTATTGAAATTATTAAATTGTTTCAATTAAGGGTCATTTTAGTGATTTGATCCCAAATCAGTCCCAAACTTCTTGAAATCAACTCCAAAGATCATAAATGATCTAAGGAGAGATCAGCAAGTGTTTAAAGAGTTTTTGGGATTTTTAATAATTTTTAATTAATTAAAATTGATTAAACATTGATTTTGATTAAAATTAAATTAATGTGGATTTTAATGTCAAATTAAAGGATATTAAATTTTCAATGATTAAGAGTTGAAATATGGTTAATTAGAGGTATTATGGGTATTTTTTGGAATTAATATAAGTTTATAATGATTTATTGAATTTTTTAAGTCCTTAAAGGGGATGAAATTTGACATGCTCAATTTTCTAACTTAATGACCTCCAAATTGAGTAAAATTTAAACCTAAGGTATCTGATGTCACTAAGTTTACTATGTTCAAGTTTCACCCCTATTGGGTGTGTTTACAATGCCCTATGAATTTTCTAAGTTTTCTAGACATTTCCTTAATTATTTTTCCTACGTGTCTCTACTATTCAAATAGGCATGAAACTTGGTGTGTCTAACCCTAACATACATTCAATCATACCACAGAAATATCACAGCAAAATACTAAAATCCTAAAGAGTTATGAATTTTCAAAGTTTAGGGTCCAAAATAGACCATTTACCTTAAAAATTCATATCACAGAAATCTATTGAGCATATAAACCTAGAAAAATTATTAAACATGCCTAAGATACTCAATAATCATCCACCAAAATTTGGGCTTCATTTGATCACTGGATTGTGAGAAAAAAGCAATAAATGAATATCACATAAACTAAAATATCTCACAATACAGAAATCAAATCAATATAATTTTAACTTTAATAAATACTACATTAGATTATCTTTCCAACGAGCCCAAGAACGCCCCATTTGGTGGAGAACTCGATTTTCTGTGAATTTTGGAAGATTTGGAGCATTTCAAGCATTTTTTATTCAAATCAGCTGACGGTGACGTGGCGGCGTGGCGTGACGCCACGTCACCCTCCCATACCACGGGATGACCCACATTCAAACATGGAGGAAACCGCACGGTATACCCAGATCTGAGCCGTCTGATCGTCGATCGGACGGTCCAGATCTGCTCTAGTTCATTTTGAATAGAAATCTTTAAACGCTCATATCTTTCACAATACTCGATGAAATTGCATGAAATTTGAACTGTAGCTAGAGGGCAATATGATCTTACAATGCCAGGAGTTTGGAGGCTCCATTCATTGTAAAATTGCTACAGTTTCAAATTGAAATGTAAACTTAAAATGAGCATAACTTACGATCCAACCGTCGGATTTTTGAGATCTTTAGCTTGTTGGAAAGCTGCAGCAATCCTCTACAGCTTTACTGAAGACTCCAAAAGCTGGATCTCGCTGGATCGAAAGGTATATTGGAAAGTCCTCTTTCTCTCTCTAGAATGCTCTCTCTTCACTAAAATAGTGATTTGAGGCTTGGAAATGGTTGGGAAAAGCTTGGGAAGGACTTGAAATGTGTTAGAGTGTATGGGAGGAGCTCTTGGAAGGTTTTGAGCTGCTGGAGTTTGGAGCTTTTGATCATATCAAAGGGAATGATGAAGAAGCCACCTTTAGGTCAAGTTTTCCCTCACTTTACCTTTGGCTTTTGGATTGGATGGTTAAGATTTGATTTGGAGTGGTTTTGGATGAGTGCCAAGTGTCCCCTATGCTTCCCAAAGCTATGGAATAGGGTTGGTGGTTGAGAGTGACATCTCTTGGTCCATGTGAAGAGGGACCACACCTTTTCCCCCATTTGGATGAACCAATGCTTGTCTTGGTTAATAGAGCTTGTTTAATGATCAATTAGGGAGGGAAAAAGCATATTCCCATTAGCCAAAAGGAGATTTTGGCTTGGAGAAAGGGTTTGCTTTATGGGATGATGAGGTGGCCAAGCTATGGTCTCATTTCAAGGGTTGTTTTTAACCCATTGACTTGTTGACTAGTCAATGGTGACTAGGATGTGCATGAGGGAGGTCAAGAGTGCTACAAGACATCATGCCAAGGAATTTGAAGTCAAGAGTGTATAATTAACCAATCTTGATGAGTTGAATTGATTCAAAATCACTAGAATGGTTAAAATTAACAAGTGTTGGGTTAAAGGGTTGATTTGGTCAATCATGGTTGACTTGGTCAACCAAGTCAAATCAAAGAGTAAGTTTGGGTTCAATGTGTTCCTAAAGTCATTTAGGATCCATTGGAATGATATTTGAAGAAGATTTCAAAGGTTGATAAGTCAAATCAAATTGGGTTTAGGCCAAAAGTCCAAAAATCCTCCTTTAAGGGCATTTTGGTCATTTTGGTCTCAAGTTAATTATGGGTCAAATTGAATCTAAAAAGATGTAGATCATTGCTTAATAAGTTAATATCAAGGTATTAAGAAGGATCAAATGATTTGGAGGGGGATCCAAAGTCAAATTCCACTAGGTGAAAGGCCTAGTGGCATGGATTGTAAATATTCAAAGATTTTGCAATATTTGGAGTTAGATTAAGTTTCAAGGGTTAGAATCCTCCAAATGAGCTCAAATTTGGAGGGTTACCTCTAGAGTCATGTCACATCAATATGAAATTGATAGACCCTGAATCAGAGGTCAAAAGACTGGGTTTCAAGGTGATGGAAAAATCACCTAGAAAGGGCTTTAGGACCTAAGTCTTTAGCCTATGAGTTCTGGGTTTGGATTGGATTTCAAGTTTGAATGATTAGTATTGGAGTATCCAAATCATTTACAATCATGTGGTGATTGTTAATGAATGGATGAGGTCAAATCTAGATTGAAGTTTGGATCAAAGTCTAAGTTGAAGGTTGGATTGTCAAATTGATTGGATCAAGGTTTGGATATGTTTGAAACTTGAATTAATTTGAATTTGAGTTGAATGAAGTTCAAGATTTAAATTAATCAAAGGTAGGAATCAAATTGAAGTTGGAGTTGATCAAATGTAGGAATTTATTTGAGGTTGAGGTTGATCAAGGGTGGGGATTGATTTGAAGTTGGAGTGGTCCTAAGATCTAGAAGAGTTCTAAGATCTAGGATTTAAGGGAATCCTAGGCTCTAGAGTAGGCTCTAAGGTCTGGCTCTAGGAAAGAATCCTAAGGTCTAGAGTGGATCCTAGAATCTAAAATTAATCTGGAGTTTGGAAGGGCTTTAGTGACCTCATACAAAAATGAGGTCAACAACCTTATACAAAAATAAGGTCAACAAATGGACCCCCAATATGTGTAGTAGAATGAAGTTCTACTGCACATATTGGCATTGATTGAATAGAAAGGTCAGGTCTAGAATTTTAATCCTAAGAGAAATAAAAGTTTATCCCTAGGTAATTGTGGTCTTAATTGATACTAGGGTAGTGTCGTGAAGGGCATATTCTTCCACTAGTGGGTCTGGTCTGAAGGGAAGGGGAAAACATAAACCCTAAGGAAAGAAAGCCTTGGTGATCACATAGGAAGGAAGAATTCCAAAATATAGAGGACCGAGTCTTAAATAGATACTAGGGTAGTGCCACCAATGGAATACCCTACCACTAGTTCATCTAATCATAAGAAAGGAAAGGACCTAACCTTAAGGAAAAGGCAATTGAATGATCATATAGGTAGGAAGCATTCCTAACTATAGAGGATCAAGTTTTGAATTTAATATTAGGGTAGTGCCATGGGGGAGTGTACTCTAACACTAGTACATCTAATCTTATGAAAAGGAAGAAGTGCATATCCTCAAGGAAAGGAAGAGTAGATACTAGGGAAGGAAGTACCTAAACCCTATAAAAGTTTAATGCTAGGGTAGTGCTATGAGAAGCATACTCCATCACTAGCAGATCTAATCCTATGGAAAGGAAGTACCTAAACCCTAAGAAAAAGAAAGTTTAATGCTGAGATATTAAATTAAAACTAGGATGGTACCACAGGGGTATACTCCATCACTAGGGCATCTAATCGTACGGGAAAGAAACACCTAACCCTAAGGAAAATAATATTGGATGATCTCGTGCAAAAGAAGCATTGCTTCTCATAGGAGATCAGGCCTAAAATTTTGAATTCTAAAGCTAGGATGGTGACATAGAGGGTGTTATTCACTAATAGAAGATCTAATCCTAAGGAGAGAAAGCATGATGACTCACATCTGTCCTTAAGGAAGAGAAAGTTGGAGAATCCTGTTGGAAGGAAGCATTACTTCCCATAGAATATCAAATCAATATTTTGAAAATAGGATGGTGCTACAGAGGGCATGCTCCATCCTTTATAGATTTAATCCTAAGGCTACAAAGCATGATGACTCACATCTAACCTTAAAAAAAAAAAAAAAAAATGATCACATGGGAAGGAAACATTGCTTCCCACAGAGAATTGGATCTGGATTTTAAATTTAAGATGGTGCCACATAGGGTGTGCTCCATTACTAGAGGGTGATCTTATGGAGATAAAAATTGATCTACATAAAAGATCAAATATGGAATTTGAAATTAGGATGGTGTCATAAAGGGCGTGCTCCATCACAAGTGGATTTAATCCTAAGGAAAGGAAGCACAAAGACTCACACTTAACCTTAAGGAAAAGAAAATTTGAAGATCTTATGAGAAGGAAGCACTGGGACTCGTACCTAACCACAGAGGATTCGATTTCATTTAGGATGATGTTATAAAGGGCATTATCCACCACTAGTGATTCTAATCCTAAGGAAAGGAAACACTGGGACTCACACCTAACCTTAAGGAAATACTAGACTCGTACATAACCATAGAGGATTTGATTTGAATTAGGATTGTCTTGTAAAGGGCATTATCCACCACTAGTGATTCTAATCCTAAGGAAAGGAAACACTGGGACTCACACCTAACTTTCAGGAAAAAAAATTGAAGATCTTGTGGGAAGGAAGCATTGCATCCCATAGAGGATCAGATTTTAAATTTGAAATTATGATGGTGCCACAGAGGGTGTTCTCCATCACTAGTGGATCTAAACCTAAGGAAATGAAGCACTGGAACTCACACCTAACCTTAAGGAAAAGAAAAATGGAAGATCATGTGGGAAGGAAACACTTGGACTAACACCTAACCTTAAGGAAAAGAAAATTGTAAGATCTAGTGGGAAGGAAGCATTGGGACTCAAACCTAACCATGGAGGATCATTTTTAAAACTAGGATGGTGACATAAAAAGTGTTATCCACCACTAGTTATTCTAATCCTAAGGACAAGATGCAATGGGGCTCGCACCTAACCTTAAGGAAAAGAAAATTGGAAGATCTTATGTGAAGGAAGCATTGCTTCGCATAAAGGATCGGATTTGAAATTTGAAACTAGGATGGTTCCATAAAGGGCACGCTCCATCACTAATGAATTTCATCCTAAGAAAAGGAAGCATTGGGACTCACACCTAATCTTAAAGAAAAGAAAACTAAAAGATTTTGTGGGAAGGAAGTAGTGGGACTCACACCTAAACATATAGGATCCTATTTAAAATTAGGATGGTGTTGCAAAGGGCATTATTTTCCATTAGTGATTCTAATCATAAGGAAAGGAAGCACTAGGACTCACACCTAACATTAAGAAAAAGAAAACTGGAAGATCTTGTTGGAAGGAAGCATTACTTCCCATAGAGGATTGGATTTAAAATTTGAAACTAGGATGGTGCCATAGAGGGAGTGCTCTATCACTACTGGAACTAATCCTAAGGAAAGGAAGCACTAGGACTCACACCTATTTTTAAGGAAAAGAAAATTGGAAGATCTTATGAGAAGGAAGTATTGGGACTCGCACCAAACCACATAGGATCATATTTGAAACTAGGATGGTACCATAAATGGTGTTATACACCATTAGTGATTTTAATCTCTTAAGAAAAGGAAGAACTGGGACTCATACCTAACCTTAAGGAAAATAGATTGGATGATCATGTGAGAAGGAAGCATTAGGACTAACACTTAACCACACATGATCAGATTTAAATTTGAAACTAGGATGGTGCCACAATGGGCATGCTCCATCACTAATGATTCTAATCCCAAGGAAAGGAAGCACTGGGAGTCACACCTAACCTTAAGGAAATAAAGATTGGATTATCATATTTAAATTTGAAACTAGGATGGTGCCACAAAGGGTGTGCTCCATCACTAGTGATTCTAATACTAAGGTAAGGTAGCACTATGACTCACACCTAACCTTAAGGAAAAGAAAGCTTGAATATCTTATGGGAAGGAAGCATAGCTTCCCATAAGTGATCGGATTTGAAATTTTGAAATTAGGATTTTGATTGATTTTTAGGTGCTTTGAGATTGATTAAAATTTTTATTTCAAATAGAGATCTAAATTTGGAAGATTTTGAATTTGAATTTGGAGAATTTTGAATATTAAAAGTGTTTTGTTGATGTTAAATTTGATATTTTTCTAGCATGATGCGTCTTGAAGAGCTGTCCTGATATTTGAAAAAACCAGGTGGCATCCTTCAGGGTTGATCAGTTAATGTTTAAATTTCCCTCAAAGATTATCTCTATAATAAGAGGACAATCTTGTATTATTTCAAACTCCTCCACCAATCTCTCGGTAGGCTAAAATAAGCATCTGAAGAACCTGGACCAAGTCTCCTACTTGGAAAGTTGTAGGTTGCACTAGCTTATCATGGGCTTGAACCATTCAGACTTTGTATGACTCTGAGTTTTATTGAGCCTTAAAGGCGACGCTCTTTAAGGCCTTGAACTCCTCCAATTGGATTCGAGCACTTTGTTCAACTATGATTTGATTTTTAACTGTAATTTCTAGCATTATAAAATACTCCTCTAGTGGGATTAATCTAGGACCCAATAAAGAGTATGATATTATAGAGAGGATCTTCAAGTAAAAGATGTTCAAGGACCCACACACATTCCTTAAGGATGAGATTTGAATTACTTTTTTATCAGGAGTAGGGGATTCATTCGTTTTATTGAAAATTTTCCTGTGGCCATTTGGACCCTTTAAAAACGAAAAACGATAACAAATTCAGAAGTATAGTGAAAACATGAGTGACTCCAACTAACTTGAAAAGGTTTAAAGATTTAGGTTATGTTGACCCAGACCATGTTTTGTAGAAACTAAATTGTTGTCTCCCTTGAATATTTTAAATTAAAACAATTTCAAAAGGACTTAAGTTGGAAGTATAAAATTGATCTTTTCAATTCTCTTGCATGACGTTTTTCTATCTAATAGATAGTTCATGCAAGGTGAAGAATCTAGATTCAAGATTTCAAAAGTTTAGTATTTAAAGGTGATATTTTTTTTTTTAGATTTAAGGATTTAAAGAAATGTAACCTCTTTCTTTCCATTGGTGGTGCACATTGCACATCTTTTGATTGATTTTGAGAATTCACCCATCTTTTGAATTTTAGCGAATTGGCACATCTTTTGATTTCAACTGATTTTGAGAAGGGGCTTTACTTTCTTTAAAATCTTAAACCGGTTGCTCTTTTTTTTTTTTTTTTTGAATGCTGGGATTATATCTCATGTATTAGGGAAGAAAACTCATTTTCTTATACAAGGAAGAATAATCCTAAAAGAAAACCCAATCTTCTGAGGGGAATATCAACTTAACTAGAAAAATCTTTGAATATATTCAAAGCATGCAAGAAATGCCTATTAAGATAGGAAATTGCTAGAAGATTGATAAGATTTTCACTTCTAAAGTCAACTTAAATTTGATATAGATTTTAAATTCAACAATTAGATTAACCCATAAAAGTGGTGGCAGAGAGGGACATTTAAACACTTAATGGACACAACTACAACTCTCTCCTGCTTAAAATTTAAGGTAGATGTCAATTTTCATTAAAAAGGTGAATTAACTATCCTGAAAATCTGGACCAGCACACTTGAGACTTTGTAAGCTTTTCCTTAAAAAGTTGCAATTCTATGGGACAAGACACTAGTAGTATGGAATTTGATTCCCACAATCTCTTCAAAGTGAGAGACTATTATGGAGTATGCACTATCCATAGAATATGCGGCTTTATTTTAATCAAAAGATTTATCGCGATAGGACTTCTTCAAAAATTAAATTTTGATGATATCATAATCTAACGCAATCTTAGATTATTTCCCTCTCTCATTATTAATGGCCTAGTAGTTAAGAGAGTGGCACCCCAAGTGATTTGTACACCTCCTCCTCTATAGATGATGTAGTGAGACACGTGTAGTAATGCGCCCTAACATCTTCTAGTAGAGTGGATGGGTCATACCCCTCAACAGGGGGCCTATGGCCTCTTGCTAGTGAATGCTCAATTCTGGTTTGATTGATTCTTATGCTGTAGTCAAAAGGGAACGGTGTAGGTAGCATTACTCTTCTCTTAACCTCCATCCTTTGAGTGAAATGAGAATAGTGAAAGTGGTTCCCATCAAGGGGGTGCGTGGAAGGAGCAACGAACTCTTGATTGGCCTCAAATATGACTTGATTTAAGGCTTCAGACTCAGTGATCATTTCATCCTTAAAACTCCTCTTTCTGGCTCTTGAAAGGTCATTCTTCTTATGGCTCTTACCGACAAAGGTGGTGCAAGAACTTGACCCAATTTTAGACATAGATAACCTTTCATCCTTTGTCACTAGTTCATGTTCCTTATCCTCCGTAGTAGAGAATTCAGTGGGCAAAGGAGCAACAACGACCTCCATTTTGGAGATGGGGAGTCAACTCCTAACCTTAAACTAATTTCCACCAAGGGGAAGTCCTTTTGTTTACCAGGGAATAGATCAATGATTTCTTCTCCATTAACTAATAGTTTCAAATTTTGAAATCCCATTCTAAACTAGATTGAATTTCCATAAAGAACGTCTTCCATAGGTACATCCCTATCCTGTGAGAAGATGAGTTTGCCATCTATTTGAGTATGTTTAATTTTCTAGAATTAAGAGAAAGTGATTTGAATTATTTTTTTTAAATTAAATTTGAATTTTGAACATGACTGATTTTCTCTAAACTTCGAAACTCAACATGTTGAGTTCTCACTCAATATGACATATCACAAAATTGAGGAGAAGATTTTAAGAGTTGAGCTTTACTCTTTCACTCCCTCAACTAACATAGAATAAAATGTCCAATCCTAGATTTGAATTTGAAGTTGGAATTGAACTCAAATTTGAAAAGTTGAAATCAAATTTGAACTTAAGGTTAAAATTGATATGGATTTGTGATTGAATATGAATTCAAATTGGAAGTTAAACTTGAATGGATCTACTTTAAATTTTGAAACTCAACACATTAAGCTTCACTCAAATGTGTAGGTTTACAAAATTAATAGAAAAAATCTTAGAGTTTGGTTTGACTTTTTCGCTCAACCAATTGAATTTGGGTAGAATGTCCAAGCCCAAGTTTGAATTTGAAGTTGCATTGCATGCATTAACTACAAGAGGATATTGTATGAAATCCATATCAATGATGATCAAAGTTGATTCTATGGACCTCTAGAAGGGAACACCAATATGCGCTGGATAAAGCTCGGATGGGTATGATCGCACCATCCCAAAGAATGAAATAATCATAGACCTTCACACTCTTCGCAAGCGAGCTAATAAAAGAGAAGATTTGATCATACATATGATTAAATATTAAGGATAGTGGCTCTTGCCAATGCACCTCAATAGATAATAATATGCATGACCTTATCACAATAATGAGGTTTCCTCCACCCGATACATCAGCTTGAGTGGGGTTTATTTGATGGTGGAGCTTATTTTCCCACAAGCGCAAACCATCATAGTTAATTATATCTCAAGCCAAGGCTTGAGAAGACTCTCAATTTAGGATCCTATATTATTCATTCAAATGGGATTAACACATAGGGAGGAGACTAGGAAGTTCTTACTCAAAAGAAAGGAAAGGTTTCTGTTGAGTCCAGTAATTAGGTTGTTAAGCCTAAGTAAATGTCCCACGGCTACCAAGAGGGGGGTGAATTGGTAGTTTTAAAATTTAAAACCCTCTTAATGATAAAGTTGAACCAAAATAAAATTTTCTTTTAAAGTTTGTAGAAAAATGTTTTTCAACCACAGAGTTGTTAAAATTGAAATTTAAAGTGCGGAAACGTAAAAACAATAAAGTAAATGACACCAGATTTATAGTGGTTCGGTCTATAACTAGACCTACATCCACTCCTCAGAGGCACCCTCTGAGTATTGCACTAATACCACAAAGTGACTCTTCTTTAGCACCCATAGCAAGGCGGAGAAGCCTTTACAACACACTCTTTTCACCACTACCCGGTGCGGCAGAGAACCGTCGTCCTTTCCACAATCCACAGTGCTGGCAGAGAACCGTTGTCCTTTTACACTCTCCTAGTGTGGGCAGAGAACCCTACGGCTGTTCACACTCTCCAAGTGTAGGCAGAGAACCTTTCCTCTGTTCACACTCTCCAAGTGTAGGCAGAGAACCCTTCAGCTGTTTACACTCTCCAAGTGTCGGCAGAAAACCGGATCTCCTTGACTGATCTTCTCACAAGAATCTAGAAGGATGAAAGAAAAGAGTGAAGAAATCCAATTTCACAAGTAGAGACTCTTACCTTTGTAATCCAAGTGAAGCCTTCTCGCTCCAGTGGTAGGAATCCTCCTTTGAATGCTCTCATCCACTCTCTCCTTGGCTATTCTCTCAAGAGGCACGAAGATCAAATGACAAAAAGATTGGGTGGCAGTCTAATTTAGACTATTTATATAAAAGACAAGAAAAACCGCCAAAAACTGCAAGATTCCAATTCTGTACGCAGTGGATCGTCCTGTACGATCCTGGATCGTCCTGGACGATTTTACTTAAACGATCTAAAACGACCCAATTTGTATATGTGTACGAAATGACTTCATACAGATGATCGTCCTGTACGAACTAGGTTCATCCAGTATGAACGGTTATTACAAGGTCGGTTCTAGAAACTGCTGAAAACTGTTCTAAGTCGGTTAATCGTTTAGACGAAAATATGTTCGTCTGGACGAAAATTTTCCAGAGACCCGATCGTCCTGGACGATTATTTATTTCATCTGGACAAAAATATTTCAGAGGACCAATCGCCACGGATGATAATTTATTTTTGTATGAACGAAAATTTTCCAGAGACTTGATCGTCCGGTACGATATTTAATTTCGTCTGGACAAAAATTTTCCAGAGGACTGGTCGCCTCGTACGATAATAAAATTCATCTTGACGAAAATTTTACAGAGAACCCATCGTCCGGGACAATAATTAATTTCGTCCTGGACGAATAGGACTTAGAAAAAATTTTTCAAACAAGTTCCTATTCGTTCCATGTGCTCTATAGGAGATAACTGACGGATCGTCCAGTACAATAAAATATCGTCCCGTACGATCAGTATAAAATTTTATGATCTCCTTATGTGTGTGTGTAAGTTTTTTTTTTATTCACTCAATTACAATCACTCCCTTTCAAAATTAAATCAAAGAAAATGCAAACTTCAAATAAACAAAATATCTCATGTTGAATTTGATTTGAAGTTATCGTAGTATGGAGTCTGATTTTCCTGAAATGTTAGTACACACAATAGCAAATACAAATCTTCTAAAATTGTTAGGAGATAACTATACATTTGAACAATAATATTTGGAATCATAAAAACTACATAAGTTGTACAAATATAAATCATTCAAATAGCAACTATTCTAACAATCTCCCCCTTTTTGATGATGGCAAAACAATTATTGTTTGTATGGTTTCAAGTTAAACAAATCTCCTATCTCCTAAACTCCCCCTGAATTGATGAGTACATTAAAATAAGGAGGCATAAAAAACAATATTTTTGTTTTTCAAAAATTTTAACACAAACAACTACAAAGTCAAAAAAAAAAAAAAAAAAAAACCGAACAATCAAAATAGAAAATACAGTAATTTCTCCCCCTTTTTGACAGCAACAAAAAGTGAAGAAGAAATAGACAAGAAATGTAAGTAATTATATGAAATTCATTTTTAAAATTTAATCTAAATTGTGATTGACATAGGATATGCAATTTTAAACTAAAGATATTAGGTCAATCATAGAAATTCATAAAATTTAAGAAGTGATATAACATTGTAAGTAAGAAGAATTTATCAAAGACATGATTCAATTTAGACATTTGACTATTGAAAATCATTACAAGAGAGATGTATAAAAATTTTATATTTCAAAGTTCAATAGAATATAAATGAACCATAAGATCAATTTGAATTAAGAGATTGAACGAATTTGGAAAGAAGAGAATTACCTCATGTGGCGCTTTGCGCATCTTTTTCAAAATTATGGGGCACATTTTTGTGCATTTTTTCTTGGTTGGGCTTATTTTGTGCCTCTTTTTCACTTTGCAAATCTTTACGAATTCCTTTTGATTTTTATACATTTGTACAATGTTCAAGAGTAATTGAGACCAATTCTTTTCAAAATCTATAATCTAAAATTTCAAATATTTCTAGGTGCATAAATATCACTTGAGCATAGAAATACAAAATAAGAAAACATCTAAATTGCAATAGTAATATTAACTTTTATGTAGTCTAAATGAATAGACATGAATTTAAAAGTTCTAATTACAACAAGTTATAAACAACTTATAAATTCAGAAAGTCTAGATTTTCTAATATAGATAATCTCAAATTACAATTGAATTTAAGCACTATAAGATTAAATAATACTAATGAAATTCATAAACATTAACCACATTTCAAAACAAATCTAATAATAAAAAAAAATAACAACTTTCTTTGATATTAAAGAAACGGATTACAAAAAAAAACAACAAGAAGAAAATATATTGAACTTAAAAAGAAAACTAACATAAACACAAACACTTAACAATTAAACAGACATGATAAAAACATAAAAAAAAAAAAACAAATACAACAGACACACATAAAATCATTTCTACTATTCTGGAGGAGGAGGAGGAATGCCGCCAAAAAGGTTGAAGTAGGAGGCCATCAACATTACATTGGTATTAATTTCATGAACTTCATTTCTAATATTACCAATGTCTTGTTGCTGCTGCATAAGTTGAGCATCAAATTGATCAAACCTTTGATCAATGTGAGTCTCTAATCTATCAAATCTCTCAATCAGATTCTGGTAATCTGATTGAGGAGCAGAAGCTTGCATTCCTTCTTCTTCTTCCTCTTCTGAAGCACTGGCATGTGCTTTTTCTTTTTTCTCCTTGAAGAGCAATCTGAATGATGCATCATTATAGTAAACTGGCTCTTCGTATTCTTCATCAGGATGCACTATGTTGTATTTCTTTTCCAAAATATAAGTGATTAAGTGTCCTAATGAAATGTTCTTCTTCCTCAAAATCAATTCCTTCAATTTGATTATACCCCTTAGCTACTAATCTAGCCTTATTTCTAATGACTACTCCTGAGTCATTCATTTTATTTTTGAACACCCACTTGGTTCCAACAACACTTTGATCTTGTGGCCTTGTAGTTAGTTCCAAACTTTATTTCTTACAAATTGATTTAACTCTTCTTGCATGGCCAATATCCAAAATTCATCTGAAAGTGCTTGATCAATGTTAGTGGGTTCAATAGTTGAAACAAAGGCTGAATGATTGACTTCCTTGTTTAATCCACGCCTAGTTCTAACACCCTCACTTGGTTCACCTATAATCAATTCCTTTGGGTGGTTTTTAGAAAATCTCAAATCTCTAGGCAAAGGGTCTTCTCTTTCTAAATTTTCTTCCACATTTTCTTCCAAATTTAATCTTTCAATCTTTTGGGAGTTTTCTTTAATTTCTTCTTCAACAACATTTGGCTCTTCCATGTTTCCATTTTCATCAAAAACAACATGTGTGGTTTCTTCAATGACTAAAGTTCTTTTGTTGAATACTCTATAAGATTTTCCAACACTTGAATATCCAACAAAAATTCCTTCATCTGATTTTGGATCAAATTTTCCTAAGGCATATTTTCCATTATTATGTATGAACACCTTGCAACCAAATACATGCAAATGAGACAAATTTGGTGTTCTTCCTTTTAGCAACTCATAGGGTGTTTTATTCAAATTTGATCTCACATTCACCCTATTCAGAACATAGCATGCAGTACTAACCGCCTCAGCCCAAAAATATCTAGGAAGCGAGTATTCTGCTAACATTGCTCGGGCGGCTTCTATTAATGTTCTGTTCTTTCTTTCAACTACTCCATTTTGTTGAGGAGTTCTAGGTGCAGAAAAATTGTGATCAATCCCCTTTTCTTTACAGAAATCTTCAAATCTTCCATTTTCAAATTCTCCTCCATGATCACTTTGTATAGAAATTATTTCACATCCTACTTTTCCTTGTATCTAAGTTGAAAAATTTTTGAATTCCTCGAATGATTCACTCTTATGAAAAAGAAATTTAACCCAGGTTAATCTTGAAAAATCATCTACTATAACAAATCCATATACCTTTCCTCCTAGACTAACAGTTCTTACAGGTCCAAAAAGATCCATGTGAAGAATTTCTAAAGATTTACTGGTCCTAAGATCTTTATTGGACTTAAAAGAGGACTTCACTTGTTTCCTAATTGACATGCATCACATAGAAGGTCCTTGGTAAAGTCTAGTTTAGGTATTCCTCTCACCAAATTCTTTTGAGTAATTCTTCTATGATTTTTCATACTAGAATGACAAAGTCTCCTATGTCAAAGCCATGATTCATCAGAAACAGTTTTCAAACAAAAAGCAGTAGGAGATTGAATACAATTTAAATCTAGCATGTAGACATTGTTTACCCTTTTTTCATTTAAAACAATTTTCCCATTTAGGCTAATTATGCAGCTAGTAGGTAAAAATTTTACATTATAGCCCTTATCACATAGCTGACTTATGCTAAGAAAATTATGTTTTAAGCCTTCAACTAATAAAACATTGTCTATGAAAAAGTTTTTCAAATTTCCAATCATACCTGATCCAACCACTTTCTTTGTGGTATTATCTCCAAGTGTAACCTTGCCTCCACTCCTGGCTTCCAGCGTTATGAATTGAGCAGTATCTCCAGTCATGTGCTTTGAACATCCGCTGTCCAGGTACCATATACTCTCACGAGGTCTTGTGTGAGAGTATTCCTGCAAAAATCTCAAATGTTAGACCTGGGAACCCAAACTAGTTTGGGTTCACCTTTATGAAATTTATAATCAGATGCATGTATGATATGTCTAGGTTTATGCATCTTAGTTCTCCACACCAAATTAGGTTTTATCTTTAAAGTGCAGGTGTGAGATATATGTCCCAAAAATCCACAATTATTATATTTAACATTAGGAAAAATATTCCTATATTTTCTTTCATATGATTGTCTTCTAAGGAATTTCATGAATTTAGGATAATATTTAGGATTTGTAAAATCTTCAAGTTTAGGGGGGTTCCTATTATCCTCGAGAGCTCTTATAGTGAGTTTGTAAAATAAATTCATATCCTCTAAGATTCGATTGGTATAATTAATTCTATATGTCTTGCTCTCAGATTCATCCTTAAAATTCTTAAATTCTTTTTCAAGTTCAGCATGGGATGATTTTAAATTCTCAAAATTTTTATTCAAGTCATCATATTCATCAAGTAGTTTCATGTGATTGCTATCAATTAAAGCATGATCTTTCCTAAGGATTTCGTGTTCCTTATTAAGCTCTTCCAATTCTAAAACTAAGCTAGCATGCATCTTTTTTATTTTCCTATATGCATCATGCATGTGTTCAGAAACTTCAAACAATTCATTATAGGTTAAATCACATACCTCTTCTTGATCGGATTGTTCAGCATTATCTGCCATCAAGCAAAGGTTGGTGACTTCTTCTTCTTTTTCAGTCTCAGATGAGTCTGAAGCTGAGTCCGCCCAAAAAGCCTTTTGAAACTTCTTCTTGCCCTTCTTTACCATTGGTTTCTCCTCTACCTTTTCCTTGCTAGGAGTGGCTTTGAGTTTTGGACAATCAATCTTTATATGACCTGGTTTCCTGCATTCATAACAAATCACTTTATTAGAAATCTTGCCATTTCTGTTATACTTACCTCTATTCCATTGCTGGCGTCTCTTCTGCTTCCTCTTTAAAAAGCTTCTGAATTGTCTAGTCATCAGTGCAATATCGTCTTCATCCTCAGGTTGTGAGTGTTCACTTTCTGACTCTTCCACATTTAGTGTAATATTTTTCTCCTTTCTTGGTTCACCTGCATCAATCTTTCTTTGACTTACTCCTTGCTCGTAAGCAATGAGTGAACCAAGAAGATTGTCAATGGAATAAATGTTCAGATTTTTAGACTCTGTAATTGTAGTAATTTTAGCATCGTATGCAGTAGGTAAACAACGAAGAATCTTATTAACCATTTCAGCATTAGTTAATTCCCTACCAAGTGCATGCAAAGAGGTGACAATTTGAGTGAATCTTGTGTACATGTCAGATATAGATTCATTAGGTTTCATGCGAAATAATTCGTAGTCATGTAACAAGATATTGAGTCTTGATTGCTTAACCTCATTTGTCCCTTCATAAGTAATACAAAGTCTATCCCATATGTCTTTTCTGCTTTTACAAGTGGAAACTCGCATGTAGTCTTCAGATTTTAAAGCACAAAAGAAACTATTTAAACATTTCGCATTTAATTGTGCTAAGTCACATTCTTCAATAGTCCAATCTGCATAGGGTGTTTCTACCCTAATTCCATCAACTAATCTAGTTGGTTTTGAGTAACCTTCCTGGACTAGCATCCACATGCGATAATCAAGTGACTGTAAGAAAATAGACATGCGTGTTTTCCAAAAATCAAAAGGAATATTGTCAAACAGTGGAGGTCTAGTGATAGAGTAACCCTCAGGTGTGTTTCGGTTTCCAAATGTAGCCATCTACGTTAATCAAAAAGTAGTTCAAACATATGATTTTGAAACTATGCTCTGATACCACTTGTTGAGTCCAGTAATTAGGTTGTTAAGCCTAAGTAAATGTCCCACGGCTACCAAGAGGGGGGTGAATTGGTAGTTTTAAAAATTTTAAACCCTCTTAATGATAAAGTTGAACCAAAATAAAATTTTCTTTTAAAGTTTGTAGAAAAATGTTTTTCAACCACAGAGTTGTTAAAACTGAAATTTAAAGTGCGGAAATGTAAAAATAATAAAGTAAATGACACCAGATTTATAGTGGTTCGGTCTATAACCAGACCTACATCCACTCCTCAGAGGCACCCTCTGAGTATTACACTAATACCACAAAGTGACTCTCCTTTAGCACCCACAGCAAGGCGGAGAAGCCTTTAAAACACACTCTTTTCACCACTACCCGGTGCGGCAGAGAACCGTCGTCCTTTTACACAATCCACAGTACTGGCAGAGAACTATCATCCTTTTACACTCTCCTAGTGTGGGCAGAGAACCCTACGGCTGTTCACACTCTCCAAGTGTAGGCAGAGAACCTTTCCTCTGTTCACACTCTCCAAGTGTAGGCAGAGAACCCTTCGGCTGTTTACACTCTCCAAGTGTCGGCAGAGAACCGGATCTCCTTGACTGATCTTCTCACAAGAATCTAGAAGGAAGAAAGAAAAGAGTGAAGAAATCCAATTTCATAAGTAGAGACTCTTACCTTTGTAATCCAAGTGAAGCCTTCTCGCTCCAGTGGTAGGAATCCTCCTTTGAATGCTCTCTTCCACTCTCTCCTTGGCTATTCTCTTAAGAGGCATGAAGATCAAATGACAAAAAGATTGGGTGGCAGTCTAATTTGGACTATTTATATAAAAGACAAGAAAAACCGCCCAAAAACTGCAAGTTTCCAATTCTGTACGCAGTGGATCGTCCTGTACGATCCTGGATCGTCCTGGACGATTTTACTTAAACGATCTGAAATGACCCAATTTGTATATGTGTACAAAATGACTTCGTACAGATGATCATCCTGTACGAACTAGGTTCGTCCAGTACGAACGGTTATTACAAGGTCGGTTCTAGAAACTGCTGAAACTGTTCTAAGTCGGTTAATCGTTTGGACGAAAATATGTTCGTCTAGACAAAAATTTTCCAGAGACCCGATCGTCCTGGACGATTATTTATTTCGTCTGGACGAAAATATTTCAGGGGACCAATCGCCACGGACGATAATTTATTTTCGTATGAACGAAAATTTTCCAGAGACTTGATCGTCCGGTACGATATTTAATTTCGTCTGGACGAAAATTTTCCAGAGGACTGGTCGCCTCGTACGATAATAAAATTCGTCTGGATGAAAATTTTACAGAGAACCCATCGTCCGAGACGATAATTAATTTCATCCTGGATGAATAAGACTTAGAAAAATTTTTTCAAACAAGTTTCTATTCGTTCCATGTGCTCTATAGGAGATAACTGACGGATCGTCCAGTACGATAAAATATCGTCCCGTACGATCAGTATAAAATTTTATGATCTCCTTATGTGTGTGTGTAAGTTTTTTTTTTATTCACTCAATTACAATCACTCCCTTTCAAAATTAAATCAAAGAAAATGCAAACTTCAAATAAACAAAATATCTCATGTTGAATTTGATTTGAAGTTATCGTAGTCTGGAGTCTGATTTTCCTGAAATATTAGTACACACAATAGCAAATACAAATCTTCTAAAATTGTTAGGAGATAACTATACATTTGAACAATAATGTTTGGAATCATCAAAACTACATAAGTTGCACAAATATAAATCATTCAAATAGCAACTATTCTAACAGTTTCAACTTGGCTTAGACAACATATACAACTCACATTTACATCCAAATGGACTAAGGTAATGAGAAGGAACTGGAGAGAAGAAATAAACGATGCACTCAGAGCATACAAGAGAGAAACATGGAGGTTATGTCATCCATGTAATGTGAATAGGCAGGATTTATAACCTCTAAAGAATAGGGGACTTACCCACCGATGAAGCATACTACGAGACACTGAATGTAGTAGCCTTGAACCCTAAATCTAGAGTGGGTTTAGTGTTCTACACATAACACTAACACTCGTGTCATAGCTAATGCTTCCTGGACTTATATCCTGCCTGAAAAAGAACTTTAGCTAACCACCTAGTCGATTAAAATCCATAATATCTGGTCTTTATAAAAGATGGGTGGGTAGCTCAATTTTTAGTAATGAAGGCCAACATCTAGAGAGCTTCCTAAGTGGCCTTGTACTTATGTGTGGTGGAATGCTTCTACAACTAATGCAATTAAAATTTTGATTTCATTAGTCTCTAATGCAATTCATGCTAGTTAAAGTCACCAAATCAAGAATGCATGAAATTTAAAAAGGCTTATAAAAATAATTTTTTTGAAAGACTATACTTCCCAGAACCAGCACCTCATCCTCATAGGTTGTATTATCTGGAATCTACCCGCAAGTAAGGAACTGTCTTAAAGTAATGAGAGAGAAAATACATTAATATGCATTCCACCTCAGATAATTCTTGCTATTCCCTTGCTCATTTGGTTTATATATTATTTAATTCTTAAAATTTTAGATCTTAGTTATTTGTAGAAAAAAATTTATCCCTAAAGATCTTAGTGAAGTCAGGCGCACACATATGCATGAAAGAAACCTAGAAAAAAAAAACAAACAATTTCTATGACATAAAAAGAGTAAACACATCAATATAAATAAATCACCAGAGTAAAAAAAAAAGGAAATTCCATGGCAAGTGCCATACAAGTACAACCAGGTTCTGCAAAAAAGTAATGGTGGCCAAGCCCCACCGACAACTATCTTAATTCTAATCCTACTTAATGATGCAAGTCTTAAAAATAAGGCATTTCATCTTCACCTTCGTCTTCAAGTTAATCTATGAATCATCTTCCTTCGGTCTTCAAAGGGTTCATGTTCAAAGAGGGTACCCAATGGAAAAGAAATTCTCTGTAAAGAGCCTTTCTTTTTCCCTTTGGATCTCTGATATTCAAAATACCTAATTTTTGAAGACTTTCATAACTCAATACATTACATACAAATTACATTTATATTATAAACAAGAAAATCTATTCTCTCCTATATGGTTATCCTAAGAAGTTAATATAAAACAACCCAAGTAGTTATATATGGAAATGGGCATACTCATGCTAGCCACACTTATCCATACTCTTATTTATTTTGGGGCTATACGGCTAAAGCACCTGTAACAAGCAATTATATAATTTATTTATAATTCTTTTTTTATCCCCTTTATTAGAGCTGCATGAGCATGGCCACGTGTTGAAAATATCATCACTGTCAAGATCACCTCTTTCATATGAGAAATCTATCTCACAACACATCCTAAAAATAATATAAAAAGTATGGTAATAGCGATCATTATAATCACCATAGCAAATATAAGCAACTAGTACATGTGCACATGCAGAGCATCACATCATAGAAAATAGAAAAGGAAAACACTAGCCTAATGTAGAGCTAGAAGTGGTGCCCTACCAAACAATTCTATATGTGTGTAAGTAGGTTACGTGGCTTTGGATATAATCTATATTAGATAATTAGTTCAAGTTATTTTGTAAGCAGGTTTATTGGAGGCAAAGAAGGAAATTTTGATTAAAGTTCAAATATTAAAATCTTGGAATTAATTTTAGTTAATTTAGTTGGTTGGACAGTTTTAATTCTTAGGGTAATATTCTTTGAATTTTAAGTTGGATTAGCAAAATTTAGAAGGTCCGGGGTTAGCCTACCCACAAAGTTAAAGGAGTCCAAATGGTAACTTTTAGAAATAAGCAAGGTTTTGGGGTTCTAACATTTTTATTAAATATTTGGCCTTATAAGGACTAATTAGACTTTGAGTTTGCTGGATTTGATGTTTTCTATGCCAAGTTATGAATTTTAGAGTTTTCAGGACCTAGTTACCAAACAACGATTGACCGAAGAGTTTACTTTTTAATTTAAGCTGATTTCTATAAAGTTAATATTTTTTATAAATACTAGATATTAATTAGGGTTGAATTCCTTTTAGTAAAGTAATTAAAAATAGTTTAATGCATATTGATATATATATATATATATATATATATATATGTGTGTGAGAGATCCACTAGACACCTAAGAAGAGGTTCAAAATAAAATAAAAATAAATTTTTATTTTAAAAATACTTAATATAATATTTATTAAATTATATTTAAGTATTAAAAGTAATTAAAAAATAAATAATAATTAAGAAAAATAAGATTTTAATATCTAAAAAATAATTTTAAAATTAAAATACTTAATTATCCAAAACATTTAAGATTTTATATGTATTTTTATGATTTAAATTAAATTTAATATAAAATTTCAAAGCTTAAAGTATTTAAAGGGTATTTTAAAATTATTTGAAATTAATTAATATTAAAAATAATAATTAAATCAAATATTCAATCTCTCGGAATTTTAAAACAATTAAAATAAATTAATTTTTCTAAAATTATTAAAAAACATTTTGAATTTAAATTTAATTAATAATTTTTAAATTTAATTAATTAAAAATTACTTAAAATAAAAAGATTCTTAATTTGAAATTAAATAATTAAAAATAATTCTTTATTTCTATAATAAAATATTTTGGATTTAAAATTAATTTATAATAATTATTTAAAGTGTTGTTAATTAAAACATATTTAAAATAAATTAAAAATTAATTTAAAAATGAATCCAGCTGCTGTCAGACATGTGGCAAGGCGTAATTAGCAAATTCAAAATTATGGATACGGTTTGCAATTATTTCCAATATTACGCCGTCGCACAATCATTGTTAATGATTATGACGGAGCAGGAATCCATGCTATTGAACGTAACTATGTAATCAGACCCCCTTTGCCTATTAATCCTCTGCGGTTTGAAATGAGCGGTCTAGAACAAGCCAAAAAGAAACACTGACCATATGATCAGATTCGTAATCGAACTAGTGTCATGGAATGGCGAGATCCAAAATGTTAATTGTAGATTAACTTCTCGGATCGTACACAACATGGATGTTATGAATAATAAACTCTAGGATAGTATGTTTCTTTATTTGATCGATTGGGTGTACCAAACCACATAAAATTCAACCATAGACTCTACACATGAAGAGCATTCATGGAGAACAAAAATTGCATTCTAAAATGCACTATTCAAAAAGTTATTTAGATCTAAGTGACCTAGACTAGAGTTTGAGATTTTACATAATCCAATATATGGATTCAGGAGATCTTGGGCTAATTTCACTTGTAGACTGTCCACTCTCCTATTTGTTAAAGAAATCACATTCTAAAAAGCTAAAATTCAATAGGAATTTGTCTTGGAAGGTAAATGGCCTCGATTCTTTAAAGATCTCATCGCCGGCAGGGTCTTGGCGGTGGGTTTACTTGGAAAAAGTGTAGGGGAATTGCGAGAGCTCACACACCAAAAATCTTTGTAGAGAGAGTTGTTGTTTACATGTTTTACATTCTTGCAACTTGTATTGTTTTGATGATTTCAAATATTATAGTTTTATATATCTCCTAACACTTTTTAGAAGATTTGTTTTTGCTCTAGTGTGTACTAACATTTCAAGAAAATCAACTCCAAGCGATGAACACTTCAATTTATTCATTTGTAAATTACAAGTTTTGAAATGAGTGGAGTGATTGTAATTGAGTGAAAAATCACAACACACACACTTGGGGGACAATTTTTGTGAACTGATCGTACGGGACGAACTTGATTCGTACGAGACGATCATGTCAATTAACCCACAGAAGAGCAATGGATTAAATAGGCGGATATAAAATTTTCTAAGTCCTAATCGTCCAGACGAACGTCTCTAGATTCTCACCTTGCACTTTTCGTCCAGACAAAAAATATGGTTCATACCGGGATGAAGCTCTTTGTATGAGATCGTAAAGGATGAAATTAATTTTCATCCCTGGACGAAACTATTTGTATGCGATCATACAGGAAAAAATTAATTTTTTTCCCTGGAGGAAACGTTCTTTATAAAATCATCCCAGGATGAAACATGTTCATTCCAGGATGAACTGAACCGACTTACGTTAGTTGGTTATGTCCTGTAGAATTTTGGGAACCGATTTATGTAATAATCATTTCGTACTGGACGAACCTAGTTCGTACGGGATGATGAGTGTGTACGAACATAGTTCGTACCAAAATATATTAGGATCATTTATGACACTTTAAGAAAAATTGTTCAGGATGATCCACGATCGTACGGGACGATCCACTGCGTACAGAATTGAAAACTTTCAGTTTTTGGGCAATTTTCTTGTCTTTGTATATATAGCCCAAATTGATCTTCGTGCCTATTGGAAGAAGAGTAAAGGAGAGAGTGACAGAAAGCATTAAAAGAAGGATTTCTACCACTGGAGCGTGAAAGCTTTGCATGGTGTTCAAAGGTAAGATTTCCTACATGTGATTTGAGATTACTTCACTCTTTTTCTTTCTTCCTTCTAGATTTCTTGGGAAGAGATCTGTCAAGGAGATCCGGTTCACTGCCAACACTTGGAAAGTGTGAAAGGATGAAGGGTTCTCTGCCCACACTAGGAGAGTGTAAAAAGACGAAGGGTTTTCTACCCACACTCGGAGAGTGTGAAAGGATGACGGTTCTCTGCCAACACTAGGGAAAGTGTAAAAGGATGATGGTTCTCTACCGCATCGGGTAGTGGTGAAAAGAGTGTTTGTAAAGGCTTCTCTGCCTTGCTATGGGTGCAAAAGGAGAGACACTATTGGTATTAGTGCAATACTCAGAGGGTGCCTCTGAGGAGTGGATGTAGGTCTGGTTTAGACCGAACCACTATAAACCGTGTGTCTTTTTATTTTATTGCTTTTTATTTTCTGCATTTAATTTTATGTTTTAAAAATTGTGGTTGAAAAACTTTTTATAAAAATTAATTAAAGTTTAATTTCGGTTCAATTTATAAAAAGAGGAAAAATTTTTAAATTCCAATTCACCCCCCCCCCCCCCCTCTTGGTAGCTTTGGGACATTAACTTAAGTTTAACAACCTATTCACTAGACTCAACAAGTGATTTCAGAGCTTTGTTTCAAAATCATAAGTTTAAACTACTTTTTGATTGACGTAGATGGCTATATTTGGAAACCGAAATATCCCTGAGGGTTACTCTATTACTAGACCTCCACTGTTTGATAATATACCTTTTAATTTTTGAAAAACACGCATGTCTACTTTCTTACAGTCACTTGATTATCGTATGTGGATCTTAGTCCAGAAAGGTTATACAAAACCAACTAGATTAGTTGATGGAGTTAGGGTAGAAACACCTTTTGCAGATTGGATTATAGAAGAATGTGACTTAGCTCAACTAAATGCTAAATATTTAAATAGCTTCTTTTGTGCTTTAAAATCTGAAGACTACTACGGGTTTCCACTTGCAAAAGTGGAAAGGACATATGGGATAAACTTTGTATAACTTATGAGGGGACTAATGAGGTTAAGAAATCAAGACTTAATATCAAGTTACATGATTATAAATTGTTTTGCACGAAACCAAATGAATCCATTTCTAATATGTATATAAGATTCACACAAATTATCACCTCTTTGCATGCACTTGGTAGGGAATTAACGAATGCTGAAATGGTTAATAAAATTCTTCGTTGTTTACCTACTGCTTATGATGCTAAAATTACTACATTACGGAGTCTAAAGATCTAAACATTTATTCTATTGACAATCTTCTTGGTTCACTCATTTCTTACGAGCAAGGGGTTAGTCAAAGAAAAATTGATGCAGGTGAACCACGAAAGGATAAGAAAATAGCATTAAAAGTGGAAGAGTCCGATAGTGAACACTCACAACCTGAGGATGAAGACGATATTACATTGATGACTAGATAATTCAGAAGCTTTCTGAAAAGGAATCAGAAGAGACGCCAGCAATGAAATAGAGGTAAGTTTAACAAAAATGGCAAGGTTTCTAATGAAGTGATTTATTATGAATGCAGGAAACCAGGTCATATCAAGACTGATTGCCCAAAATCAAAGCCACTCCTAGCAAAGAGAAGGTAGAGGAGAAACTAATTGTAAAGAAGGGCAAGAAGAATTTTCAAAGAGCCTTTTGGGTGGACTCAGCTTCAGATTCATCAGAGACTGAAAAGAAAGAAGAAGTCACCAATTTTTGCTTGATGGCAGATAGTATAGATCAATCAGGTCAAGAAGAGGTATGTGACTTAAGTTATGATGAATTATTTGAAGTTTCTGAACACATGCATGATGCATATAGGAAAATGAAAAAGATGCATGCTAGTGTAAGTCTAGAATTGGAAGAACTAAAGAAAGAATATGAAATCCTTAAGAAAGATCATGCTTTAATAGATGACAACCACATAAAATTACTTGATGAATATGATGATCTGAATAAAAATCATGAGATTTTAAAATCATCCTATGCTGATCTTGAAAAAGAATTTAAAATATTTAAGGATGAATCTTAGAGCAAAATATATCGAATCAATTATACAAATCGAATCTTAGAATATATGAATTCATTTTATAAGCTGAAAATAAGAGCTCTCGAGGATAATAGGATACCCCCCAAACTTGAAGATTTTACAAATCCTAAATTTTATCCTAAATATATGGAATCCCTTAGAAGACAAACAAATAGTAGAAGACTTAGGAATACTTTTCGTAATGTCAAATGTAATAATTATGGATTATTTGGATATATAGCACACACCTATACTTTGAAGATGAAATCTAATTTGGTGTGGAGACCTAAGATGCATAAATCTAGACATATCATACATGCATCTGATTATAAATTGCTAAAAGGTGAACCCAAACTTTTTTGGGTTCCCAGGTCTAACATTTGATATTTTTGCAAGGCCGCTCTCACACAAGACCTCGTGGGAGCATATGGTACATGGACAGCGGATGTTTAAAGAATATGACTGGAGATACTGCTCAATTCATAACGCTGGAAGCACGGAGTGGAGGCAAGATAACACTTGGAGATAACACCACAAAGAAGGTGGTTGGATCAGGTATGATTGGAAACTTGAAAAACTTTTTTATTGACAATGTGTTGTTGGTTGAAGGATTAAAGCATAATTTGTTAAGTATAAGTCAGCTATGTGATAAGGGTTATAGTGTAAAATGTTTTCCTACTAGCTGCATATAAAGCATAAATGATAAAGATGTGTTGAATGGAAATAGGGTAAATAATGTTTATATTCTAGATTTAAATTGCATTCATACTCCTACTGCCTTTTGTTTAAAAACTGTTTCTAATGAGTCATGGCTTTGGCATAGGAGACTTTGTCATTCTAGCATGAAAAACCTTAGAAAGATTACCCAAAAGAATTTAGTGAGAGGTATACCAAAACTAGACTTTAATAAGGACCACCTTTGTGATCCATGTCAATTAGGTAAGCAAGTGTAGTCCTCTTTTCAGTCCAATAAGGATCTTAGAACTAGTAAACCTTTGGAAATCTTACACATGGATCTTTTTGGACCAGTTGGAACTGCAAGTCTAGGAGGGAAGGTATACGGATTTATTATAGTGAATGATTACTCAAGATTCACTTGGGTTAGATTTCTTTTCATAAGAGTAAATCATTTTTGGAATTTAGAAATTTTTTGACTTGGATTCAAAGGAAATTAGGGTGTGAAATTATTTCTATACAAAGTGATCATGTAGGAGAATTTGAGAATGAAAGATTTGAAAACTTTTATAAAGAGAAAGAAATTGATCACTATTTTTCTGCACCTAGAACCCCTCAGCAAAATGGGGTAGTCGAAAGGAAAAACAGAACATTAATAGAAACCGCCCGAGCAATGTTGGCAGAATACTCACTTTCTAGATATTTTTGGGCTGAGGCGGTTAGCACTGCATGCTATGTTCTGAAAAGGGTGAATGTGAGATCCAATTTAAATAAAACACCCTGTGAGTTGCTAAAAGGGAGAATACCTAATTTGTCACATTTGCATGTTTTTGGTTGCAATGTGTTTATTCATAATAATGGAAAATCTGCCTTAGGAAAATTTGATCCAAAATTAGATTAAGGAATTTTTGTTGGATATTCAAGTGTTGGAAAATCTTATAGGATATTCAATAAAACAACTTTGGTCATTGAAGAAACCACACATGTTGTATTTGATTAATCTAGAAATTTAGAAAAGCCAAATGTTATTGAAGATGAGATTGAGGATAACTCCCAAAAGATTGATAGAATAAACTTGAAAGAAAATGTGGAAGAGAATTTGGAGATAGAAAATCCTTTGCCTAGAGATTTGAGATATTCTAAAAACCACCCAAGGGAATTGATTATAGGTGAACCTAGTGAGGGTGTTAGAACTAGGCATGGATTAAATAAGAAAGTCAATCATTCAGCCTTTATTTCAACTATAGAACCCACTAATATTGATCAAGCACTTTCTGATAAATTTTGGATATTAGCCATGCAAGAAGAGTTGAATCAATTTGTAAGAAATAAAGTTTGGGAATTAACTTCAAGGTCAAAAGATCAAAGCATAGTTGGAACTAAGTGGGTATTCAAAAATAAAATGAATGACTCAAGAATAGTCATTAGAAATAAGGCTAGATTAGTTGCTAAGGGGTATAATCAGAATGAAGGAATTGATTTTGATGAGACTTTTACCCCTGTAGCTAGACTTAAAGCAATTAGGTTTTTGTTAGCCTTTGCTTGTTTTAAGGGTTTCAAATTATTTCAAAAGGATGTGAAAAGTGCCTTTTTAAATGGGGTAATTGAAGATGATGTTTTTGTAGAACAACCTTCAGGTTTTGAAAATTCTAAATACCCAAATCATATTTTCAAATTGAAAAAGGCATTATATGGATTAAAATAGGCACCTATGGCTTGGTATGAGAGGTTAAGTCCTTTTCTACTTGAAAGATCTTTTGAAAAGAAAGTGTGGATATAACTCTCTTTTTAAAGAAATTTAGAAAGGATATACTCATTATTCAAATTTATGTGGATGATATCATTTTTGGATCTTCAAATAAAAATATTTGTGATGATTTTTCTAAAACAATGAGTAGTGAATTTGAAATGAGTCTAATGGGAGACTTAAATTACTTTCTAGGCTTTAGCATTAAGCAACTTGAGAAAGGTACATTTCTTAGTCAAACTAAATATGTTAAGAAAATTCTCAAAAAATATGAATTGGACAATGCTAAATCTGTTAGTACACCAATGAGTTCCTCAGTTCAATTGGATAAGGACCTTAAGGGAAAATCTGTTGATCAAAAGAAATTTAGAGGGATTATTAGATCTTTACTTTACTTGACTGCTAGCATACCAGATATCATGTTTAGTGTTTGTTTGTGTGCTAGATTTCAATCTAATCCAAAAGAATCACATTTGACAGTAGTGAAAAGGATTTTAAGATACTTACTAGGAACTCAGAATATAGGAATTTGGTATCCAAAGTTTATCTCTTCTTTTGAAATTCTTAGTTATTCAGATTCTGATTTTGCAGACTATAGGGAGGATAGGAAAATTACTTCTGGAACATGTCAATTCATTGGAAATTCATTAGTTTCATGGTCTAGTAGAAAACAAAATTCAGTGGCCCTATCTACTGCATAAGCAGAATACATTGCACTAGGAAGTTGTGTGGCACAAGTACTTTGGTTAAAACAACAGTTGATTGATTTAGGATTAACTATAGGCACTATACTAATTTATTGTGATAATACTTGTGCTTTTTGCATTTTAAAAAAATCCTATGAAAGTTTGCTAGGGATGTTAAGCCATATAGAACTGGCCTAAGCTAACCAAGAGGGGGGGTGAATTGGTAATTAAAAATTTCTTTTCTCAAAGAATAAAAATCACAAACCAAAATCACCACAGAAAAACAACGATGCGGAAATAAAAGTGCGGAAGCAAAAATAAAAACACAGAAATTTATAGTGGTTCGGTCAACTCGACCTACGTCCACTCCTTGGAGGCACCCTCCAAGTATTGTACTACAAAACGTGACTCTCCTTTAGCCTCCACGGCTAGGCGGAGAAGCCCTCACAAGAACCTCCTTTTTGTCACACCCGGCAAGGAAGAGAACCTACCTCCTTTTGCTTCCTCCTGAAGCTGGCAGAGAACCACAAACAAAAGCTAACTCCTTACCTCTACCGACCCTTCCACGGACGAGAAACTCTAGACGAAGAACAAGCAGAGCGATCCTTGAAGCAACCCTTGTGAATCCCCTCACAAGCTCCCCCTCACAAGATCCTCTCTCTCTCTCTCTCCCTCTCTCTCTTTCTCTCCTCAAGGTCTTCTCAGGTCAAGGCTATAGTAAAAGGTCTTGAAAAACGTTGAACAAGAGCTCTTAAATAGAAGAGCTTCAAAGGAGCTCATTAATTATAAGTTGCTGACTATATCGTCCAGGCCGATATGGACATCAGCCTGGCCGAACAATACAAATCAATGAAGATCGACCAGAGCATCGCCCTGGATGCAAAGTAGGATGATTAAAAATTTGCTTGATCATCCAGGCCGATCAAATGATCGTCCTGGCCGATCAGTTCAAATCAGAGGAAAATCATCCTGACAATAGCCCTGGATACGAGCTGGCCGATACTAATCGTCCTGAAGTAACTTAAGGTTTTTGACTGGATCGTCCTGGCCGATCCTGCAATCGTCCAAGACAATATAATCGTATCAATCATCCTTAATTACTCCATTAATTTCCTGACAATTATGACATAATTTGTGAATATCGTCCAGGCCGATCCTATGATCGTCCTGGCCGATAATTTAAAAATACAGTATACCTTAATTATCTTATGGTGACAACTTCTTTCTGTTTTGAGCTTATCGTCCAGGCCGATATGTTAATGTTGGATGCCTTAATTAAAAATCCTTATTTAGACTTTCTGTTTTAAGCCTGATCGTCCAGGCCGATCCAAAAATTGTCCTGGCCGATATGAGAAAAAATAGAAATTCTAAGTCTCTCAAGTGTGTGTGTGAAGGGTTACTTAGCATCAGTCTCTTTGACCATTACAAGTAGACTCAAGACGTGAAAAATAAAAGTACAGACTGACTCAATCCTAAACCTTCGCAATCCTGAACTGGCTTCTTCTTGATCGTCCGATCTTCGATTCCTGAAAAGTTAGAAGCAACAAGCAGTCCAAGAGAAACAGTGTTTGTCAATCATAAAAACATAAGCCATGAAAAATAGTTTTGCAACAATCTCCCCCCTTTTTTATGATGGCAAACACAAGTAGGAAAAATTAAACAAAAAAAATAGGTTCATTAGAAAATCAAAGTTACAATAGTTTTTTCCTACCACTCCCTACTCCCCCTTTTGTCATCACAAAAAGAGGGTCCATAAATAACAGAAAGACATCATAAAAGACTAAAAAACAAACTACAAAAAGACAGGAAACAAACAACACAAAGTACAGACTAAAACAACGAGGGATCCTGATCATCAGATGGAGGTGGTGGAGGTGGCTGCTGAAAATAACTGGCAAGCGTGGTAAACTGAGCATTGAACCAGGCGATGTCCTGGTCATGCTGCTGCTGCTGGTGAGTAAGGAAACTGTCAAATCGGGCTAGATCCTTAGTGCGGTGATGCTCGTAACGGGCAATGTCCTCAGAGTGTTGCTGCTCCTGTGCAGCAATATAGGCGTCAAAACGGGTCTCCCATCGATCAAATCTCTCAATCAACTGATCAACCGGTGAGTGCTGGTGGAGAGGAACAGGGTCAGGAAAGGGAGCGGGAGCGGGAGCCTTCTCCTCTATAGCCCCCCGAGGTTCCTCAAGGTGGAGATGAGTACTGTGAAGGGTGCTGAAGGAATTGTTTGAGTAGAAAGGAGTTGGGAGGTTTGGAGGAATAGGATACTGAAGTTGGTATTTGGTTTCAAGGACATAGGCTATGATGTTTCCTAAGGCTAGATTGGGTTTCCTTTTGTGGCCTGGATCACAGATTATGGTTAAGTGATCAATGTATCGAAAAATTAGGTCTGCAGTACTAAATTTCCTATGAGCCATGATGTAGAAAGTAGTGAGTGAAAGTAGAGGGGTACATTAGTCAAAGTGATGTGGATTTTGTCGCCGGCTTTTGGAATGACGGAGGTGCGAAGGACATGTTGGATTGTCCTAGTATATTTGACTAAAGAGCTAGTCTCTCCAACATGGTAAGGTACATTGGTCTAGTGAAGGAAGTGATTTTCCGTGGACCAATCAAGATCAGGGTCAGAGGTGATTAAGTGCAGCTTATCCCCGGTGGTGGATAGCTGTAAAAGATCAACACAATCCTAATATATGATTTCGACAGGGCGTGGATTCACATAGGAGGTCAGGGCTGTGAATGTAGGGTTGATGCGAAGGTTTGCGAAAAATTCTCGAAGAAACTCAGAATTGAAAGGGAAGGCAAGAGACAGAATGAAGCAAAGAGATGTGTGAGCAAAAAGATCCATTACCGGGTAAGAGATGTGGACAGGATTGATGATTCTGGAGACAGTAATTCTACACTCTTTGTAATGATGATAGGCGGCTTCATCTTCTGCTTCTCTGAAATGAGGGTCAATCCTTGCCCTCGAAGAACTCCCAAAAGTTTATCGGATGCGTTTCCCACCAGCCATAGAGAGAACTAAGCAAAATCACAAGAGGAGAAAGGATGAAGAGTGAAAAAACATGGCTGGAACGGCCTGAATTTATAGAAATAGCCATATCGTCCTGGCCGATCGCAGCATCATCCAGGCTGATATGGTTCAATAATTATGTATAGGCTGATTGGTCAAAAAGGCGGTCTGATCGTCCGGGCCAATCAGATATCAGCCAGGACGATTAGACACAAGCGATCGGCCCGAGAAGTCAGTCTGGACGACCGTTGAAAAATCAGATCGTCCAGACCGATTAGGTGTATCATCCCGGACGATGCACAATAATTGATCATACCGGCCGAAGTTAAAACATTTTAAATCACTGCCACGTGTATCATCCAGGATGAACAGTGGATCGGCCCTGCCGATTGTCCAATAATGGATCGTCCGGGGCCAAATTTAAAGATTTAAACGTGCTGATACGTGGATCATCCAGGATGATCCAGTGTATCGGCCAGGATGATGCACATAAATTGCATCGGCTAGAAGAATATATTATCGGTCAGGACTTTCACCATGAGTTCGATCAAATCGTCCAAGATGATATAGGATCGTCCAGGACGATAAGATACAACAAGCACAAAAAAAGGTCAACAGATGGATTTTGAACAGAATTTATCATATCGTCCAGGACGATAAAAGTATCGGTCAGGACGATGTGACTAGAAATTCAAATCAAGGAAGGAATGGTGATGATCAAGACCCTCAAAAATAAAACAAAAAAAAAATCAAAACATAGTAAAGGAAAACAAAAAATAGAAACACAACGAAAACCAAACAACAAATATTTTTGGATTTTAATTTTTCTAGTTTTTTTTTTTTTTTTTTTTTATGGAGGCATCATATGAGAACTATTTTCAAAAGTTAAACTTTTAAAGTTCCAAGAGATCAAGAAGTTTAACAAATCCTAATCAGAAGAAGGTAGAATATCTGATTCTGTTAACCCTAGATCGGATATCCTTCAGGGTACAAAATTCTTTTGGAATACAGAGGCCTAACTCAGAATAACAAAATAGGATAAGAATATCTATTTAAGATTTGTTTACTAAGAAAATATCTCATATTTAATAAACCAAAGTAAATTTTCTCAATCATGGAAAAATGAAATCAAGTCTTTGAAATCATCACATAATCTATAAGTTCTCTACGTTTTAAGAGTTTTAGCAAAGAGAGGATAGCTTGTATTTAGTGGGCTCATTTTATGCCTCTTGTCACTTTGATTGGATCATTGAGAATCTTTTGATTTTTGATACACTTTTGTGTATATAGCTTTGTTTTCAATTTGGCTTCATTGGCCTCTTTCCTTTTTAACTCTTGCAAGCTAGAGACTCTTTAATATACCCTTAAACAAAAACTTAGTTGTGAGTATATCCTCCAAATATTAGAGAATAAGAGCTCTCTCTCTAACATAGGAAAGAACAATCCACAATACAAAATCAAAATCATGTGATAAATGCAATGGCGAGATTTCAAAAGCTTGAATGATATCTAAAAACTTTGGCTGTTATGCATAAGATAAATTAATGTAGCAAGATAAGAAAAAGATCTTAAATAAAATGTCATTGGTTAAACTGAGTTTAGTCTTTTGTTTAGAGAAGAAAATCATACCAATAATAAAAAGTCAAAAGGAGGGAAAACATCAACAATATTACTCCCTTTAACCAATTTAGAAGAAGCTAAACCCTATCTCTAAAACTCCAATATTTAAAAGTTTGAAAAGATTCATTATATGGAAGGCCAAATTTAAAGAATAATATGAAAAACAAAACATATAAAATAAAATAAAAATAAAGCAAACTAAAAAACAACACAAAGTGAGCACAAAAATAAAATAAAAGACACAAAAATTAAAGATTTCAAGCAAGTGATAAAGCAGCGAGTTTAAGCAATTTTGAGCTACGAGCCTCCTTATGTCCAGTTATTCTATACTCCCACGAGGTCTTTGGTGAGAGCACTCCTGCAACACTCAACAACAGTCAGATATAGGAATCCAAACAGGTTTGGGATCCTTCTTAGGAAAAATAGAATGTAATGCAGATATGGTATGCTGTGAATCATGCATCTTAGGTCTCCACACCCAATGTGTACTACGGTGAACGGTGCAAGTGTGTGAGATGTGTCCTAACATGCCACATGAGAAACATCTAACTCCAGGAAAAGGGTTTCTTAAATGATTTGAGTTATGATGCCTCTTCCTAGGTTCTGGCTTGAAATCAAATGTGGAAGTCATCCAATTTTTCTTATATGTATCAAAATCATTTTGAATCCTCATGTTAGTTCCTTTTAATGCATTGTTCTCAATCTTCAAATTTTTCTCAATCTCTTTAGATTTCTAAAGATCAACCTTAAGTGAGGTGTGTGAAGCTTTTAATACATTATGTTCATCAACTAATTCCAAATGCTTTTTGTTAAACTCATCAAGAAGAGTCATGTGATTTGAATCAATCATTGTATGATCTTTGAAAAAAACTTCATGCTCTTTTTGTAGATTTGAATGTTCTAATTTTAGACTAGCATGAGTCTTCTTAAGTTTTTTGTATGATGCATGGATTTTTTCACAAATTTCAAACAATTCATCATAGGTTGGTTTACATACCTCTTCCTCGTCACTTTGATTTTCTCCCATGAAACACAAGTTTGTAGTTTCTTCCTCTGGTTCAGTCTCAGAGGAATCAGTACCAGATTCTGCCCAGAAACCTCTTTGGATTTTCTTCTTGTCCTTCCTTGACTTGGATTTCTCCTCACCTTTTTCCTTTTCTTTGTTTGAATGATCTTGAAGTGTAGGAAAATCGGCTCTCACATGTCTAGGTTTCCTGCATTCAAAACAAACAACATCAGAAGATCCTTTAATATGTTTATGATCCTTACCTTTTCTCCAACTATGATGATGCTTTTGTTTCTTCCTTAGAAAGCTTTTGAATTACCTTGTAATGAAGGCAACTTCATCGCTTTCAGAAACCGGAAGATTCAGAATCCGATTTGTGCGCCTTCAATGTAATTATTTTCTCCTTTTTCTTCTCACCTCCATCAAGATTTCTTTGATTCACCCCTTGCTCGTAAGTAATGAGTGAGCCAAGTAAGTTATCAATAGAATTGGCATTTAAATCTTTAGATTCAGTGTTGACAGTAATTTTTGCATCATAAGACGAAGGCAAGCATCTCAAAATCTTGTTAACTTTTTCATAATTCGAAAGTTCCTTTCCTAGTGCTTTCAATGAAGTAACTATCTGAGTAAACATAGTGTACATGTCAGAAATCGATTCATGAGATTTCATACGAAAAAGTTCGTAGTCATGCAAGAGAAAGTTCAAACGGGATTGTTTAACTTCATTAGTACCTTCATAAGTGATGCACAATTCAAAAAGTTTTTAAACTTAAATATTCGTATCCCGCTCTGATACCACTTGAAAGTTCGCTAGGGATGTTAAGCCCTATAGAACTAGCCCAAGCTAACCAAGAGGAGGGGGTGAATTGATAATTAAAAATTTCTTTTCTCAAAGAATAAAAATCACAAACCAAAATCACCACAGAAAAACAACGATGCGGAAATAAAAGTGCGGAAGCAAAAATAAGAACACAGAAATTTATAGTGGTTCGGTCAACTCGACCTACGTCCACTCCTTGGAGGCACCCTCCAAGTATTACACTACAAAACTTGACTCTCCTTTAGCCCCCACGGTTAGACGGAGAAGCCCTCACAAGAACCTCCTTTTTGCCACACCCGGCAAGGCAGAGAACCTACCTCCTTTTGCTTCCTCCTGAAGCTGGCATAGAACCACAACCAAAAGCTAACTCATTACCTGTACCGACCCTTTCACGGACGAGAAACTCTAGACGAAGAACAAGCAGAGCGATCCTTGAAGCAACCCTTGTGAATCCCCTGACAAGCTCCCCCTCACAAGATCCTCTCTCTCTCTCCTCTCTCTCTTTCTCTCCTCAAGGTCTTCTCAGGTCAAGGCTGCAGCAAAAGGTCTTGAAAAATATTGAACAAGAGCTCTTAAATAGAAGAGCTTCAAAGGAGCTCATTAATTGCAAGTTGCTGACTATATCGTCCAGGCCAATATGGACATCGCCCTGGCCGAACAGTACAAATCAATGAAGATCGGCCAGAGCATCACCCTGGATGCAAAGTAGGATGATTAAAAATTGGCTTGATCGTCCAGGCCGATCTCACTATCGCCCTAGCCGATCAGTTCAAATCAGAGGAAAATCATCCTAATAATAGCTCTGGATACGAGCTGGCCGATACTTATCATCCTGAAGTAACTTAAGGTTTTTGACTGGATCGTCCTGGCCGATCCTGCGATCGTCCAGGACGATATGATCGTATCTGAAAGTTTGTTAGGGATGTTAAGCCCTATTGAACTAGCCCAAGCTAACCAAGAGGGGGGTGAATTGGTATTTTAAAAATTTTCTTTTCACAAAGAATAAAAATCACAAACCAAAATCACCACAAAAATAAATGCGGAATTAAAAAGTGCGGAAGCAAAAATAAGAACACAGAACTTTATAGTGGTTCGGTCAACTCGACCTACGTCCACTCCTTGGAGGCACCCTCCAAGTATTGAACTACAAAAAGTGACTCTCCTTTAGCCCCCACGGCTAGGCAGAGAAGCCCTCACAAGAACCTCCTTTTTGCCACCCCGGCAAGGAAGAGAACCTACCTCCTTTTGCTTCCTCCTGAAGCTGGCAGAGAACCACAACCAAAAGCTAACTCCTTACCTCTACCGACCCTTCCATAGACGAGAAACTCTAGACGAAGAACAAGCAGAACCATCCTTGAAGCAACTCTTGTGAATCCCCTCACAAGCTCCCCCTCACAAGATCCTCTCTCTCTCCCTCTCTCTCTTTCTCTCCTCTAGGTCTTCTCAGGTCAAGGCAGCAACCAAAGGTCTTAAAAAACGTTGAACAAGATTTCTTAAATAGAAGAGCTTCAAAGGAGCTCATTAATTGCAAGTTGCCGAATATATCGTCCAGGCCGATATGGACATCGGCCTGGTCGATCAGTACAAATCAATGAAGATCGGCCAGAACATAGCCCTAGATGCAAAATAAGACGATTAAAAATTGGCTTGATCGTCCTGGCCGATCTCACGATCGTCCTGGCCGATCAGTTCAAATCAAAGGAAAATCGTCCTGACAATAGCCTTGGATACGAGCTTGCCGATGTTTATCGTCCTGAAGTAACTTAAGGTTTTTGACTGGATCGTCCTGGCCGATCCTGCAATCGTCTAGGACGTTATGATCGTATCAATCATCCTTAATTACTCTCTTGATTTCCAGATCAATTAAGGCATAATTTGTGAATATCGTCCTGGCCGATCCTATGATCATCCTGGCCGATAATTTAAAATTACAGTATACCTTAATTGTTTATGGCGGACACTTCTTTCTATTTTGAGCTTATCGTCTTGGACGATACACGTATCGTCTAGGCCGATATGTTAATGTCGGCTGCCTTAATTAAGAATTCTTATTTAGACTTTCTGTTTTAAGCTGATCGTCTAGGACGATATGAATATTGGCCTGGCCGATGTGGGCAAAAATAGAAATTCTAAGTCTCTCAAGTGTGTGTGTGTAAGGTTACTTAGCATCAGTCTCTTGACCATTACAAGTGGACTCAAAAGGTAAAAAAGTACAGACTGACTCAACCCTAAACCTACGCAATCCTGAACTGGCTTCTTCTTGATCGTCCGATCTTCGATTCCTGAAAAGTTAGAAACAACAAGCAGTCCAAGAGAAACAGTGTTTGTCAATCATCAAAACATAAATTATGATAAATAGATTTGCAACAATCTCCCCCTTTTTGATGATGACAAACACAAGTAGGAAAAAATTAAAAAAAAAATAGGTTCATTAGAAAATCAAAATTACAACAGCTTTTTCTTACCCTACTCCCCCTTTTGGAATAACAAAAAGAGGGTCCAGAAACAACAGAAAAATATCACAAAAGACTAACAAGCAAAAAAAAAAAAAAAACAGGAAACAAACAACACAAAGTACATATTAAAACAACAAGGGATCCAGATCATCAAATGGGTGAAGGAGGTGGCTGCTGAAAGTAGCTGGCAAGCGTGGTAAACTGAGCATTGAACTAGGCGATGTCCTGGTCATGCTGCTGCAGCTGGTAAGTAAGGAAACTGTCAAATCATGCTAGATTTTCAGTGCGGTGATGCTCGTAACGGGCAATGTCCTCAGAATATTGCTGCTCCTGTTCAGCAACATAGGCATCAAAATGGGTCTCCCATCGATCAAATCTCTCAATCAACAGATCAACCGGTGAGTGCTGGTGGAGAGGAACAGGATCAGGAAAGGGAGCGGGAGCGGGAGCCTCCTCCTCTCTAGCCTCCCGAGGTTCCTTAGATTGGAGACAAGTACTGTGAAGGGTGCTGAAGGAATTGTTTGTGTAGAAGGGAGTTGGGAGGTTTGGTGGAATAGGATACTGAAGTTGGTATTTAGTTTCAAGAACATAGGCTATAATGTGTCCTAAGGCTAGATTTGGTTTCCTCTTGTGACCTGGATCGCAAATTGTGGTTAGGAGATTAATGTATCAAAAAATTAGGTCCACAGTGTTGAATTCTCTATGAGCCATGATGTAGAAAGTACTAAGGGAAAGTATAGTGGTGATGTGGATTCGGTCCCCGGCTTTTGGAATTACGGAGGTGCGAAGGACATGTTGGATTATCCTAGCATCTTTGACTAAAGAGCTAGTCTCTCTAACATGGTAAGGTACATTGGTCTGGCGAAGAAAGTGATTCGCCGTGGACCAGTCAAGATCAGGGTCAGAGGCGATTATTTACAGCTTATCCCCGGGTGGTGGATAGCTGTAAAAGATCAACACAATCCTGATATGTGATTTTGATAGGGCGTCGATTCACATAGGAGGTCAGGGCTGTGAAGGTAGGGTTGATGCGAAGGTTTGCAAAAAATTCTCGAAGAAACTCTGAATTGAAAGGGAAAACAAGAGACATAATGAAGCAAAGGGAGGTGTGAGCGAAAAGATCCATTACCGGGGTAAGAGATGTGGACAGGATTGATGATTCTGGAGACAGTAATTCCACACTCTTTGTAATGATGATAGGCGGCTTCATCTTCTGCTTCCCTGAAACGAGGGTCAATCCTTGCCCTCGAGGAACTCCCAGAAGTTTGTCGGACGCGTTTCCCACCAGCCATTGAGAGTACTAAGCAAAAACACAAGAGGATAAAGGATGAAGAGTGAAAAATCATGGCTGGAACGGCCTGAATTTTAAAGAAACGGCCATATCGTCCTGGCCGATCGCAGAATCATCCACACCGATATGGTTCAATAATTACGTACAGGCCGATTGGTCAAAAAGGCGGTCTGATCGTCCGGGCTGATCAGATATCGGCCAGGACAATTAGACACAGGCGATCGGCCCCAGGAGTCAGTCTGGATGACCGTTGAAAAGCAAATCATCCAGGCCGATTAGGTGTATCGTCCCGGACGATGCACAATAATTGATCGTACCGGCCGAAGTTAAAATGTTTTAAATCACTGCCACGTGTATCGTCCAGGATGAACAGTGGATCGGCCCGGCCGATTATCCAATAATAGATCATCCAGGGCCGAATTTAAAGATTTAAAGGAGCTGACACGTAGATCGTCCAGGATGATCCAGTGTATCGACCATGATGATGCACATAGAATGCATCAGCCAGACAAATATACTATCGGCCAGGACTATCACCATGAGTTCGATCAAATCCTCCAGGCCGATATAGTATCGCCCAGGACGATGAGTTGCAGCAAGCACAAAAAAATGTCAGCAGATGGATTTTGAACAGAATTTGTCATATCGTCCAGGACGATAAAAGTATCGGCCAGGACGATGTGACTAGAAATTCAAATAAAGGAAGGAATGGTGATTATCAAGACCCTCAAAAATAAAATAAAAGAAAAATAGTCAAAACATAGTAAAGGAAAACAAAAACAAAAACACAACGAAAATCAAACAATGAATATTTTTGGATTTTAATTAAATTTTTTTTTGTGGAGGCATCATAAGAGAATTCTTTTCAAAAAGTTAAACATTTAAAGTTCTAAGAGATCAAGAAGTTTAACAAATCCCAATCAGAAGAAGGTAGAAAATCTGATCTGTTAACCCTAGATTGGACATCCTTCAGGGTACAAAATTCTTTTGGAAAACAGAGGCCTAACTCAGAATAAAAAATAGGATAAGAAGATCCATTCAAGACTTGTTTACCAAGAAAATATCTCATATTTAATAAACTAAAGAAATTTTTCTCAATCATGAAAAAATGAAATCAAGTCTTTGAAAGTATCACATAATCCATGAGTTCTCTAAGTTTTAAGAGTTTTAGCAAAGAGATGATAGCTTGCATTTAGTGGGCTCATTTTATGCTTCTTGTCACTTTGATTGGCTCTTTGAGCATTTTTTTGATTTTTTTGATACACTTTTGTGTATATAGCTTTCTTTTCAATTTGGCTTCATTGGCCTCTTTTCTTTTTAACTCTTGCAAGCTAGAAACTCTTTAATATAACTTTAAAAAAAAAAACATAGTTGTAAGTATATCCTCCAAATATTAGAGAATAGGAGCTCTCTCTCTAACATAATGAAGAACAATCCATAACACAAAATCAAAATCATGTGATAAATGCAATGGCAAGATTTCAACAAACTTGAAAGATATATAAGAACTTTGGCTATTATGCATAAGATAAATTAATGTAGCAAGATAAGAAAATGATCTTAATTAAAGAACTATTGGTTAAAATGAGTTTAGACTTTTGTTTAGAGAAGAAAATCATACCACTAAATAAGGTCAGAATGAGGGAAACCATCAACGAGATTTCTCCTTTAACCGATTTAGAAAAGCTAAACACTATCTCCAAAAGCTTCCAGAAATCTAAAAACTTGAAAAGACCCAACATATGAAAACCAATCATAAAAGCAACATGAAAATAAACTATTCTAAAATAATGAAAAGGATATCACAAACAAAAAAAAAACTTTAAAAAAATGAAAACAAAGCAAACTAGAGCAACACAAAGCAAGCACAAAAACTAGCACAAAAATAAATAACACAAACAGAAACTAAAGATTTCAAGCAAGAGATAAAGCAGTGAATTTAAGCAATTTTGAGCTGCGAGCCTCCTAATGTCCAGTTATCCTATGCTCCCACGAGGTCTTTGGTGAGAGCACACCTGCAAAACTCAACAACAGTCAGATTTAGAAACCCAAACAGGTTTGGGCCCCTTCTTAGGAAAAGTAGAGTGCAATGCAGATGTTGTATGCTTTAAATCATGCATCTTAGGTCACACACCCAATGTGTACTATGGTGAACGGTGCACGTGTGGGAGATGTGTCCTAGCATGCCACATGAGAAACATCTAACTTCAGGAAAAGGGTTTTTTAAATGGTTTGAGTTATAATGCCTCTTCCTAGATTCTGGCTTCGGATTAAAAGTAGTTGTCATCCGATTTTTCTTTATTGTATCCAAATCATTTTGAATCCTCAAGTTAGTTCTTTTTAATGCCTCATTAACAATCCTTAAGTTTTTCTCAATCTCTTTAGATTTCTTAAGATCAGAATTAAGTGAGGTGTGTGAAACTTTCAATGCCTTATGTTCATCAAGTAATTCTGAAAGTTGTTTGTTCAACTCATCAAATTCATCAAGAAGAGCCATATGATAAGAATCAATCGTTGAATGATCTTTAAGAATGACTTCATACTCTTTCTGCAAATTCATAAGTTTCACTTTTAAGCTAGCATGTGTCTTTTTAAGTTTTTTGTATGATGCATGGATTTTTTCACAAATTTCAAACAATTCATCATAGGTTGGTTTACATACCTCTTCCTCATCACTTTGCTCAAGATGATCTTCCCCTATTAAGCACAGGTTTGTTATCTCTTCCTCTGGTTCAGTATCAGAGGAATCAGTACCAGATTCTGCCCAGAATGTCTTTTGGATTCTCTTCTTCTCCTTCTTAAACTTAGATTTTTCCTCAATCTTTTCTTTGCTCGTGTTGTCTTGAAGTGTTGGGCAATCGGCTCTCACATGTCCAGGTTTCCTGCATTCAAAACAAACAACATCAGAAGATCCTTTAACATGTTTATGATCCTTACCTTTTCTCCAACTTTGATGATGCTTTTGTTTCTTCCTTAGAAAGCTTTTGAATTTCCTTGTGATGAAGGCAACTTCATCGCTTTCAGACCCGGAAGATTCAAAATCCGATTTGTGCGCCTTCAGTGAAATTGTTTTCTCCTTTTTCTTCTCACCTGCATCAAGATTTCTTTGATTCACCCCTTGCTCGTAAGCAATGAGTGAGCCAAGTAAGTTATCAATAGAATAGGTGTTCAAATCCTTAGATTTAGTGAATGCAGTGATTTTAGCATCATAAGACGAAGGTAAGCATCTCAAAATCTTGTTTACTTTTTCATAGTTTGAAAGTTCTTTTCCTAGTGCATGTAGTGAAGTAACTATCTGAGTAAATCTTGTGTACATGTCAGAAATCGATTCATGAGGTTTCATACGAAAAAGTTTGGATTAATGCAAGAGAATGTTTAATCGGGATTATTTAACTTCATTAGTACCTTCATAAGTGATGCACAATTTATCCCAAATCTCCTTACCAGTTTTGCAAGTTGAGACACACATGTATTCCTCAGATTTTAAAGCACAGAAAAAACAGTTCAAACATTTTGCATTTAGTTGAGCTAAATCACGTTCATCAAAAGTCCATTCAGCATAGGAAATTTCAGTTTTAATACCATTAATTTCACGAGAAGGTGGAGAATAACCTTCTTGTATAAGCATCCACATGCGATAATTAGTAGATTGTAAAAATATTGACATGCGAGTTTTCCAAAAATCAAAAGGTAGGTTAGGAGGTTGGGTAATAGAATACCCTTCCGTAGTGTTATGATTCCCAAGGTTAGCCATGGATCTAATTCAAAACGTTTTCAAACTTTAAAAATTCGAATCCCGCTCTGACACCACTTGAAAGTTCGTTAGGGATGTTAAGCCCTATAGAACTAGCCCAAGCTAACCAAGAGGGGGTGAATTGGTATTTTAAAAATTTTCTTTTCACAAAGAATAAAAATCACAAACCAAAATCACCACAAAAATAAATGCAGAATTAAAAAGTGCGAAAGCAAAAATAAGAACACAGAAATTTATAGTAATTCGGTCAACTCGACCTACGTCCACTCCTTGGAGGCACCCTCCAAATATTGCACTACAAAAAGTGACTCCCCTTTAGCCCCCACGGCTAGGCGGAGAAGCCCTCACAAGAACCTCCTTTTTTTGCCACCCCGGCAAGGCAGAGAACCTACCTTCTTTTGCTTCCTTCTGAAGCTGGCAGAGAACCACAACCAAAAGCTAACTCCTTACCTCTACCAACCCTTCCACGGATGAGAAACTCTAGACAAAGAACAAGCAGAGCGATCCTTGAAGCAACCCTTGTGAATCCCCTCACAAGCTCCCCCACACAAGATCCTCTCTCTCTCCCTCTCTCTCTTTCTCTCCTCTAGATCTTCTCAGGTCAAGGCAGCAGCCAAATGTCTTAAAAAACATTGAACAAGAGTTCTTAAATAGAAGAGCTTCAAAGGAGCTCATTAATTGCAAGTTGTCGATAATATCATCCAGGTTGATATGGACATCGGCCTGGCCGATCAGTACAAATCAATGAAGATCGGCCAGAGCATAGCCCTGGATGCAAAACAGGATGATTGAAAATTGGCTTGATCGTCCAGGCCGATCTCACGATCGTCCTGGCCGATCAGTTCAAATCAGAGGAAAATTATCCTGACAATAGCCCTGGATACGAGCTGGCCGATGTTTATCATCTTGAAGTAACTTAAGGTTTTTTTACTGGATCGTTTTGGCCGATCCTTCGATCGTCCAGGATGTTATGATCGTATCAATCATCCTTAATTACTCTCTTGATTTCCTGATCAATTAAGGCATAATTTATGAATATCATTCAGGCCGATCCTATGATCGTCCTGGCCGATAATTTAAAATTACAGTATACCTTAATTGTCTATGGCGGAAACTTCTTTCTATTTTGAGCTTATCGTCCTTGCCGATACACGTATCGTCCAGGCCAATATGTTAATGTCGGCTTCCATAATTAAGAATCGTTATTTAGACTTTTTATTTTAAGCTGATCGTCCAGGATGATATGAATATCGGCCTGGCCGATGTGGGCAAAAATAGAAATTCTAAGTCTCTCAAGTGTGTGTGTGTAGGGTTACTTAGCATCAGTCTCTTGACCATTACAAGTGGACTCAAAAGGTAAAAAAGTACAGACTGACTCAACCCTAAACCTACGCAATCCTGAACTGGCTTCTTCTTGATCGTCCGATCTTCGATTCCTGAAAAGTTAGAATAAACAAGCAGTCCAAGAGAAACAGTGTTTGTCAATCAACAAAACATAAATTACGAAAAATAGATTTGCAACAGTATCAATCATCCTTAATTACTCCCTTAATTTTCTGAATAATTATGGTATAATTTGTGAATATCGTCCAGGCTGATCCTATGATCGTCCTGTCCGATAATTTAAAAATACAGTATACCTTAATTGTCTTATGGAGGCAACTTCTTTCTGTTTTGAGCTTATCGTCCTGGCCAATACACGTATCGTCCAGGCCTATATGTTAATGTCGGCTGCCTTAATTAAGAATCCTTATTTAGACTTTCTGTTTTAAGCCTGATCGTCCAGGCCGATCCAAAAATCGTCCTGGACGATATGAGTAAAAATAGAAATTCTAAGTCTCTCAAGTGTGTGTGTGAAGGGTTACTTAGCAACAGTCTCTTTGACCATTACAAGTAGACTCAAGATGTGAAAAACAAAAGTACAGACTGACTCAACCCTAAACCTACGCAATCCTAAACTGGCTTCTTCTTGATCGTCCGATCTTCGATTCCTGAAAAGTTAGAAGCAACAAGCAGTCCAAGAGAAACAGTGTTTGTCAATCATCAAAATATAAGCCATGAAAAATAGATTTGCAACATCCTATTCAATATTCAAGAACCAAACACAGTGACATAAGGCATCATTTCATAAGGGATCATGTATCTAAGGGAGAAATTGAACTTAACCATGTTTCAAAAGAAAATCAACTTGCAGATATTTTTATAAAACCTTTAGCCTTTGATACTTTTAGTACATTAAGAACTAGGCTACGAGTGATTTATTTAAATGCTTTGATAAAAATATTTTTATGCAAAATTGATATTTTGTTTTTGTTTTTGTGTTCATTATATTTTTGTTCTATTTTGTTTTGTTGTTTTGTTTATTTTTATTTGTTTTTGTTTTGTGTGTGAAAAAGAAAATTAGTAGTCATCATCATCCAGGACGAAAATTTTTCGTACGGGACGATGTGAGTAAAATGACAAACTGGGTGATTTCGAACCGTCTTAAGAGCAGCTTTTAAAGTAGTTCATCTATACGATAATCACGATCGTCCGGGATGAAATATTTTTCAAACGATGGGACAATTGAATGCAGCAGTTGAATGGATAAGACAATTTTTATTATGAACTTCGTTCGTACGAACCTTTGGTTCATCCAGACGAACACATGTCGGTTCATGGCAAGGGACGATTTTCAACTGCCATTAAAACGAGTTAAATTCTGATCGTCCATACGAACACATGTTCGTCTGTACAGTCATCTTGGTCAAAAGTCTGTACAAAAGGACGCTTCAAAAATTGTGTGTTTACGAAAAGTCGTTATTTTTTAAACTCAATTATTCGTCCATATGAAATATTTTTGTACAGGACGAATCGAATTCGTATGGGACAAACGAAAATTTTGTCTTGTATGAATAATCATTCTTCTTTAGATTAACGACAGTTTTTACTGAACAGTCACTTTCACACATCTCTTTCAAACCTTTCCACTCTTCAAATCTCTCAATGGAAAGTTCTAGCAAGCATCAAAAGACCTTGGCTAAGGGTCCTCCAAGAAATACATCCGAAAACTTCCTTTCTAGAGCCAATGAAGAATCATTTGCTAGGTTTGTGTCTGCAAAAATCACCCCATCTAGAGTTCTCCTACAGGATCAATTGACCTTTAAGGTAATGCACTTGTTTACCTCCACTCAATTTGGTTTGATCCTCACTTTAGTACACTTCTACAATAGAGAAACCTTTCACTATTTTTTAGCAAATATGTCATTCAACTCCGACCGTTCTGTCATCAGTTCTTTTGTTTTCAAAAAGAAAGTTGAAATCACCAAGGATGACTTTGGTATCTTCCTAAACTTAAGGACTGAAGGCTTAAGAGCACACACTTTAACCACCACAAGTTTTGATTGGACTGAAGTTAATCGTATGATTAGAGATAGGAGAATTAAGGATCATTTGCCTAAAGTTTCAACCTTGGTGCGTGATGCCCGTATCATCCAGCATGTGTTAAGAACTTCCATTATACCTAAAGCTGGTGATAGAGTCAATATCACTCCTCTTCTTTCTACTGTTACCTACTTGATTATGACTAGACAACCTATAGATGAGGCCCAACTCCTAATTGACTACATTTATGGTCTCTCTGAAATTGGTCATATTGATCATAAAAGAAAGAAGAACATAGTCTTAGGACATCTGATTGCTTATATTTTGGAAAAGAAGTATGATTTAATTCATCCTGAACAAGACTTTGGAGAACCACTCTACTACAACGATGCATCTTTTAGGGCTATCTTCAATAAGGACGAGCCCAGCAGAACTCATGTAATTCTGAGTGAAATAGAAGAAGAAGCTGGACCTTCACATGCTATTGAACCAAATTATCAGGATTTGGTTCAAAGATTTGAAAATTTAGAGGCTCATTTTGATCAAAGGTTTGATCAAATTGAAACTCACTTGCAGCAGCAAGATTTTCAGCATAATCAGGATATGGGATTTATGCGTGAACAAATAAATGCAATAAATTCCAACATGTTCACGATGAGTAGTTACTTCAACTTCTTTGATGCAGCACCACCTCCTCCTCTAGATCAGGGTCCATCAGAATGATTTGTTTAGTGTTTGTTCAGTGTTTGTTCTGTGTTTTGTTGTAGTTCATGTGTTAGTGATTTTCTTTAGTTTGTTATTTTGTTCTTCTCTTAGTTGTGTTACTGTTGATATCTTGAACTTTAAATTGTAATAGCTTTACCCGATATCAATGTATATTTCAATGTTTTTTCGTTTAATGTTTTAGAAATGTGTGTTTGACTTTATGACATTCTTTTTTATTTTTATCTTAATGATGCTTTATTTAATTTGTAAATTAAAATTAATTTCATTAGAAAATATAATTTTTTTTAAAGTTAAGAGATGTTTATAACTTGATATTATTAGAATTTTCAATTCCATGTCTCTTATTTAGACTACATTATCTTTAATATTATTATTGCAATTTAGATGTTTTCTTATTTTGTATTTCTCTTTTCAATTAATATTTATGCACTTAGAAAAATTTGAAATTCTAGATTATTAATTTTGGAAAGAATTCAAATACTCTTGAAAATTGTACAAATGTACAAAAATCAAAATGATTGTGCAAAAAATTTGCAATGACAAAAAGAGGCACAAAATAAGCCCAAAGTAAAAAAAAAAATGATGCACAAAAATGTGCCATAAAAATTGAAAAAGATGCGCAAAGCGCCACATGTGGTAATTACTTTTTTCCAGACTCTTTTAATCTCTTAATTCAAATTGATCTAATGTTCATTTATAATTTATATTGAAATTTGAAATATAAAATTTTTTATTCATCCTTAGTGCAATGATTTTCTTTATCTTCATGTCTAAATTGACACATGCTTCTGATAAATTCTTTTTAATCTCTAAGTTATATCTCTTCTTAAATTATATGAAATTTTATGTTTTTTAATGTTTTTTATTTTATTTGCATACCTTATTTCAATCACTTTCAATATTAAAATATCAAATGAATTTCATACTTCTGCTTACATTTCTAACATTCTTTTCTTCTTCACTTTTTGATGTTGTCAAAAAGGGGGAGAAATTGTTTGTTGCGTATGTTTTCGTAGTGTTTGTTTTTCGCATGTAAAAAAAATTGTTTGTTGCGTATGTTTTCGTAGTGTTTGATTTTCGTATGTACGTTTTTCGTATGTGTGTTTGATTTTTGTATGTGTATTTGATTGTTTTCTTTGTTTTATCTTTTGTGTTGTTTTGTGTTGTATAAAAATTTTGAAAAACAAATTTTTTTTTAAGTAATTCAAATGCCTCCTTATTTTCATGAGTTCATCAATTCAGGGGGAGTTTAGAAGATTCTTAGAACTTGAAATCCTAGAAACAATAATTGTTTTGCCATCATCAAAAAGGGGAAGATTGTAGAGAGAGTTGTTGTTTACATGTTTTACATTCTCGCAACTTGTATTGTTTTGATGATTTCAAATATTATTATTTTATATATCTCCTAACACTTTTTGGAAGATTTGTTTTTGCTCTAGTGTGTACTAACATTTAAGAAAAATCAACTCCAAGCGATGAAGACTTCAATTTATTCATTTGTAAATTAAAAGTTTTGAAATGAGAGGGAGTGATTGTAATTGAGTGAAAAATCACAACACACAATCTGGGGGACAATTTTTGTGAACTGATCGTATGGGAAGAACTTGGTTCATACGGGACGATCATGTCAATTAACCCTCAGAAGAGCAATGGATCGAACAGGCGGGTATAAAATTTTATAAGTCCTAATCGTCCAGGACGAATTTAATATTCGTCCCGGGACAAACGTCTCTGGATTCTCACCTTGCACTGTTCATCCAAACGAAAAATATGGTTCATACCAGGACGAAGCTCTCTGTATGAGATCGTACAGGAGAAAATTAATTTTTGTCCCTGGACGAAATTCTCTGTATGCGATCGTACAGGACGAAATTAATTTTCATCCCTGGACGAAACGCTCTGTATAAAATCGTCTCAGGATGAAACCTGTTCATCCCATGACGAACTGAACCGACTTACGTCAGTTGGTTACGTCCTATAAAATTTCTGGAACTGACCTATGTAATAACCATTTCGTATCGGACAAACCTAGTTTGTACGGGATGATGAGCGTGTACGAACATAGTTCGTACCAAAATACATTAGGATCGTTTCTGACACTTTAAGTAAAATCGTCCAGGATGATCCACAATCGTACGAGACGATCAACTGCGTACATAATTGAAAACTTATAGTTTTTGGGTAGTTTTTCTTGTCTTTGTATGTATAGCCCAAATTAGACTGCCACCCAATCTTTTTGCTCATTGATCTTCGTGCCTATTGGAAGAAGAGTAAAGGAGAGAGTGGGAGAAAGCATTTAAAGAAGGATTTCTACCACTGGAGCGTGAAAGCTTTGCATGGTGTTCAAAGGTAAGATTTTCGACTTGTGATTTGAGATTACTTCACTCTTTTTCTTTCTTCCTTCTAGATTTTTAGGGAAGAGATCTATCAAGGAGATCCGGTTCTCTACCGACACTTGGAAAGTGTGAAAGGATGAAGGGTTCTCTGCCCACACTAGGAGAGTGTAAAAGGACAAAGGGTTCTCTGCCCACACTAGGAGAGTGTGAAAGGATGTCGGTTCTCTGCCAACACTAGGGAAAGTGTAAAAGGACGACGGTCTCTGTCACACCGGGTAGTGGTGAAAAGAGTGTTTGTAAAGGCTTCTCCACCTTGCTGTGGGTGCAAAAGGAGAGATAATATTGGTATTAGTGCAATACTCAGAGGATGCCTCTGGGGAGTGGATGTAGGTCTGGTTTAGACGAACCACTATAAATCGTGTCTTTTTATTTTATTGTTTTTTATTTTTTGCATTTAATTTTGTGTTTTAAAAATTGTGGTTGAAAAACTTTTTATAAAAATTCATTAAAGTTTAATTTTGGTTCAATTTATCAAACGAGGGAAAATTTTTAAATTCCAATTCACCCCCCTCTCGGTAGCTTTCAGACATTAACTTAGGTTTAACAACCTATTCACTAGACTCAACAATCTTGGCTTGGGGGAGCTTAAGATGAAAGCAAGAGCAAAAGTCCTTTCCTAAGAAGCCCAAAGTCCCTATTTATACTCCTAACCATAAGATGGATGGCTAGGATTGCATCTAGGCTTAATTAGGATGAAAATTAATATATTTGGTTGTGGTTTGAGTTAAGGCTCCATAGGAAATGTTTTCAATGCATTAAATAAGGATATTTGACCTAAATATGCAAAGTTTGACCAAAATGGGCTTGGTTTGACCAAGCTAAGAGTTAACCCTATCAACATGGTCAAATGGACCCAAGTAGGTCGAAGATTGAGCTAAGGATAGATTGGAATTTATTTGAATTTGAATTGTGGCCATTTGGGCTAATTGGGTCAACCTAGGTTAACCTGCTCAACCAGGTTAACCCAATGCATGGGTCTGGGCTCAATAAACTTGGCTTGACCCACTAGACCCAAGGGGAGGGATCTTAGGGTCTAGCTTGGTCAATTTGACCAAGTCAACCCCCCTTGACCCAAGGGTCAATGAAAACAAGGACATCAAATGGATCCCAATATGGCAAACAATTATTGAACCACACATATTTGCATTGACTGAATGTCATAAAGGAAGTGAGATAAAGAATATGTGGAGGATTATCAAAGAAAGGAAGTAGGGGGGTCCTCTTCCTATCTTACCTTATAGTAAGTGTAGATTATAGAATTAAACAAAGGAAAAGGGGGTGTCTAATATTCACCTGACCATATTGAAATAGTGAGTGTGGATAACTCGATGTTCACCTGACCATATCAAAATAGTGAAATAAATAGCAAAGAGGTAAAGTAAACTGATTATATGTCTAACCATATCGAAATGTCATATTAGAAGGTGGAAGGGTCCCACATTCACCTGACCATATCGAACCAGTGAATGGGGTGGCTCGATATTCACCTGACCATATCAAAAGGCAGAGTAGAAGGTGAAAGGATCCTGCATTCACCTGACCATATCAAAATAGTGAATGGGGTGACTCAATACTTAAATGACCATATCAAAACAACAAGATAATCAGGAAAAGGAGTCTTACATTCACCTGACCATATCAAAAAAGTTAAATAAAAAGTGAAGTGGTGGTGAGGTTTGCCTCCTAGGGACTCTATTGGGCTCTCAACCAAGTAATATTAAACATTTTTCTAACCATATCAAAATAAAAAATATGAATTGCTCAATACTTACCTGATCATATCAAAATAGTGAGTAAGGAGAAAAAGGGTGGTGTGGTATGCCTCCTAGGGACTCTATCGGACACCCAACCAGGTAAGGTTAAATATTCGCCTAACCATATTGAAATAGCAAACATAAATGACACAATACTCACCTGACTATATCAAAATATTGAGTAAGGAGTCAAATTAAGGAAGTAAACCAACTATCTTCCATACCATATCAAAATAATAGGATAGAAGGTGAAAGGATCTCGCATTCACTTGACCATATCAAAATAGTGAATAGGGGTGACTCAATATTTGCCTAATCATATAGAAATAACAAAAAAGAAACCACAAAGTATAATGTCCGTCTGAACACATCAAAATAGTAGAACAAAAGAGAAAAGTCATCTTAACACCAACCTAACATAAATCTGTACAGGAATATGAGGGAGAAAGGAAAGGTAAGTGGAAGAATTCAAAAGTAGTAGTTATCTAAGAGATCCCCCAACATTTTAGTTATCATATGGTAGAGGACAAATTGTCGTGGTCATGAATATCCAAATGTCGGCAAAATTTCTTAGGCAACACTAAAATCACATGAAAAGAGGGAAACATAAGATTTATGCCTCAAGGGATAATGGTAGAGATATGCCATCAGCGAAGTGTGAGAGGGATAATCTTATTATGAGTCAATAACAACTGAAGTAATGAGGGGATACACTTGCTATGAAAAGCATAACTACATCAAGGTGAACCAATCATCAATGAACTACATTGGCATACACATACTAATTGATGGGGACCTTATAAGAAGTGGAAACAACATAAACATTGAAAGTTTGTTAGGGATGTTTATCCCTTATGAACTAGTTCTGAGGCTAACCAAGAGGGGGGTGAATTGGTATTTTAAAACTTTTTGATTAAATCACGAACTTAAACCAAAACACAATCCACCACAAAAAAATAATGAGTGCGGAAAATAAATGTGTAAGTAAAAACAAAGAAAGAACATATCAGATTTATAGTGGTTCTATCAAACATTGACCTACATCCACTCCTTGGAGGCACCCTTCGAGTATTGCACTAACTTAGTGTCTCTCCTTTAGCCTCCACAGGTAGGCGGAGAAGCCCTATGAAAACTCCTTTCCACCAACCCTGGTGCGACAGAGAACCGACTCTTTTTGCTTCCTCCTGAAGCGAGCAGAGAACACAACTCCTTTTGCTTCCTCCTGAAGTAGGTGGAGAACCTCGATCAATTACTGAAGAAGACCTCCCTTAAACCTCCAATAATGAGGAACGATGATCGGAGAAGACGCCTTGGAACCTTGCTTCGAGCAACCCTTGTGAAACCCCTCACAAGCTCCCTCTCATAAGTTCCTCCCTCTCTCTCCCTCTCTCTCCATCTCCTCTAAGCTCTTCCAGGTCAAGACAATAGTAAATGATCCCTTTTTCTTGAGAAAACATGAGTACTTTATATAGATTTTTAAGAACCAACTTTATCGTCCTATATGATCAGTACAAATTAAGTTTAATCAGCCCGGACGACTTGGGATGATTAGAAGATTTTTAATTCCTACCATCCATGATGATAATATATCATCATGTATGATAAGTAAAAATTAGGGAATATCATCATGAACATCGCTCTGAATAGATGATGTATAATTTTGGTCATCCAAGAGCAATCAAGATTTTTAAACTGATCGTCCGGGCCGATTCTATGATAGTCCAAGATGATATGATCGTATCAATCAGCCTTAATTACTTTTCTTAATCACCAGATCAATTTAGGAATAATTAAACTCCATCATCCATGATAATCTCCTGGATGAAAATTAAAAATTAAAACTTCCTAAAGAGATCTGGTGGCAAATTCTTTTTAATTTGAGCATATCATCCCGGCGGATACAAATATCATCTAGGATGATCTACTTAATGACAACTGCCTTAACCAGGATGCCCTAATTAGGATTTTTGTTTTTAACTGATCATCCAAGATGATTTTTGGATAATCTCGGATGATGTTAGCAAAATAAAAAAACTCTAAGTCAGATAGAAAAAACTGACCCAAGTGTGTGTGTACAGGGTTACTTAGCTTTAGGCACCAAAAAGATTACAATTGACTCAAGAAAGGGAAAAAATATATTACAAATTGACTCAGACCTAGTCTACCCAATCTTGAGCTGGTTCAAATTGCAGTCTTGATCCTGTGGACCTGAAATGTTAGTTAGCAAGCCAGACGTAGTAAAAAGAAGTATTTGAAATCATCAAAATTCTATTCCTAAAAATCAGATATGCAATAATCTCTCCTTTTTTATGATGTCAAATACATAATAAAATCTAAGAAATGAATATAAGATATATCAACTACATAATAGAATCAAAGTACAAAGCAAGCAGTACAGTAGACTACATACTACACCCTATTTTGACATCATAAAAAGGAGGATGAAAGTAAAACAGAAACAAAGAATAAACTATATGACAAACAAAAAGAAACAAACTACAATGAAAAAAAGAATAGCATAAAAATAATAGTAAAATGACGGCCCCTGATCATCTGAAGGAGGAGGTGGTGGTGGTGGCTGCAAAAAGTAGCTAGACAGCGAGGCGAACTGTGCTCCAAACCAGGCTATGTCCTAGTCATGCTGCTGCTACTTGTGTGTAACGTAGGTGTCAAATTAGGCTAAGTCCTCCACGTGGTGCTGCTCGTAGCGGGCTAAATCCTCAGCATGTTGTTGCTTCTATGCAGCAACGAAAGTGTCAAAATGGGCCTCCCACTGGTTAAAATGCTCCACCAACTGGTCCAGTTGAGAGTGTTGGCAGGGCAGAATAGGTGCAGGTACAGGTGCTGGAGCCTCCTCCTCTTTGGCCCCCTGAGGTTCCTCATCCCCTAGGTGGAGACGAGTACTATGAAGGACATTGAAATAATTGTTTGAGTAAAAAGCGGGATGAAAGTTGGGAGGACTAGGATATTAGAGTTTGTATTTAAATTCTAAGACATAAGAAATCATATGTCCTAAGGCTAGATTTGGCTTTCTCCTATGACCTGGATCGTGAATTATGGTCAAGTGTTCGATGTAGCAAAATATTAGGTTGGTTGCATTGAATTATTGATGGGATAAAATATAAAAGGTGGTGATCAAAAGTAGAGGAGTAATGTAGATGCGATCACCAGCTTTTGGAATTAGGAATATGCGAAGGATATGTTGGATAGTCCCAGCATCTTTGAGTAAAGGTCTAGTCTCTCCACCATGAAAGTGGGCATTGGTGTAGCGAATGAAGTGATTGGCCGGAGCCCAGTCATAATCAGGGTCAAAACATAGGGTATCAAGCTTATCTCATGTCGTGGAGAGTTGTAAAAATTCTATACAGTCTTGGTATGTGATCTTGACAGGGCGTCGATTCACATACGAGCCAAGGGAAGTGAATGTAAATTTTATTCTAATTATTGCAAAGAATTCAAACAAAAGCTCATAATTGAAAGGGATTGCAAGCATTAGAATAAAATAGAAAGAGGTGTGAGTGAATAGGTCGAGTACTGGATAAGAAAGATGGTTTGGATTGATTGATAGGGAAACAGTAATGTTGGCCGTCTTATAGTGTTGGTAGGCGGCTTGATCATCCACCTCCATGAATCGAGGGTCCAAAGTGGCCCTCAAGGAACTTCCAAAAGGGTGGCGAGCGCGCTTGCCTCCAACCATTATCATGAAACATCAAGAAAATAGGAAGCAGAAAGCAAGGAGAAAGAGATGGTGTGAAGAAAATGCTGGAAGGGCTCAGTTTGTAAAGAATCGACCCGATCATCCAGGATGATTGTAGGATCATCCAGGATGATCTGGTGCAATAATTATGGTTGGACGATTGGTCAAAAAGGTGTTCATATCATTCGGGATGATCTAATATTATTCAGGATGATTAGACATATGTGATCATCCTGAGGCAACAATCTAGATGACCATTGAAAATGCAGATCATCCAGGATGATGAGGTGGATCGTCTAGGATGATGATCAATAATGGATCATATCGGGTAAATTTAAAACATTTAAATGCACTGCCACGTGTATCATCCAGGACGAACAAGTGTATCGTCTGGGATGATGCTCCAATAATGGATTGTACCGACCGAATTTAAGGCTTATTAAATTATTACCATGTGTATTGTCTAAGATGAACAGGTGGATCGTACGGGATGATTACCAGTATTTAAGCAAGGATCATCCAGAACTGTTGCAAATCTATTTTTCATGTTTTATGTTTTGATGATTGACAAACACTGTTTCTCTTGGACTGCTTGTTGCTTCTAACTTTTCAGGAATCGAAGATCGGACGATAAAAAAGGAGCCAAGTTCAGGAATGCGTAAGTTTAGGGTTGAGTCAGTCTGTACGTTTGATTTTCACCTTTTGAGTCTACTTGTAATAGTCAAAGAGACTGATGCTATGTAACCCTTCACACACACACTTGAGAGACTTAGAATTTTTGTTTTTACTCATATCGGCCAGGACGATTTCTTTGATCGGCCTGGACGATCAGCTTAAAACAGAAAGTCTAATTAAGGATTCTTAAATAAGGCAGCTGACAATATCAGATCGTCCTGGACGATACGTGTATCGGCCCGGACGATAAGCTCAAAACAGAAACAAGTAGCCGCCATAGTCAAGTATGATATATTGTATCTTTAAATTATCGGCCAGGACGATCCTATGATCGGCCTGGACGAAATTCACAAATTATGCCATAATTGTTCAGGAAATCAAGGGAGTAATTAATGATGATTGATACGATCAGATCGTCCTGGACGATCGCAGGATCGGCCGGGATGATCCAGTCAAAAACCTTAAGTTACTTCAGCACGATCAATATCGGCCAGCCCGTATCCAGGGCTATTGTCAGGACGATTTTCCTCTGATTTGAACTGATCGGCCAGGACGATCGTGCTATCGGCCTAGACGTTTAAGCCAATTTTCAATCGTCCTATTTTCCATCCAGGGCGATGCTCTGGCCGATCTTCATTGATTTATACTGATCGGCCAGGCCGATGTTCCTAACGGCCTGGACGATATTGTCGGCAACTTGCAATTAATGAGCTCTTTTGAAGCTCTTCTATTTAAGAGCTTTTGTTCAATGTTTTTAAGAACCTTTGGCTGCTGTCTTGACCTGAGAAGACCTTGAGGAGAGAAAGAGAGAGAGGAGAGAGAGAGGATCTTGTGAGGGGGAGCTTGTGAGGGGATTCACAAGGGTTGCTTCATGGATTGCTCTGCGTCGTCTTTGTCTAGAGTTTCTCATCCGTGGAAAGGTCGGTAGAGGTAAGGAGTTTTGCTTTTGGTTTTGGTTCTCTGCCAGCTTCAGGAGGAAGCAAAAGGAGATAGGTTCTCTGCCTTGCCGGGGTGGCAAAAAGGAGGTTCTTGTGAGGGTTTCTCTGCCTAGCCGTGGGGGCTAAAGGAGAGTCACTTTTTGTAGTGCAATACTTGGAGGGTGCCTCCAAGGAGTGGACGTAGGTCGAGTTGACCGAACCACTATAAATTTCTGTGTTCCTTTTTTTGCTTCCGCACTTTTAATTTCCACATTTATTTTGTGGTGTGATTTGGTTTATGCAATTTTTTTTCTTTGTAAAATGAAGTTTTTAAAATACCAATTCACCCCTCCTCTTGGTTAGTTTGGGACTAAGTTCATAGGGCCAAACATCCCCATCGAACTTTCAAGTGGTATCAGAGCTTGATTCGAAAATTAAAGTTTGAAAACTTTTTGAATTTGATCCATGTCTAACATTGGGAATCGCAACACTACGAAAGGGTATTCTATTACCCGACCTCCTCTGTTCGATAACCTACCTTTTGATTTTTGGAAAACTCGCATGTCAACTTTTTTACAATCTACTGATTATCGCATGTGGATGCTTATTCAAGAAGGTTATTCTCCACCTTCTCGTGAAATTAACGATTTTAAAACTGAAGTTGCTTTTACCGAATGGACTTTTGATGAACGAGATTTAGCTCAATTAAATGCAAAATATTTGAATTATTTTTTCTGTGCTTTGAAATCTGAGGATTACATGCGTGTCTCAACTTGCAAAACTGGTAAAGAAATTTGGGATAAATTATGTATTACTTATGAAGGCACTAATGAAGTTAAACAATCCCGTTTAAACATTCTCTTGCATGACTACGAACTTTTTCGTATGAAACCTCATGAATCGATTTCTGACATGTACACAAGGTTTACTCAGATTGCTACTTCATTGCATGCACTAGGAAAAGAACTTTCGAACTATGACAAAGTTAACAAGATTTTGAGATGCTTGCCTTCGTCTTATGATGCAAAAATTACTGCAATCACTGAATCTAAAGATTTGAACACCTATTCTATTGATAACTTGCTTGGCTCACTCATTGCTTACGAGCAAGGGGTGAATCAAAGAAATCTTGATGCAGGTGAGAAGAAATAAAAGAAAATAATTGCATTGAAGGCACACAAATCGGATTCTGAATCTTCCGGGTCTGAAAGCGATAGAGTTGCCTTCATCACAAGGCAATTCAAAAGCTTTCTAAGGAAGAAACAAAAGCATCATCAAAGTTGGAAAAAAGGTAAGGATCATAAACATATTAAAGGATCTTCTGATGTTGTTTGTTTTGAATGCAGGAAACCTGGACATGTAAGAGCCGATTGTCCTACACTTCAAGATCATTCAAGCAAAGAAAAGGAAAATGGTGAGGAGAAAGCTAAGTCTATGAAGGAGAATAAGAAAATCCAAAGAGGCTTCTGGGCAGAATCTGGTACTGATTCCTCTGAGACTGAACCAGAGGAAGAGACTACAAACTTGTGTTTCATGGGAGAAAATCAAAGTGATGAGGAAGAGGTATGTAAACCAACCTATGATGAATTGTTTGAAATTTGTGAAAAAATCCATACATCATACAAAAAACTTAAGAAAACTCATGCTAGCCTAAAATTAGAACATTCAAATCTACAAAAAGAGCATGAAGTTTTTCTCAAAGATCATGCAACGATTGATTCAAATCACATGGCTCTCCTTGATGAATTAGATGAACTAAACAAGAAGCATTTGGAATTAGTTGATAAAAGTAATGCATTAAAAGCTTCACACACCTCACTTAACGATGATCTTAAGAAATCTAAAGAGATTGAGAAAAATTTGAGGATTGAGAATGATGCATTAAAAAGAACTAACCTGAGAATTCAAAATGATTTGGAAACATGTAAGAAAGCTAGGATGACTCCAACTTCTAATCAAAAGCCAGAACCTAGGAAGAGGCATTTTTACCCAAACCATTTAAGAAAACCTTTTCCTAGAATTCAATGTTTTTCTTGTGGCATGCTAGGACACATCTCACACACTTGCACAGTTCACCTTAGTACACATTGGGTGTGGAGACCTAAGATGCATGATTCAAAGCATACTACATCTGCATTGCACTCTACATTTCCTAAGAAGGAGCCCAAACCTGTTTGGGTTCCTAAAACTGACTGTTGTTGAGTTTTGCAGGTGGGCTCTCACCAAAGACCTCGTGGGAGCATAAGATAACTGGACATAAGGAGGCATGCAGCTCAATTGTTTAAATCCGTTGCTTTATCACTTGCTTGAAATCTTTAGCTTTTGTGTGTCTTTTATTTGTTTGTGCTAGTTTTTGTGCTCACTTTGTGTTGTTTTTAGTTTGCTTTATTTTTTTTATTTTAGTTTTATGAGTTTTTTTTTGTTTTTCACATTGGTCTTTATTTTTGGCCTTCCATATGATGAAACTTCTCAAGCTTTTAAATATTGGAGTTTTGGAGATAGGGTTTAGCTTTTCTAAATTGGTTAAAGGGAGTAAACTGTTGATGTTTTTCCCTTCTTCTGACTTTGTTTAGTGGCATGATTTTCTTCTATAAAACAAAAGTCTAAACTCAGTTTAACCAATGGCTTTTTAAGATCTCTTTCTTATCTTGCTACATTAATTTATCTTATGCATAATAGTCAAAATTCTTAGATATCATTCAAGCTTTTAAAATCTTACCATTACAGTTATCACGTGATTTTGATTTTGTGTTGTGGATTATTCTTCCCTATGTTAGAGAGAGAGCTCCTATTCTCTAATATTTGGAGGATATACTCACAACTAAGTATTTTTCTTTAAGAGTATATTAAAGAGTTTTTAGCTTGCAAGAGTTAAAAAGGAAAGAGGTCAATGAAGCCAAATTGAAAAGAAAGCTATATACACAAAAGTGTATCAAAAATTAAAAGATGCTCAAAGACCAATAAAAGTGACAAGAGGCATAAAATTATCCCACTAAATGCAAGCTATCATCTCTTTGGTAAAACTCTTAAAATTTAGAAAACTCATTGATTATGTGATACGTTCAAATATTTGATTTCAATTTTCATGATTGAGAAAAATTATTTTGGTTTATTATTTATGAGATATTTTAGTTGTTAACAAGTCTTGATTGGATCTTCTTATCCTTTTTGTTATTCCGAGTTAGGCCTCTATTTTTCCAAAAGAATTTTGTACCCTGAAAGATGTCCGATCTAGGGTTAACGGAATCAGTTTTTCTACCTTCTTCTGATTGGAATTTGTTAAACCTCCTGATCTTCTGAAACTTTAAAAGTTTAATTCGTGAAAAAGAATTCTCATATGATGCCACCATAAAACAAAAAAATATATAGAAAAATTAAAATCCAAAAAAAAAAAATGTTCGGTGTTTGGTTTTCATTGTGTTGTTTTTATTTTTTCTGTGTCTTAGACTGTTTTTTTTTTCTTTTATTTTATTTTTGAGAGTCTTGATCATCATCATTCCTGTCGTGATTACAAATTCTAGTCAGATCGGCCTGGCCGATATTTCTATCGTCCTGGCCGATATGACAAATTCTGTCCAAAATCCATCTGCTGATCTTTTTCTGTGCTTACTGCAATTCATCATTCTGGACGATACATTATCGTCCTGGACAATTGGATCGAACTCATGGTGATAGTCCTGGCCGATAGTATATTTGTCTGGCCGATGCATTCTATGGGCATCGTCCTGGCCAATACACTGGACCGTCCTGGACGATCCACGTGTCAGCATGTTTTGATCTTTAAATTCGGCCCCGGACGATCCATTATTGGACCATTGTTGGTGGAATTTTGAAAATATGTTTTGAAAGTATTAGTTTTCTTTGGGAGTTAAAGTCAAATTCTAATTCTAAAATTGAATCATCCTGTTAGAAAGAATATATCACCTCGAAAGATGAAAATAAAATTTCATAACGGCGCTCAGATTTAGAATTATGAAATTCATCTTGAATATTGTGAGCGGATGCTAAAGAGAAATTCATATGACCCCGAAGGGTCAAAATGAGGTTCAATTTGATATCCAGCTACAATATTCAAGAAGTGTGATCGTTAGGTTCACATCCAAAGCCTTATCAAAGAAAGATACATCTCTCGGAAGGGAGAAAATATCGTTCGATGATAATTCTTTAGATATGATAATAATAATGATCACTAGTATTTTAAGTTCTCCCAAAGAAATCCAATTGAGTTTTAAAAAATCAATTTTTAAAATCAGGTGTGTGTGGTTCTAAATCTCCTACGAGCGCAAGCCCTCGTAGTTAATTACATCGTAGGGAGATAAAATCCCCTACGAAAACTCTCGATTAAAATAACGGCAAAATTTTGTTAGAATTTCAAGGAGTGATATCAAAGTATGAATAGAATTATTGGAAAATCAAAAGGGAATGGATCAAAATTGAGCAGTTATTAACGAAGTTAAAGGATGAGAGGTAGGGGACACCTTGAGATTCCGGAACCATCCGAAAGTGTCCCAACTTAGTCTAAGTGTTGGGCTTTATGTTTTGGATTTGAAATGATATTTAGTTAGAGTTGAGCATTTTATTAGAAATTTGGGATTAGATTCCCGAAGTTTGGGGTCTTATAATCAAAGATCTGCCCCGGATCCTAAATCTATTTTGGACACTGGACCACAGTCGTCCGATCCTAACTAATGCAGTACAAAACCTGGACTTACCCCGGCCTGGATTGGGGAGCCAGCTAACCACCTAATCGATTTAAAAGAGATGAATCCGGTCTTTTATGAAAGAGTGGTAGGGACGTTATAATTAAAGTTTTGAAGAATTGGGGCCGACATCTAGAGATTCTCCTAATTGACCCCTTTGACTTATGTTGGGTGCTAAAAATGCTAAGGACTATGATATTAAAATTTTGACTCTTTTAATTTGTATCTAATGCAATGCATGCTGGTTAACAACCTCAAATCAAATATGCTTGAAATTTTTTAAAAACAGGCTTATAAAATAATTTTTTAGAAGACTGGACTTCCCCAGGTCCGGCACCTCGTCCTCATAGGTCAGACTATCCGGACTCTACCCGTAGGCGGGGAAGGGTCTAAAGCCAGGAAAGAGTAATGCAGAAATATGCATGCGACCCCGGGGGCGATCCCCGGCTAATTCCCTAGATTCGTTATCTTTCTATGTTATTTAGACTCACTAAAATTTTAGACTTTTAAAATTATGAGTAGAAAAATTTCACACCCTCACGAGTCTCACGTATCCAGGCGAAAACAAAGAGCGGCATGCAATCGCCAAAAAACTAGTAAAAACAAGTAATCCTAAAGGCAATCAAATCATTACATCAAATACAAATTAATTAATAAATGTCCATAGGCAGAATTGCCTTGCTTATTACAAACCAGAATATTACAGAAAGTAAAGTGGCCGGGCACCACTGACAACAACCCGGATTCTAAACCTAGTAATGACGCAAGTTCTTTTGAGTGGGATACTCTCAATCTTCAAATCTTCAAATCTTCAATCTCATTCTTCTTTTGACTCCTTTTCTTCAATCTTCTTGGAATCTTCATAGTGGATTACCCAAATGGACAAGAGGGCACTTCCCTCTAAGGGGGAGGCCACTCTTTCCTGTTTGGGTAAGGAAGAGGTATGATCCAAATTTGGATTTCCAAATGGAAAAGGAGTATTCCTTAAAGGGGTATCCTTTCCTCTTTGGAATCCAAGCTTTGGGTCTATGTATCCCAACTCAAAATCAACTTTCACAACACTTGACACTTACACAAATTACATTGGTATCAAAATAAAAATCTAGACTCACCTGCAGGGTTATCCTAAGCAATTAATATATAAAAAGCAGTTATTCCCAAGCAGTTGTATATGAGCATAAAAGAAAGTAAACACACTGGCCACGCTCTTTTTATGATTTGGGGGCTTTAACAGCTAAAGCACCTGTGCAAAGAATTTATAATATTTATCTATTTTTTGATTTGCCCCCTTTTTATATTGCCCTGCTTGAGCGTGGCCACCTGCAGAAAACTGTGTCAACATCCAAATCGTACCTAACCTAAGGGTAATCTAGTCGCCAAACACATCAATCCATCTACAGAGTACAGAAAAAGTAAGCAGACACAGCAAAGCAATTTCATCCACAACATGCAGTGAAAACTACGAAAAACCCGGCATACAGCAGTAAAGTAAACACCGGCCTATCCTAGATCTAGAGTTGGTTGCCCTAGCACATCATCTAAAGTGTGTGAAAAAGGTCGTGTGGCTGGGATAGATCCTAAAGTAGGTGATTAGTTAAAGTCGTCTAAAAGTTTGGATTTGTTAAGGCTTAGAAGGGGGGTTTAGATTAAAATTTAAATATCAATGAATTAAGAATTTTAATTAAATATATTTTAGAAGTTAATTGATTGCTACCTTTGTTTCACACCGAGGCCGTGAAGTTTATTTCACCTTCCTTGGGGCTAAACTAATAGCCTCGTAGGCCTGGGTTACCCAGTAGCAATCGGGGTTAATTAAGTTATTTAAATTGGTTGGAAATAAAAAAAAAGTGGATTAATATAAAAATGAGTTAGTTACTGATTTTTAAAAGCTTGATTAATTTAAGTTTGCCATTAATTGATTCGTGGCGTTGTGCCACCAGGCTCGAGGAACCAGCCTCCTTAGGACACTTAGCCCCGCAGCCCGGAGTAGTCCAGCCGATAAACCAAATTAATGTAATTGAATTAGAGATTTTTAAAATGTTAAATAATTAAAAATTAATCCATTTTAAGGTTTGACACCCTTTAGAATTCATTCGTGGCGTTGTGCCACCAGGCTCGAGGAACCAGCCTCCTTAGGACACTTAGCCCCGCAGCCCGGAGTAGTCCAGCCAATAAACTTCAACTTTAGGGTGGTTGTTATGTTTTAAGAAGTTTGTTGAATGTTTTAAGCATTAAACCAATATTTTCTGAGTTTTAGGATGATTTGAGCTTTAAGAATATTTTAGAATATTTTAATCATTTAATTAAAGGGGTTGAAAGTTGAATTTTTGATTAAGTTCAAATTCTAGAATGTTTGTATTTTATTAAAATATTAGACCTTACTACGATCAGTTAGAAGGTAAGTACGTTGAAATCGGATTTTTCTACATTTTATTACGAAGGTTTGAAGTTTTGAACTAGTTTTAACTACGGTTTGACCAATTTGTTGACCTTTTGACTTTGACCAGATTTTGGGGGTTTGACGTTTTTAGAAAATACTATATTTTAATTAGAGTCCTTAGCCACTGAGTTTGATTGATTTAAAATTTTCTATAATTAATGGTGAATTTTAAAAGTTTGGATATTTATGATAATTTTTAATTATTTCAATTAAAGGCTATTCTAGTGATTTGGGGCTAAATGGATCTCAAACTCCTTGAAATCTCTCCCAAAGATCAGAGGTGATCTAAGGGGAGATTACCAAGCATTAAATTAATTCTTGGGATTTTTAATGATTATTAATTAATTAATATTAATTAAACATTGGATTTTACTTAAAATTAAATTAAGGCTTAATTTGATGTCCAATCAAGGGGCTTTTAATCCTCACGGGTTAAGGGTTCAACACTGATTAATTTGAAGTATTAAACTTAAATTTTGGATTTAAAATGGATTTATTGAGATTTAATTAAGGCTAAGGGGCAATTCTAGCAAGGGCAAGCTATGGCTCCTAATTGGTGAACCAAATGAACTCCAAATCTGATGAAATTTGGACCATGGGGTCACCTGATCCCAAGGCCTAAACACACCAAATTTGGGCTCAATTGGAATACTCTAAGGTGGCTAACTAAGCCACCTAAGGTGAGCTCTAAGTCACCTTCAAAAAATCCTAGGGAGCTATCCTAAGGTTGGATTGGGGCAAAGTCAGTGGCCATAAACTCCGTATCCTAAGCATAATCAACACACAAAAAACCAGATCCTAATTCTCATTGGATAGGCTTAAATCCCAATTTGAATTTAAGGGTCAACCCATGACCCTTAAACTCAAAATTGGGGGAAAGTGCCCTTAGACCTTTAAAATAGGGGAGACAAAATTTGGACATGTCAAAGACGTGCCCAAATTCAATCTCCCAAAGTTCCATGCCCTGGAGACTTAACTACCAACAATAATTGCATAAATTGAAATAATACCATTAATGAAATTAAGCTTAACACACATGCAATTAGGGCCTGGAACCATAGGGCTTTTGAAGGTCTCCCTGAGACCTTTCCAATGAGCCTAAGAACACCTAATTTGGTCAAGTGTGCAGGGAGATATGGATTTTTGAAGTTCCCTTGAATTTCTGGATTTAATAATCCAGCCATTACACAGTCAGCCGCTCTTTACACGCGGCGCGTCCCGATTGGCTGGGCAATCATTGGCGCTGACTGGGTAACGGTCGGATTAACCACAGCCGTCGGATGGCGGATCGAACGGCTGGGATTAAACGCGCTCCGGGACCGCGGGATCTAATCCGAGCCGTTGATCAAAATCAACGGCTGAGATTTCGTCATCAACCTCCGCCTTTGCCCGAAGCCGTGAACTTTCTCCGGCGTGATCCAGTTGATCCCGCCGGCGAACTTCGACAAAATTTCACAGGGAGGATCAGGGGGGTGGAAACCTTCAATCCAACGGTGGAAATCCGTTGGGGTGAAGGTTTCCTTCACACTTGACCAGACTACCTATCTAGGGAGCTCGGGATGAAGGAATTACCGCAGAGAAAGCCTCAACGAATGAGCTTCTCTATCTGGAAGCTTCAGGGGACGAAGGCGAGCAGGTTTCCTTCAGAGGCCGCGACTGGAGGACGGCTGGAGGTATGACTTCGAGTGGGACGCCGAAGCCTTTCGCCGGAGTTCGCTCGAAGCAATGGAAGGGACGGTCTGGGAGCTCGAAGGAAGGTGCTGAGAGATCGAGGGAGCTCTGGGGAACCGTTTTCAAACTCTGGGATCGTCTGGCGAGCCTTGGGGAGCACCACCCTATTCAGCCTCCTCCCGCGAGCTCGGACGGCTAGGATTGAATCGGAGGAGGTCTCGGATTGATGCCAAGTGGAAAGGGGCACCATTCCAGAGAGCTCGTGAGCCTCAAGCCGGCGAGCCATAGCCTTTGGAAGGCTTTCGGTCTGGGGGGACCACCGGAACTTGCTCTCCATTGGTTCCGACCGTCGCCGGCCATGGTCTGGGTCGGATTGACTAGGGAAGGCCGATGGGGACATGCTGGAGCTAAATGTTGAGCCAATTTGGCCTGGGGAAGCTGGAGTCGATCTGGTGGCTCGGTTTGGCTCGAACCTGCTTGGTTTGAGTCGAAGTGAGCCCGATTCAGGTCAGACCAGACCCTGGGTTTGGTATGGGAAGCAGGTCTGGGTCTGGTACACCCAATGCAAGTGGCAATTGGGTTGAATTCGATCTGGATTAAAAGATGGCTCGGGTTGATCCAAACCTGCTCGGTTCGGGTCGATTTGGGCTCAACCCAGGTCAGGCCAGACCCTGGGCTTGAGGTGGGAAGTGGGTCTGGGTCTGGTGCACCCAATGCAAGTGGCAATTGGGTCTAATTTGATCTGGACAGGGAGATGGCTCGATCCCAAGTGTTTTTGGGCACTTTGGGCTAGCCTAACTCTTGACCCAAGCTAGCCCAAGGCATGGGCTGGCTGGAGAAGGTGCATTGAACCTAGGGCCACCTATGGGAGGTGTTAGTCAAGCTCAATTGGGCTTAGGTTGAGATTTGGCTCAATCCCAAGTGTTTTTGGGCACTTTGGGCTAGCCTAACTCTTGACCCAAGCTAGCCCAAGGCATGGGCTAATCAAGGAAAGTGTGTTGGGTCCATAGGAACCCAATGGCACCCTTATTTGGATTCAATTTGGTTAAGATCAAAAGATGGCTCAAGGGAGGCCTCTTCTTGGTCACTTGGGTCAAGCCATATGGCCAACCCAAGTGAGCCCAAGGCTTGGGTCACCAAGAGGGGTCTCTTGGGTACCCAAGGGGTCATCCCATACATTCAAAGAACTTGGAATGGACTTGATTCAAAAATTTGAAAGAGGAAGGGTGTATGGGTCCATGGGTCAAACTTGGTTGACTTGGTCAACCAAGTTGACCCAAGGTTTGGGTTTGAGTTCAACAAGTTGAGTTTAACATTTAAAATTCATTGGAAGTGGTTTCAAAGGGTTTGGAATTGATTTGAATTGAAATGGGCATTTGAAATCCTATAAGGGTATTTTGGTCAATTTTGACCTATTGGTCAACTAGGGTCAAAAATGGTTCTGAAAAATGCAGTTTACTGCTCAATGGGTTAAAATCAAGAGTCTGGAAGTGATTGGAGACTTTGATGAGGATTCCAAGGTCAAGATCTCAAAGGGGTTAGGTTCAGTGGCATAGGCTGTAAATATTTGAAGGTTTTACAGCCTTTGAATTTTAATTCAGATTCTGGGGTTAGAGACCTCGGAATGAGCTCAAAGTTGGAGGGTAACCTCTAGAGACATGTCTTATCACTTTGCAAGTGATAGACCCTGAATCAGAGGCCATTTGACTGGGTTTTGAAATGTTTGAAAAATCTCTGAAAAGGGTGTTTAGGACAGGGCCTCTAGAGTTTGGATTTGAGTTTGAATTCTGGGTTTGGATTGGATTTCAAGTTTGAATGATTAATATTGAAGTATCCAAATCATCTACAATTATGTGGTGATTATTAATGAATGGATAAGGTCACAACTAGATTGAAGTTTGGATCAAAGTCTAGATTGAAGTTTGGATTGTCAAATTGATTGGATCAAGGTCTGGATATGTTTGAAATTTGAATTAATTTGGATTTGAATTGGATGGAGTTTGAGATTCAAATTGATCAGGTAGAAATCAAATTAAAATTGGAGTGGATCAAATATAGGAATTGATTTAAAATTGAGGTTGATCAAGGGTGGAGATTGATTTGAAGTTGGAGTGATCCTAAGATCTAGAAGAATTCTAAGATCTAGGATTTAAGGGAATCCTAGGCTCTAGAATAGGCTCTAAGGTCTTGGATCTAGAAGGATCCTAAGGTCTAGAGTGGATCCTAGGGTCTAGGATTAAATCTGGATTCTGGATGGGTCTTAGTGACCTCATACAAAAATGAGGTCAACAACCATCGGCCGGGCCGATCCACTGTTCGTCCTGGACGATACACGTGGCAAGCATTTAAAACGTTTTAACTTCGGCCGGTACGATCAATTATTGTGCATCGTCCTGGACGATACACCTAATCGGCCCGGACAATCTGCTTTTTCAACGGTCGTCCGGACTGACTCCTCGGGTCGATAGCTTGTGTCTAATCGGCCTGGCCGATATCTGATCGGCCCGGACGATTGGACCGCCTTTTTGACCAATCGGCCTGTACGTAATTATTGAACCATATCGGCCTGGACGATTCCGCGATCGGCCAGGACGATATGGCCGTTTCTTTAAATTCAGGCCGATCCAGCCATGATTTTTCACTCTTCATCCTTTCTCCCTTTGTGTTTTTGCTTAGTACTCTTAAATGGATGGTGGGAAACGCGTCCTAGCATGACCAGGACATCGCCTGGTTCAATGCTCAGTTTACCACCCTTGCTAGTTACTTTCAGCAGCCACCTCCACCTCCTCCATCTGATGATCAGGATCCCTCGTTCTTTTAGTTTGTGCTTTGTGTTATTATTTCTTGTCTTTTTGTAGTTAGTCTTTCGTGATGTTTTTCTGTTGTTTCTGGACTCTTTTTTTGTGATGACCAAAGGGGGAGTAGGATAAGGTGTGGTAGGAAAAAGTTGATGTTGTAACTTTGATTTTCTAATGAATCTATTTTTGTTTAATTTTTGATTTTCCTACTTGTGTTTTGTCATCATCAAAAAGGGGGAGATTGTTGCAAATCTATTTTTCATGTCTTATGTTTTGATGATTGACAAACACTGTTTCTCTTGGACTGCTTGTTGCTTCTAACTTTTCAGGAATCGAAGATCGGACGATCAAAAAGGAGCCAAGTTCAGGAATGCGTAAGTTTAGGGTTGAGTCAGTCTGTACGTTTGATTTTCACCTTTTGAGTCTACTTGTAATAATCAAAGAGACTGATGCTATGTAACCCTTCACACAAACACTTGAGAGACTTAGAATTTCTGTTTTTACTCATATCGGCCAGAACGATTTCTTTGATCGGCCTGGACGATCAGCTTAAAACAGAAAGTCTAATTAAGAATTCTTAAATAAGGTAGCCGACATTACCAGATCGTTCTGGACGATACGTGTATCGGCCCGGACGATAAGCTCAAAATAGAAAGAAGTATCCGCCATAGTCAAGTATGGTATACTGTATCTTTAAATTATCGACCAGGACGATCCTATGATCGGCCTGGACAAAATTCACAAATTATGCCATAATTGTTCAGGAAATCAAGGGAGTGATTAAGGATGATTGATATTATTAGATCGTCCTGGACGATCGCAGGATCGGCCGGGACGATCCAGTCAAAAACTTTAAGTTACTTCAGGACGATCAATATCGGCCAGCCCGTATCCAGGGCTATTGTCAGGACGATTTTCCTTTGATTTGAACTGATCGGCCAGGACGATCGTGCTATCGGCCTGGATGATCAAGCCAATTTTCAATCGTCCTGTTTTCCATCCAGGGCGATGCTCTGACCGATCTTCATTGATTTATACTGATCGGCCAGGCCGATGTTCCTATCGGCCTGGACGATATTGTCGGTAACTTGCAATTAATGAGCTCTTTTAAAGCTCTTCTATTTAAGAGCTTTTGTTCAACATTTTTAAGAACCTTTGGCTGCTTCCTTGACCTGGGAAGACCTTGAGGAGAGAAAGAGAGAGAGGAGAGAGAGAGGATCTTGTGAGGGGGAGCTTGTGAGGGGATTCACAAGAGTTGCTTCAAGGATCGCTCTGCGTCGTCTTCGTCTAGAGTTTCTCGTCCGTGGAAAGGTCGGTAGAGGTAAGGAGTTTTGCTTTTGGTTTTGGTTCTCTGCCAGCTTCAGGAGGAAGCAAAAGGAGATAGGTTCTCTGCCTTGCCGGGGTGGCAAAAAGGAGGTTCTTGTGAGGGTTTCTCCGCCTAGCCGTGGGGACTAAAGGAGAGTCACTTTTTGTAGTGCAATACTTGGAGGGTTCCTCCAAGGAGTGGACGTAGGTCGAGTCGACCGAACCACTATAAATTTCTGTGTTCCTTTTCTTGCTTCCGCACTTTTAAATTCCGCATTTATTTTTGTGGTGTGATTTGGTTTATGCAATTTTCTTTCTTTGTAAAAAGAAGTTTTTAAAATACCAATTCACCCCCTCTCTTGGTTAGTTTGGGACTAAGTTCATAGGGCCTAACATCCCCATCGAACTTTCAAGAACAATCAAGTATGATTGAAGTAGAGGACGATCAGATCATCTAGGACGATAATATATTGTCCAAGACGATAAAGAGCAGAAAGGTCAGAATAGTCAGCAGATAGATTTTAGAAGTGAATTGAACCGAACGTTCAGTGCTATATGAAGATCATCTAGGATGATGTGAAAAAAGTTTAAAATTGAGAATGGATGGAGATGATCAGATAAGGCCCAAAAATATTAAAATTAAGTGAAAACAATAAAAATAAGATATAAAAAATATAAAAATGAACAAAAAACACAAGGATTTTTTTTTAAACAAGGTATGAATATAATAAAATTACCAGGTGATTGAACTAATAGACTTGTAATACCAATATGTTAACATCGATGAAATCAAAAAAAAGATAGAATATCCGGTCCTGCTAACCCTAGCTCACACTTCTCTTAAGATAAAATCGTCTTTTGAAAATAAGAGATCTAACTCAAAACCAACCAATTGGATAAGAAAAAAAGGTCCGTTCAAAACTTGGTTCCAGAAGAAAACCTTATAGAATAATATACCAAAGTGATTTATCACAATCATGAAATTTGAAATCAAGCCTTTAAAAATTTCAAGTGACACATGAATTCTTCTAAGATTTAAGAGTTTTTGAAAGAGTGGGAAGCTTTTCTTTTTGTGGGCTCATTTTATGCCTCTTGTCAATTTGATTAGCGTACTTTGCGTATCTTTTGAATTTTGGTACACTTTGTGTATTTTTCAATTTTTGGCGATCATTGCACATCTTTTATTTTGGCGTCAATGGCCACTTTTTTATTATTTTTCCAAGCTAAAAGTCTTTTCAAAACTCTTAAATATTCTCAATTTTGAGTATATCTTCTAGTTATTAGAAAAGAAAAATTCACCCTCTAATAAAGGGAAGAATAAGCCACAAAACTGAATCAAATTCATATGATAAATGCAACATCAAGTTTTCAAAAATCTTGAAAGTAATATAAAGACTTTTGAATATTATATATATAAGGTAGATTATTGCAAAGACTAGTTGTTTATTTGAGAAAAACTTTTGTTTAGAAAAGAAAATTACACCACTAAAAGATGTTAGAGGGAGGGAAACAATCAATGGTGTTTCTCCCTTTAACTGATTTAGGGAAGTTTAGATATTAATTATTCAAATTCCAAAAACTAAAAATCAAGAAAAAAAATCATTTCAAAACAAAACATTAGAGATGAAATAACTAGAAAATCAACAAACATGAAAAGGAAAGCAACAATAAGCAACAGAGTAGTAAATAAGCAATCTAGAATTTATTAAGCAGCAACTTTAAGCAATTATTAGTCGAGAGCCTCTGTTATCCATGTATTATATGCTCTCATGAGGCCTTTTGTGAGAGCAAGCCTGTAAAATATCAAATGTCAGATTTAGGAACCCAAACATATTTGGGTCCCTTCTTATGAAAAGAAGAATGCAATGCATATGTATTAAGCTATAAATCATGTAAGTTGGGTCTCCATACCCAATGGTACTATGGTGAATGGTCCAAGTGTGTGAGATGTGTCATAGCATTCCACATGAAAAATATCTAACACCAAGAAAAGGATTTGTTAATTTATTCGGGTAGTGGTGCTACCTTTTAAAGTTATGAAATGCATGCACTTGTGGTTTATTATTATCAAGCCTCTTTAGATTTTCTAATCTTTTACATTCTTTTTCTAAATTAGCATGAGATAATTTTAAAGAATCATGTGCATAAGATAACTCAGAATGTTTTTTATTTAATGCATAAAATTCATCAGGTAAAGCCATGTGATTGCTATCAATTTGAGAGTTATCTTTTAAATGGATTTCATGCTCTTTTTGCAAATTCAAAAATTCCAATTTTAGACTAGCATGAGATTATTTGAGTTTCCTATATGATGCATGAATTTTCTCACAAATTTCAACTAATTGATCATTGGTTGGCTCACATACTTCTTCTTGATCAGATTATTCATATTGATTATCAGCCATTAAACATAAGTTTGTGGTTTCCTCCTCTGCTTCAATCTTAGAGGAGTCAGATATAGAATCCACCCAGAAAGCTTTTTGGCATCGCTTCTTATCCTTCTTGTATTTGGGTTTCTCCTCATCCTTCTCCTTGTTTGGTTTCTCCTTAAGAGTAGGACAATCAGCTTTAACATGTCTAGGCTTCCTGCATTCAAAGAAAATAACATCAGAAGAACTTTTACAATTTTTGCTATTCTTACCTCTTTTCCATTTTTTATGGTCTTTTTACTTCTTCATTAAAAATCTTTTGAATTGCCTAGTGATGAAGACAACATCATCGTTCTCAGATTCAAAAGAATTAGTGTTCGTGTTGTTGGCCTTTAGTGCCACAATTTTCTCCTTCTTCTTCTCACCTGCATCAAGATTTCTTTGGTTCACCCCTTGCTCATAATCAATGAGCGAACCAATTAAGTTATCGATCGAATAAGTATTTAAATCTTTAGATTCACTAATTGCAATGATCTTAGCATACAGGAAGAAGGCAAGCATCTTAAAAGTTTATTGACTTTTTCATAATTTGTGAGTTCTCTTCCTAAGGCATGCAAACATGTAATAATTTGAGTAAATCTTGTATACATATCAGAAATCGATTCAGAAGAATTCATACAAAAAAGTTCATAATCATGCAAAAGAATATTCAATCGAGATTGTTTAACTTCATTGGTTGCATCATAAGTTGCACATAATCTATTCCAAATTTCTTTACCAGTTGTACAAGTTGAAACACACATATAATCTTTATATTTCAAAGCACAAAAAAAATTAGTTCAAGCATTTTGCATTAAGTTGTGCTAAATCTCTTTCATCAAACGTACATTTAGTAAAAGAAATTTCAGTTTTAATTCCATTAAGTTCACGAGAAGGTGGAGAATAGCAATCTTTAACAAGCATCCACATGCGATAATCGATAAATTATAAAAATTTTGACATGCGAGTTTTCCAAAAATCAAACGGAATATTATCAAACAATGGTGGTCGGGTAATAGAATATCCTTCCGTTGTGTTACGATTACCAAAGTTAGCCATGAATCAAATTCAAAAAGTTTTCAAACTTAATTTTATGAATCCCGCACTGATACCACTTGAAAGTTCATTAGGGATATTAAGCTCTTATGAACTAGTCTCGAGGCTAACCAAGAGGGGTGAATTGATATTTTAAAACTTTTCAATTAAATCATGAACTTAAACCAAAACATAATCCACCACAAAAAAATAACAAGTGCGGAAATTAAATGCATAAGTAAAAACAAAGAAAGAACACATCAGATTTATAGTGGTTCGGCTAAACCTTAACCTAGGTCGACTCCTCGGAGGCACCCTCCGAGTATTGCACTAACTTAGTGTCTCTCCTTTAGCCCTCATAGCTAGGCGGAGAAGCCCTTACAAAAACTCCTTTCCACTAACCCCGATGCGGCAAACAATTCTCCTTTTGCTTCCTCTTAAAGCGGACAGAGAACCCAACTCTTTTTGCCTCCTCCTAAAGCAAGAAGAGAACCTCGATCAATTATTAATGAAGACCTCCCTTGAACCTCCAAGAATGAGGAAAAATGATCAGAGAAGAAGCCTTGGAACCTTGCTTGGAGCAACCCTTGTGAAACCCCTCATAAGTTCCTCCCTCTCTCTCCCTCTCTCTCCATCTCCTCTATGCTCTCCCAGGTCAAGACAGCAGCAAAGCATTCTTTTTGCTTGAGATAACACGAGTCCTTTATATAAATTTTCAAGAACCAACTTTATCATCCAGAACAATATTTCTATCATCCTGTACAATTAGTATAAATTAAGCTCAATCATGCCTGATGACTTGAGATGATTAGAAGATCTTTTATTCCTATCATCCAGGATGATAATATATCATCATGTGCAATTAGTACAAATAAGGGAATATCGTTCTGATCATCGCTTTGAAGAGATGATATATGATTTTTGTCATCCAGGAGTAATCAAGGTTTTTGAACTGATCATCTTAGCCGATCCAACGATCTTCCAGGACGATATGATCGTATCAATCAGCATTAATTATTTTCCTTAATCACCAGATCAATTTAGGCATAATTGAACTCCATCATCTAGGATGATGTCTTGGATGATAATTAAAAATTAAAACTTTGTAAATTGATCTGGCAGCTAATTCTTCTGATTTGAGCATATCGTCTCGGCCGATACAAATATGGTCCAGGACGATCTGCTTAATGATAACTGCCTTAACCAGGATGCCCTAATTAGGGTTTTTACTTTTAACCGATCATCAAGGATGATTTTAGGATCATCCTGAATGATGTTAGCAAAATCAGAAAACTCTAAGTCAGATAGAAAAAATTGACCCAAGTGTGTGTGTGTGCAGGGTTACTTAGCATCAGGCACCATAAAGATTACAATTGACTCAATAAATGAAAAAATATATATTACAAACTGACTCAAACCTAGTCTACCCAATCTTTAGCTGGTTCAAATTGCAATCTTGATCCTGTGGACCTGAAATATTAGTTGGTAAGCCAGTCATAGTAAAACAGAAGTGTTTGCAATCATTAAAATTCTATTTCTTAAAATCAGATATGGAACAAACATATCCAAGAGACCTCTCCGGTAGGAAAGAGTAGGGTCCTAACGGGAAAGTAAGTAGCACAAGAGACTAGAGAGGTGATCTTTTGCTAGAAAATAAAAGCTCAAAAAGATGTGATGATAACATCTGAGACATGATATACTACATCATAAATAGTGAGACGAATCAAAGTAGCAAGGGGACACGCTCACCACCAAGGAGAAAAACTTTGAATAAGATAAAAAATCATTAAAAGATCATAGAGGTAACACCCACTCAAATTGGTGTGACCCTGTGGGAAGTAAAATAACTCCAATGCATTCATAGGGCTATTATGGTAGCTAAGAGTAGGATATGAATGAGCAAGTATGTTGGTAAATAAGATAAGGAGCTGATCTTCTGCTAGAAAATCCAAGCTCTCAATTAAGTGATGTTAACTTCTGAAAGATGATGTACTACATCACAACCAGGGAAATAACACGAGGTAGAAAGGGAACACACTCACCACCGAGGATAATAACTTTGATTAAGACTAATAATTATCAAAAGGTTATAGTGGTAACACCCACCCTAAATAGGTGGGACCCTATGAGAAGTGAAAATAATATTAATGCATCCATAGAACTACTCTGGTAGTTAAGAGTAGGGTACGGATGAGAGAGTGGTTGCTAAGAAAAGTAAGGAAGCTGGTCTACTACTAGAAAATCAAAGCTCTCAAGGCAGTGATGCTAACACCCGAGACTAGGTGTACTACATCACCATTTAGGAAATAACTCAAGGTAGCAAAGGGACACACTCACCACAAGGATAATAACTATGAATTAATGTAATACTCATCAAGAGATCATAGTGGTAACTCCCACCCTAACTAAGAGGGAACCTATGGGAAGTGAAAATAATTAACAACGTATCTGTAAAACAACTCTGGAAGCTAAGAGTAGGGTACAGATGAGATAGTAGGTTACTACATGAGAGCAAAAGATGGGTCGATCTTTCCTCAAAAAAATCTCAGCCCATGGGAAGTAATGTTAACATTTAGAGCAAGATGTACCGCATCACCGACAATGACAATAAGTTTCACAACAAATTATAGTAAAACAAGTGTAGGCTCATCCTTCAAGCAGTCACCGAGATGCTTCGAAGGAGAGAAAAAGAGAAGTTTGGAGAACTTGAGCTCTTGGAGAGTAAAGCCGGGTTCCACCTATGACAATGGCAATTGGTTTTACTCAACTGAGAGCTTCCCTCTTTTTTTTATCACCTATATATATATATATATATATATATATATATATATATATATATATATATATATATATATTTGTGTGTGTGTGTGTTCACAATCATAGATTGGGCATACCTCACATTGTCAAAGACAACACATGATAGAGGGAACATTTACTGTAAACAAAACTTACTCCTAGTATGAAATATCCCTTAACAATTGGAGCACAAAGAGAGAGAGAGATATGAATGGCTTTTATAAACTAGGTCATATTCGCCACATGAATAAAACTGAGAGAGAAATCATACAAGATCTTATAAAGAAGTGGAATATTGGTTTTGATAATTGTGGCCACATTCAACTCATATAAAGGAATTAGGGAGCACAATCATAATAAAGTGATGTATAAATGAAGTCAATTTACAAAGAGTGGATCAAAATTACCATTCTCGACTAATATAGGTTTGTATGAACTCAAAATCACATTTCTAAAGGATCTATGTTAATGGTTTTGATATTTCAAAACACATTCAAATCATATGAATGACCTAAGGAGCACAACTATCATAATAAAATTTATAGGAGAAAGAAATTCACATAGGGATAGTGGGTCAACATCACCATACCTAACAAACATAGATTAGGTGTGGACCTAGTACCACCTTTCACAAGGGGTTTGAGTTACTGGTTTTCATATCCCAAACAACACTTAAGGGTGACAAGTGAAATTGGGAGTCTAAAACTTATGTTAGATTCCAAGGTATATGAATCTCATAAGTTTATACCGATCTAGGTAAATCATAAAACTCTAGTATTAATTAATCATATTGTTTATACTAGAGGAATAAGAACAATCTAAAAAAATAACATATTTTAGCTTTGATAACCTAAACCACACTTAAGGGTACCAAGTGAAACTAGGGTAGGACAAATCCTCATAAAGGGGAAGATAAATTGAAGGTTCTATGCGCTAGCACTAATATAATTGGTATACATATATATAAGCATAAACATCCCTACAGCATATTAGCATGTCACCTTTAAGGATAGCTTTATACTCTTCATAACAAATATTGTAGGGTAGAGCACAAATCATTGTGGCAATATATATTGCCAAAAAGTGAGAGGAATCCTTTCAGGGGATACATATATAGAGGGATGTTTATAGGTGGTAGGGAGACTCCCCGTGAAATAAGCAAAACTCAAGCATAACCTTTTCAAGTATTGCCCATTGATGGCATGCATAGGGTGATCACCATTTGCATCAACAAGTAAGTAAGCACCACCTTCATATACTTGTTCTATAGTGAATGGGCCTTCCTAAATAGGCTCAAACTTACCACTTTGAGGATGGCACAAAATGATAGGCCTACAGAAGATAAGAACTAAGTCACCAACCCCAAAAGCACAGGGTCAAACAAGGCGATCATGTGACTAGGCCATGCGGGGGGGGGGGGGTGGGGGCTGGTATAGTTTGAGGTTCTGATGAGCTTATAAATGAAGCTCTTCTAAACCATCAAGCTCTTCAAATTATAGTCAGGCATTATCTTTATAATAAAGATTATGAGAAATTGTAACACCCAGTAAGGTGAGATTGACCTTAAGTGGTAGGATTGCTTCAACCTTGAAGGCCAAAGCATATGGGATAGACTGGGTAGGAGTATGATAAGTACTACTATATGCCCATAATGCCTCAAGTAACCTATAATGACACTCTCTCTTATTTTCTATAAGGATTTTCCTTATCAATTGCATGAGAGTTTTATTAAATGCCTCCGCCAAGCCTTTGGCTTTAGGGTAGTATATCAAAGAGTATTGCCAATTAATGTTATGGCGATAAGTGAATCTAGCAATCTTAGTGCTTCTAAATGATGAGTCATTATCAAAAATTTTATTGCGCGGAACACCAAAGTGATAAATAATGTGATCACAAAAGAAACGCATCACATCCTCTAATTTAACTTCCTAAAGTGAGATAGATTTTGCCCATTTAGAGAAGTCATCAGTGGCAGCTAAAATAAACCTTGTAGCAAATCTATTTTTCATGGCTTATGTTTTGATGATTGACAAATACTGTTTCTCTTGGACTGCTTGTTGCTTCTAACTTTTCAGGAATCGAAGATCGGACGATCAAGAAGAAGCCAGTTCAAGATTGCGTAGGTTTAGGGTTGAGTCAGTCTGTACTTTTTTACCATTTTGAGTCCACTTGTAATGGTCAAGAGACTGATGCTAAGTAACCCTACACACACACTTGAGAGACTTAGAATTTCTATTTTTGCCCACATCGGCCAGGCCGATATTCATATCGTCCTGAACGATCAGCTTAAAACAGAAAGTCTAAATAAGAATTCTTAATTAAGGCAGCCGTCATTAACAAATTGGCCTTGATGATACGTGTATCGGCCAGGACGATAAGCTCAAAATAGAAAGAAGCTGTCGCCATAGACAATTAAGGTATACTGTATTTTTAAATTATCGGCCAGGACGATCCTAGGATCGGCCTGGACGATATTCACAAATTATGTCAAAATTGTTCAGGAAATCAAAGGAGTAATTAAGGATGATTGATACGATCATATCGTCCTTGACGATCGCAAGATCAGCCAGGACGATCCAGTCAAAAACCTTAAGTTACTTCAGAAGGATAAACATCGGCCAGCTTGTATCCCGTGCTATTGATAGGATGATTTTCCTCTGATTTGAACTAATCGGCCAGGATGATCGTGAGATCAGCCTGGACAATCAAGCCAATTTTCAATCGTCCTGTTTTGCATCCAGGGCGATGCTCTGGCCGATCTTCATTGATTTGTACTGATCGGCCAGGCTGATGTCCATATCGGCCTGGACGATATTATCGGCAACTTGCAATTAATGAGCTCCTTTGAAGCTCTTCTATTTAAGAGCTCTTGTTCAACGTTTTTTAAAAAGACCCTTTGGCTGCTACCTTGACCTGAGAAGACCTTGAGGAGAGAAAGAGAGAGAGGGAGAGAGAGAGGATCTTGTGAGGGGGAGCTTGTGAGGGGATTCACATGGGTTGCTTCAAGGATCGCTCTGCTTGTTTTTCATCTAGAGTTTCTCATCCGTGGAAGGGTCGGTAGAGGCAAGAAGTTAGCTTTTGGTTTTGGTTCTCTGCCAGCTTCTGGAGGAAGCAAAAGGAGGTAGGTTCTCTGCCTTGCCGGGTGTGGCAAAAAGGAGGTTCTTGTGAGGGCTTCTCCGCCTAGCCATGGGGGCTAAAGGAGAGTCATGTTTGTAGTGCAATACTTGGAGGGTGCCTCCAAGGAGTGGACGTAGGTCGAGTTGACCGAACCACTATAAACTTCTGTGTTCTTTCTTTTGCTTCCGCATTTTTATTTCCGCACTTTATTTTTTGTGGTGATTTTGGTTTATGCAATTTTCATTCTTTGGGAAAAGAAATTTTTTATTTACCAATTCACCCCCCTCTTGGTTAGCTTGGGCCAGTTCCATAGGGCTTAACATCCTAACGAACTTTCAAGTGGTATCAGAGCAGGATTCAAAAATTTAAGTTTAAAAACTTTTTAAATTTGATCCAAGGCTAACCTTGGGAATCGTAACACTACAGAAGGGTATTCTATTACCCGACCTCCCCTATTCGATAACCTACCTTTTGATTTTTGTAAAACTCGCATGTCAACGTTTTTACAATCTACTGATTTTCGCATGTGGATGCTTATTCAAGAAGGTTATTCTCCACCTTCTCGTGAAATTTATGGCATTAAAACTAAAATTTCTTTTACTGAATGGACTTTTGATGAACGAGATCTAGCTCAATTAAATGTAAAATATTTGAACTGTTTTTTTAGTGCTTTAAAATTTGAGGATTACATGCGTGTCTCAACTTGCAAAACTGGTAAAGCGATTTGGGATAAATTGTGCATTACCTATGAAGGTACTAATGAAGTTAAACAATCCCGTTTGAATATTCTCTTGCATGACTACGAACGTTTTCGTATGAAACCTCATGAATCAATTTCTGACATGTACACTAGGTTTACTCAAATAGTTACTTCACTGCATGCACTAGGAAAAGAACTTTCAAACTATGAAAAAGTAAACAAGATTTTGAGATGCTTGCCTTTGTCTTATGATGCTAAAATCACTGTAATCACTGAATCTAAGGATTTGAACACCTATTCTATTAATAACTTACTTGGCTCACTCATTGCTTACGAGCAATGGGTGAATCAAAGAAATCTTTATGCATGTGAGAAGAAAAAGAAAAAAATAATTGCATTAAAGGTGCATAAATTGTATTCAGAATCTTCCGGGTCTGAAAGCGATGAAGTTGCCTTCATTACAAGGCAATTCAAAAGCTTTCTAAGGAAGAAACAAAAGCATCATCAAAATTGGAGAAAAGTTAAGGAACAAAAACATGTTAAAGGATCTTCTGATGTTGTCTGTTTTGAATGCAGGAATCTTGGACATGTGAGAGCCGATTGCCCAACACTTCAAGAAAACATGAGCAAGGAAAAGATTGAGGAAAAATCTAAGTTTAAAAAGAAGAAGAAGAGAATTCAAAAGGCATTCTGGGCAGAATCTGGTACTGACTCCTCTGAGACTGAACCAGAGGAAGAGACAACGAACATGTGCTTAATAGGGGAAGATCATCTTGAGCAAAGTGATGAGGAAGAGGTATGTAAACCAACCTATGATGAATTCTTTGAAATTTGTGAAGAAATCCATGCATCATACAAAAAACTTAAGAAGACACATGCTAGCTTAAAAGTGGAACTTGTGAATTTGCAGAAAGAGTATGAAGTCATTCTTAAAGATCATTCAACGATTGATTCTAATCACATGGCTCTTCTTGATGAGTTTGATGAGTTGAACAAATAGCATTCAGAATTAATTGATTAACATAAGGCTTTAAAAGTTTCACACACCTCACTTAATTCTGATCTTAAAAAATATAAAGAGATTGAGAAAAACTTGAGGATTGATAATGAGACATTAAATAGAACTAACTTGAGGATTCAAAATGATTTAGATATAATTAAGAAAAATTAGATGACAACTACTTTTAATCCTAAGCCAGAATCTAGGAAGAGGCATTATAACAAAAACCATTTAAGAAATCCATTTCCTGGAGTTAGATGTTTCTCATGTGGCATGTTAGGACACATCTCACACACGTGCACCATTCACCGTAGTACACATTGGGTGTGGAGACCTAAGATGCATGATTCACAGCATACCATATCTGCATTACACTCTAATTTTCCTAAGAAGGGGCCCAAACCTGTTTGGGTTCCTAAATCTGACTGTTGTTGAGTTTTGCAGGTGTGCTCTCACCAAAGACCTCGTGGGAGCATAGGATAACTCGACAAAAGGAGGCTCGCAGCTCAAAATTGCTTAAACTCGCTGCTTTATCACTTGCTTGAAATCTTTAGTTTTTGTGTGTCTTCTATTTTATTTTTGTGCTAGTTTTTGTGCTCACTTTGTGTTGTTTTTAGTTTGCTTTATTTTTATTCTATTTTATGTGTTTTGTTTTTCACATTGTTCTTTAAATTTGGCCTTCCATATGATGAATCTTTTCAAACTTTTAAATATTAGAGTTTTAGAGATAGGGTTTAGCTTCTTCTAAATTGGTTAAAGGGAGTAATATTGTTGATGTTTTTCCTCCTTCTGACTTTTTGTTAGTGGTATGATTTTCTTCTCTAAACAAAAGTCTAAACTCAGTTTAACCAATGGTTTTTTATTTAAGAACCTTTTCTTATCTTGCTACATTAATTTATCTTATGCATAATAGCCAAAGTTTTTAGATATCATTCAAGCTTTTGAAATCATGCCATTGCATTTATCACATGATTTTGATTTTGTGTTTTGGATTATTCTTCCCTATGTTAGAGAGAGAGCTCTTATTCTCTAATATTTGGAGGATATATTCACAACTAAGTTTTTTTTAAGGTATATTAAAGAGTTTCTAGCTTGCAAAAGTTAAAAAGGAAAGAGGCCAATGAAGCCAAATTGAAAAGAAAGCTATATACACAAAAGTGTATCAAAAATCAAAAGATGTTCAAAGAGCCAATCAAAGTGACAAGAGGCATAAAATAAGCCCACTAAATGCAAGCTATCCTCTCTTTGCTAAAACTCTTAAAACTTAGAGAACTCATAGATTATGTGATGCTTTCAAAGACTTGATTTCATTTTTTCATGATTGAGAAAAATTACTTTGGTTCATTAAATATGAGATATTTTTTTAGTAAACAAGTCTTGAATGGATCTTCTTATCCTATTTTGTTATTCTGAGTTAGGCCTCTATTTTCCAAAAGAATTTTGTACCCTGAAGGATGTCCGATCTAGGGTTAACAGAATCAGATATTCTACCTTCTTATGATTGGGATTTATTAAACTTCTTGATCTCTTGGAACTTTAAAAGTTTAACTTTTGAAAAGAATTCTCATATGATGCCTTCATAAAGCAAAAAAAAATAGAAAAATTAAAATCCAAAAATATTTGTTGCTTGATTTTCGTTATGTTTTTATTTTTGTTTTCCCTTACTATGTTTTGACTTTTTTTTTTTCCTTTTTTTTAGGGTCTTGATCATCACCATTCCTTCCTTGATTTGAATTTCTAGTCACATCGTCCTAGCTGATACTTTTATCGTCCTGGATGATATGACAAATTCTGTTCAAAATCCATCTGCTGACCTTTTTCTGTGCTTGCTGTAACTTATCGTCCTGGACGATCCTATATTGTCCTGGACAATTTGATCGAACTCATGGTGATAGTCCTGGCCGATAGTATATTTGTCTGGCTGATGCATTTTATGTGCATCGTCCTGGCCGATACACTGGATCGTCTTGGACGATCCACGTGTCAGCACATTTTGATCTTTAAATTCGACCCCGGATGATCCATTATTAGACAATCGGCCGGGCCGATCCACTGTTCGTCCTGGACGATATACGTGGGAGTGATTTAAAATATTTTAACTTCGGACGGTACGATCAATTATTGTGCATCGTCCTGGACGATACACCTAATCGACCTGGACGATCTGCTTTTTCAACGGTCGTCCGGACTGACTCCTCGGAACAATTGGCTGTGTCTAATCGTCCTGGCCGATCTCTGATCGGCCCGGACGATCGGACCACCTTTTTGACCAATCGGCCTGTATGTAATTATTGAACCATATCAGCTTGGACGATTCTGCGATCGGCCAGGACGATATTACCGTTTCTTTAAACTCAGGTCGTTCCAGCCATGATTTTTCACTCTTCATCCTTTCTCCTCTTGTGTTTTTGCTTAGTGCTCTCAATGGCTGGTGGGAAACACGTCCGACAAACTTCTGGGAGTTCCTCAAGGGCAAGGATTGATCCTCATTTCAGGGAAGCAGAAGATGAAGCCGCTTACCATCGTTATAAAGAATGTGGGATAACTGTCTCAAGAATTATCAATCCTGCCCACATCTCATACCTGGTAATGGATCTTTTCGCTCACACCTCCCTTTGCTTTATTTTGTCTCTTGCTTTTCCATTCAATTCAGAGTTTCTTCAAGAATTTTTTGCAAACCTTTACATCAATCCTACCTTCACAGCCCTGACCTCCTATGTGAATCGATGCCCTGTCGAAATCACATATCAGGATTGTGTTGATCTTTTACAACTATCCACCACCGGGGATAAGCTGCACTTAATCGCCTCTGACCCTGATCTTGACTGGTCCACGGCGAATCACTTCCTTCGTCATACCAATGTACCTTACCATGCTGGAGAGACTAGCTCTTTAGTCAAAGATGCTAGGACAATCCAACAGGTCCTTCGCACCTCCGTCATTCCAAAAGCCGGCGACCGAATCCACATCACCCCTCTACTTTCACTCACTACTTTCTACATCATGGCTCATAGAGAATTTAATAATGCAGACCTAATTTTCTGATACATTGATCTCTTAACCATAATCTGTGATCCATGCCACAAAAGGAAACCCAATCTAGTCTTAGGACACATCTTAGCCTATGTCCTTGAAACCAAACACCAACTTTAGTATCCTATAACACCAAACCTCCCAACTCCCTTCTACTTAAACAATTCCTTCAGCACCCTTCACAGTACTCGTCTCCACCCTGAGGAACCTCAGGGGGCTAGAGAGGAGGAGGCTCCCGCTCCTGCTCCCTTTCCTGACCCTATTCCTCTCCACCAGCACTCACCGGTTGATCAGTTGATTGAGAGATTTGATCGATGGGAGACCCGTTTTAATGCCAATGTTGCTGCACAAGAGCAGCAACACTCTGAGGATATTGCCCGTTACGAGCATAATCGTACTGAGGATCTAGCCCGATTTGACAGTTTTCTTACTCACCAGCAGCAGCAGCATGACCAGGACATCGCCTGGTTCAATGCTCAGTTTACCACGCTTGCCAGCTACTTTTAGCAGCCACCTCCTCCACCTCCATCTGATGATCTGGATCCCTCGTTGTTTTAGTCGGTACTTTGTGTTGTTTGTTTCCTGTCTTTTTGTAGTTTGCTTGTTAGTCTTTTGTGATGTTTTTCTGTTGTTTCTGGACCCTCTTTTTGTTATGAAAAAAGGAGGAGTAGGGTGTGTTAGGAAAAAGCTGTTGTAACTTTGACTTTCTAATGAACTTTTTTTTAATTTTCCTACTTGTGTTTGCCATCATCAAAAAGGGGGAGATTGTTGCAAATCTATTTTTCATGGCTTATGTTTTGATGATTGACAAACACTATTTCTCTTGGACTGCTTGTTGCTTCTAACTTTTCAAGAATCGAAGATCGGACGATCAAGAAGAAGCCAGTCAGGATTGCATAGGTTTAGGGTTGAGTCAGTCTGTACTTTTTTACCATTTTGAGTCCACTTGTAATGGTCAAGAGACTGATGCTAAGTAACCCTACACACACACACTTGAGAGACTTAGAATTTCTTTTTTTGCCCACATCGGCCAGGCCGATATTCATATCGTCCTGGACAATCAGCTTAAAATAGAAAGTCTAAATAAGAATTCTTAATTAAGGAAACCGTCATTAACAAATCAGCCAGGACGATAAGCTCAAAATAGAAAGAAGCTGCCGCCATAGACAATTAAGGTATACTGTATTTTTAAATTATCGGCCTGGACGATATTCACAAATTATGCCTTAATTATTCAGGAAATTAAGGGAGTAATTAAGGATGATTAATACGATCATATCATCCTGGATGATCGCAGGATCGGCCAGGACGATCCAGTCAAAAACCTTAAGTTACTTCAGGATGATAAACATCGGCCAGCTTGTATCTAGGGCTATTGACAGGATGATTTTCCTCTGATTTGAACTGATCGGCTAGGACGATCGTGAGATCGGCCTGGACGATCAAGCCAATTTTCAATCATCCTGTTTTGCATCCAGGGCGATGCTCTGGCCGATCTTCATTGATTTGTACTGATCGGCCAGGCCGATGTCCATATCGGCCTGGATGATATTGTCGGCAACTTATAATTAATGAGCTTCTTTGAAGCTCTTCTATTTAAGAGCTCTTGTTCAACATTTTTTAAAAAGACCATTTGGCTGCTGCCTTGACCTGAGAAGACCTTGAGGAGAGAAAGAGAGAGAGGGAGAGAGAGAGGATCTTGTGAGGCGGAGCTTGTGAGGGGATTCACAAGAGTTGCTTCAAGGATCTCTCTGCTTGTTCTTCGTCTAGATTTTCTCGTCCGTGGAAGGGTCGGTAGAGGTAAGGAGTTAGTTTTTTGTTTTGGTTCTCTACCAGCTTCTGGAGGAAGCAAAAGGAGGTAGGTTCTCTGCCTTGCCGGGTGTGGCAAAAAGGAGGTTCTTGTGAGGGCTTTTCCGCCTAGCCGTGGGGGCTAAAGGAGAGTCACATTTTGTATTGCAATACTTTGAGGGTGCCTCCAAGGAGTGGACGTAGGTCGAGTTGACCGAACCATTATAAACTTCTGTGTTCTTTCTTTTGCTTCCGCACTTTTATTTCCGCACTTTATTTTTTGTGGTGTTTTTGGTTTATGCAATTTTCATTCTTTGGGAAAAGAAATTTTTTAATTACCAATTCACCCCCCCCCCCCCTCTTGGTTAGCTTGGGCCAGTTCCATAGGGCATAACATCCCTAACAAACTTTCAAACCTATGACCCTTATAGGAAGGAGGGTTGATAGGACCTACTAAATATTGCAAATCAATTTTCATGGCTTATGTTTTGATGATTGACAAACACTATTTTTCTTGAACTGCTTGTTGCTTCTAACGTTTTAGGAATCGAAGATCGGACGAACAAGACGAAGCCAATTCAGGATTGTGTAGGTTTAGGGTTGAGTCAGTCTGTACTTTTGTTTTTTCACTTCTTGAGTCTACTTGTAATGGTCAAAGAGACTGATTCTAAGTATCCCTTCACACACACACTTGAGAGATTTAGAATTTCTGTTTTTACTCATATCGGCCAGGACGATTTTTTATATCGGCCTGAAAGATCAAGCTTAAAACAGAAAGTCTAAATAAGGATTCTTAATTAAGGCAGCCGTCATTAACATATCGGCCTGGACAATACGTGTATCGGCCAGGACGATATTCTCAAAATAGAAAGAAGTTTCTGCCATACACAATTAAGGTATACTGTATTTTTAAATTATCGGCCACGACAATCCTTTATCGTCCTGGACGATATTATCAAATTATGCCTTAATTGATCAGAAAATCAAGGGAGTAATTAAGGATGATTGATACGATCATATCGTCCTGAACGATCTAAGGATCGGCCAGGATGATCCAGTTAAAAAGCTTAAGTTACTTCAGGACGATAAAAATCGGCCAGCTTGTATCTAGGGCTATTCTCAGGACGATTTTTCTCTGATTTGAACTAATCAGACCAGACAATCGTGAGATCGGCCTGGACGATCAATCCATTTTCAATCGTCCTGTTTTGCATCCAGGGCTATGCACTGGCCGATCTTCTTTGATTTGTACTGATCGGCCAGGCCGATGTCTATATCGGCCTGGATGATATTGTCGACAACTTGCAATTAATGAGCTCCTTTGAAGCTCTTCTATTTAAGAGCTCTTGTTCAATATTTTTAAAGACCTTTGGCTGCTGCCTTGACCTGAGAAGACCTTGAGGAGAGAAAGAGAGAGAGGGAGAGAGAGAGGATCTTGTGAGGGGAAGCTTGTGAGCGGATTCACAAGGGTTGCTTCAAGGATCGCTCTGCTTGTTCTTCGTCTAGAGTTTCTCGTCCATGGAAGGGTCGGTAGAGGTAAGGAGTTAGCTTTTGGTTGTGGTTCTCTGCCAGCTTCAGGAGGAAGTAAAAGGAGGTAGGTTCTCTACCTTGCCGAGGTGGCAAAAAGGAGATTCTTGTGAGGGCTTCTCCGCCTAGCCGTGGGGGCTAAAGGAGAGTCACGTTTTGTAGTGCAATACTTGGAGGGTGCCTCCAGGGAGTGGACGTAGGTCGAGTTGACCGAACCACTATAAACTCGGTGTGTTCTTTTCTTATTATCGCTTCCGCATTTATTTATTTCCGCACTTTGTTTGTAGCGTGATTTTGGTTTGTGATTTTTATTCTTTGTGAAATTTTTTAAAAATACCAATTCACCCCCCCCCCCCCTCTTGATTAGCTTGGGCTAGTTCTATAGGGCTTAACATCCCTAGTGAACTTTCACTAAATTCTTACCCCAACCTTCAAATGGCCAAGAAGACATAGTAGGTTATAGTGGATTACGGGGTTGGTGAATCACTGTACTATGAATCTGGAACTAGTGGCACTTTCTAGCATGCTCCATACAATCTCGGATCATGGTTGTCAAATAATAACCAAGGCATTTAATTCTACCTTTCATTTTTTATTTAGACTGATCTTATGAGAGTATTCGTTGTTGAGGAAATGCAACCATTTGGTCAAAAGAGCATCGATTCAAGGTGTTATTTATATAAACAAATGATAATGCCCTCTTTCTAATTTGAGAAATAAGAGATCAATCATCTGGAAGCCTACCATGTTTCAAATACTCAATAAAGGAAATTCTCCAATCTTACTCTTCCTCAATCATAAATTCTGTGAGAGTCTAATCAGGAGAAGACATGTCTGTAGGGCACACAGCATGACAATACTGGACAATAATGGACACTGGGCTTCCAGTTAGGTCAGCTAATTTCTTTGCTAACTTGGCCAATGCATCTACTTTACCATTTACAAATTGAGCAATTTTTGTCAAGTTCACTTAGGGAATCAAACACAAGAACTCCATTGCTTTATTGTGATAGGATAACATCTTAGGCTTAAGTAAGTTGAAGACTCCTGCTACATAATTTATGATTAGTTGGGAGTCTACAAAGTTCTTCACCAGTATAATTTTCTTCTGAGTGGCACACTTAAGTCCCAAAATTATATCCTTGCTCTAGATTTCATTTTTTAAATGAGGTTCTAAAACAATATAGGAGTATCTAAGAGTGTGACCTTTAAGAGATACAAAAATAAGGCCCAAACCCACCCTAACTATGAGAGTTTCATTTGGATTTAAGGCTATAACAGATGAAGCACCGTCAAAGTAGAACTCCCAAGTAGAGGATTCCTGTTTATCCACACTCATGATTAGTTCATCAAGTAAATCATTATTGAGTGGGGAATCTGTAGGCATCCACTGAGCAGCAAGAAAGTCAGCTAAAGCCTATCCTTTAACAGCATGCTGAGGGACAAAAGTAATGTTAACTTGCAGTAGGATCATTGACCAGCATGTTAAATGACTTGAAAGGGTTGTACGGGTTATCAAATATTAAAATAGGTTAACTCAAGAAATCAAGTTAACTTTATGCGAAAGCATGTAATGTCTAAACTTCTGCACCATGAAGATTAATTTCAAATATTGATTTTCCATTGTTGGGTATTTTAGCTTTGTAAGTATCAATCATATGATAAGGTAATACAAGGCATTTTCCTTAATTTTCTCAATTTCTTGAGCTAAAAGTGCACCAAGGGATTCATCCAAGGCTGTAGTATAAAGAATTAATAGCCTCCTTAAGATGGGTGCAGCTAAAATAGGGGGTTAATTAGGTAGCACTTTATACTCTCAAAGGCCTCTTGACAACATTCATCCCAATGAAAACGAGCATCCATCTTCACTTAGAGTAGTGAAGGGATTACATCTACCAAATATTGGAGATAAATCTTTATAAGAAAGCAAGCTTACCTTGGAAAGTCCTCAACTAGGTAAGACTCTTAGGAGGTTTTAAATACACTATGGCTTTGATCATTTTAAGGGATTCATTTTTAAATCATACTTATGCAGGCAGTCAAAAATTATTTGTAGATCTCGAAGGTGATCTCCATTGACCTTGCTTTTGACCATCATAATATTTACATAGCATTCAATTTGCTCTTGTATCATCTCATCAAAGATAATAGTCATAGCACATTATTAGGTGGCCCTGACATTCTTTATGCTGATGGGTATCACCATGTAACAAAACACAACTATGGGTGTGCAAAATATAGTAAACTTCTAATCTTCAGGGGCCATCTTTATCTTATTATAACCAGATTAACTATCCATGAAAGAGAATATGCTATGGGATGAAGCGATATCCACCATAAGCTCAAGGATAGGAAGAGAAAAATTATCGTTTAGGCATGCTTTATTTAAATCACGGAAGTCAATACAGATATGAATCTATTTTCTCTTCTTTCAAACTGGAATGACATTGGTAAGTCAAGTGGGATACCTCTCTTCACAACTAAATATAACCTCTATGAGCTTCTTAGTTATAGTGATCACCTATTATTCAATCTATAATTGCATCCTACAAGGTGTTTTCTTAATAGGGACTACATTAGGCTTGATAGAAAACTTATGGACTACTACCTCTGAGTTTAAACTAGGCATCTCAGTGTAATTACAGGCAAAGTAGTCTTTAAATTCTATTAGTAGCTTGATGTATTCTTGACCCTCTGAGTCAGACAATAAAGCACTATGAAATATAAGCCTAGGATTTGATTTAGTGCTTAAGTTAGCCTCATATAATTCATCCATGGCAAAAGTGGTTCCATCTTCAAACTTTGGTAAAGAATCAAGCATTGTCTAAGTTTTCTTCATTGGAAAGAGAAAACACCGAATATGAATGAGAGAAGCATGAATATTGGCATGAGTAGACTGATTCTTCCACATATAACCCACACCTTTCTAGGTTTGAGGCAGATCAGTTCGCCAAACACTTGCTTGATGTTGAGCTCATTCATTGGACCTTATCAAAGGAATGACACCCTGCTCAACATAACCTTCCATACTAGGGGAAACATAATGAGGGGCATTTGTAACCTCCTTATCCATAGCAGTCTATGTAGGACCCTGACTCTTAGGATTCAGTGGGCACTTATATTATGGGATAAAGAGGCACAATTACTAGATCATGGTGGTATAAAGGATTTGTATAGTGGAGCTACAACATACTTGTTAGTTTGTGGTGAGCCACTAATAACAGTAAGATTAATAGAATATTTTTGATGAGATTTATCGACTCTTATTCCACACATCTAATGGTAAAGAGGTTGTTTGCTAGTAGTCTGATGTCCGAAGTCTCCTTCCTCTTCTAAGTTACTATCCACAAACAAATTGCCCTCAAGTATCATTTAACAACTAAAGGATGGGAGTGAACTATAATTAGTATAATCCAGGGTCAATGAAGGAACTAAATGATAATGAACATCAATCATATCATCATCCAAAGACTCATACTTGATAGTCAAAGAAGAAGTGTAAAGGTGCGAAGGGAGAGGAATTTGAATGTCAAAGTTTCTCAGAGGGCGACTCGACTCTCTAACTCTACCTATACCTCATCCTCCCCGACCTCTACTAGGGGAAACATCATGGCTGACTACAAACTAAAAAGATGATTTATCAAAATTTGTAATGGAATGATGTATCATGTAAAAGTTATTGTATAGGACCCTATGCAGGTGACTGTAGAAGACCCTATATAATGCTAGTAGATATCACTAGTGATTGGGTAGGGGGAGGTCTACGAGTCTTCTGAGGTACGTAATTCTCGGCATCATCATAAATAGAGATCTTAAGCATGGAAAAAAGTTGAGTATCCCCATTAATGGAATACTTCACACCATTCCTTATATATTTCATACATTGGTGCAAGGTAGACAGTGCCATTCCATATTCATGAATCTAAGGCTTTCCTAAGAGAGCCCTTTATGAAGTATCAGCTTCAATCACATAAAACTTTGCCTCAATTAGAAAATTTCTAAACTTTGAAAGTTTGATGGGGATGTTAAGCCCTATGAACTTAGTCCCAAACTAACCAAGAGGGGGGGGTGAATTGGTATTTTAAAAACTTCTTTTTAAACAAAGAAATAAAATCACATAAACCAAATCACACCACAAAATAATGCGGAATTTAAAAGTGCGGAAGCAAGAAAAAGAACACAGAAATTTATAGTGGTTCGGTCGACTCGACCTACGTCCACTCCTTGGAGGCACCCTCCAAGTATTGCACTACACAAAAAGTGACTCTCCTTTAGCCCCCACGGCTAGGTGGAGAAACCCTCACAAGAACCTCCTTTTTGCCACCCCGGCAAGGCAGAGAACCTATCTCCTTTTGCTTCCTCCTGAAGCTGGCAGAGAACCAGAACTAAAAGCAAAGCTCCTTACCTCTACCGACCCTTCCACGGACGAGAAACTCTAGACGAAGATGACGCAGAGAGATCCTTGAAGCAACCCTTGTGAAACCCCTCACAAGCTCCCCCTCACAAGATCCTCTCTCTCTCTTCTCTCTCTCTTTCTCTCCTCAAGGCCTTCTTAGGTCAAGGAAGCAGCCAAAAGATCTCTTAAAAACGTTGAACAAGAAGCTCTTAAATAGAAGAGCTCCAAAAGAGCTCATTAATTGCAAGTTGCCGACAATATCGTCCAGGCCGATATGGATATCGGCCTGGCTGATCAATACAAATCAATGAAGATCGGCCAGAGCATAGCCCTGGATGTAAAGCTGGACGATTGAAAATTGGCTTGATCGTCCAGGCCGATCTTACGATCGTCCTGACCGATCAGTTCAAATCAGAGGAAAATCTTCCTGACAATAGCCCTGAATACCGGCTGGCCGATATTGATCGTCCTGAAGTAACTTAAGGTTTTTGACTAGATCGTCCTGGCCGATCTTGCGATCGTCCAGGACGATATGATCGTATCAATCATCCTTAATTACTTCCTTGATTTCCTGAACAATTATGGCATAAATTGTTAATATCGTCCAGGCCGATACAAAGATCGTCCTGGCCGATAATTTAAAGATATGGTATACCATACTTGTCTATGGCGGCTACTTATTTCTGTTTTGAGCTTATCGTCCTGGCCGATACACGTATCGTCCAGGACGATCTGTTAACGTCGACTGCCTTAATTAAGAATCCTTAATTAGACTTTCTGTTTTAAGCTGATCGGCCAGGCCGATCAAAGAAATCGTCCTGGCCGATATGAGTAAAAATAGAATTTCTAAGTCTCTCAAGTGTGTGTGTGAAGGGTTACAAAGCATCAGTCTTTTAGACTATTACAAGAGGACTCAAAAGGTAAAAAACAAAAGTACAGACTGACTCAACCCTAAACCTACGCATTTCTGAACTTGGCTCCTTTTTTATTGTCCGATCGTCGATTCCTGAAAAGTTAGAAGCAACAAGCTGTCCAAGAAAAGCAGTGTTTGTCAATCATCAAAACATAAGACATGAAAAATAGATTTGCAACAATCTCCCCCTTTTTGATGATGGCAAAACACAAGTAGGACAAAAATAGATTCATTAGAAAACAAAGTTACAACATCAATTTTTTTTTTTCTACCATACCCTATCCTACTCCCCCTTTTTGTCATCACAAAAAGAGAGTCCAGAAACAGCAGAGAAAAGAAGAAAGAAGAAAAACAAACATCACGAAAGACAAAAAAGACAAGAAACAATAACTCAAAGTACAAACTAAAAGAATGAGGGATCCTGATCATCAGATGGAGGAGGTGGAGGTGGCTGCTGAAAGTAACTGGCAAGGGTAGTAAACTGAGCATTGAACCAGGCGATGTCCTGGTCATGCTGCTGCTGCTGGTGTAATATCAATAATCTGCTCCAGGATCGTCCAGGACGATCTGGATCGTCCTGGGACGATCAGTTGTAAGTTTGCTCCAGAATTGGCCCAGAAGTGTTCCAGGTGATTTTCTGTAGGTATCGTCCAGGCCGATTGGAGACATCAGCCAGGCCGATAGCTACTGTAGAAAATATCGGCCAGACAACAGCCCTGGGAGGATTCCAGGACGATCCTTTTGGTCGGATCGTCCCGGGACGATGTCGCGATCGGCCGGGCCGATCTGAGTATTACTTAAGGGAATTCAGCTGTTTTGAGGAGAGAGAAAATCAAAAATAAATATCTGATTTACTGTTCTGAGGAGAGAGAAAAAGAAGATTTTGGAAAAGTTAATTTCGGGAAGACGCGGAGCCGTTTTCGTTCGAAGTGACTGTTCGAGAAGTTGTTGTGCTCGAGGTAAGGCACATTCCACCTTTCTCAATTTTCAGTTCCGTCGCGTTTGGCGGTAATTTCTGTCCGGATTTCGTTTCCGTTACGGTTTTTCGTCCGTATCTTTTAATTGGTTCAGTTTTTACCGCGTAACTTTTCGTATATTGTTGACGTGCCGAGTGTGCACATTTTGGTTATTTTCCGAAGATTTTTGTCCGGGTATTTTTGAATCGGCGATGTTTTTCGTAGACTACAATTTTCTGTGAAATTGTAAATTCTCTGTGCAGTAGAATAAATGTTCTGGAATATGATTATCTATATTCTGTGCGAATTCGGTAAATTTTCTTTGCAGGAAATTTTGTGTAAATTCTGTATACTGCCGTTGTGCTGCCCGATTTTTGGGTAATTTCTGATTTCTCCGGATTTCTTCTGAATTGAAATGCTATGTGTATAAGCTATAAAAAGGGAGTTATAAGGGGCCTGAATCCTATGAGATTCAGTTAGTGTCGGGGAAATCTGAAATGAGCTCAAAATCTGAAATCTGATATCTGTTCTGTTCCGGATCCGATGAATTCTGTTCTGGTGCTATAAGCACATCTGTTCTGGTGCTGTGAGCACAAAGGGAGGTATAAGGGGCCTGGATCCTATGAGATTCAGTCAGTGTCTGGGAAGGGAGGCATAAGGGGTCGGAATCCGTAGAGATTCCGTCAGTGTCAGGGCAAGATATGAATGACATATGAATCTGTTCTGTTTTATGTATCTGTTCTGTACGCAATTGTGATTCTGATATGATATGATCTGTAAATTCTGATTTCTGATTTCTGTATAATTCTGACTCTGTTGATTTATTCTGTTCTGTGATCTGATCTGTACGACTCTGATTCTGATTTGATATCTGTCCGTATAAGTTCTGATTTTTGATTCTATTCTGATTCGAGATCCGATTATGTTCCAATTTCTGATATGATTTCTATCTGATGAATTTAGTTTTGGTTTCTGAGAATTTAGATTGGTGGTTTGTTGCTTTGCTGAGCTGTTGAGCTCACCCTTGCTTTCTGGTGGTTTTCAGGTTCTGGGAAAGGGAAGGAAGTCCAGGAATAGAGTTTAGAGTTCTGATCAGTATAGGTACTTTTGTACTTTTAATTTTTGTACAGTCATGGCTTTTCTGTTCTGTCTTTCTTTCTGTTGAAAGCCATGTACTGTTCTGTAGATAATTATTTTGAGGAAATGAAAAGATAGATGTTTTGTTCCGCTGTGTTTGATGATTTATAGTAGCTCTGTTATTCTGTGTTTTTATGCTTGTTGAGTTTGAGTATTTGGAAGATCAGTTCAGCAACCAAACTCCAAAGCCAGATCCTGGATAAGAAGGTTTCGTCGCGATCCGGTTCGGGCGGGATCCGTCCCCGTCGGGTTGGGTCGTGACAAGCTTTTTAGTGGTATCAGAGCACTGGTTTTGGAAACTGGTTGGATTGTAAAACAGAGCTCTAGGAAGTGATCAGTGAGTCTGTCAGGGGGTAGTTTTGGGTCGTTTGGCTTTTTATTGTGTTGTTTTTGTGTTGTTTTTGTGATAGTTTTCCGGATTTTCTGGATTTTTCTGTATGAATCAGCCAGACCCAGACATGACAGACGGGCAGAGTGCCGATCAGGCAGCACCAGTGGGGAGTACAGCCCCAGTGGTCGGTGCTGATACACTGTCTCAGTTTGCTTCACTTGTTGCTCAGATGATGAGCGAGACTCAGAGCAGAGCTTCTACTGTTAGATCTGAGGACATTGATCGACATCTGCAGTTATTTTTGAGGTTGAAGCCTCCGAGATTTGAGGGCGCTGTTGAGCCCAGAGCAGCCGAGGAGTGGCTGAGGAGGTTGGAAAAGACTTTTGATGGAATGCAGTGTCCTGCAGATAGGAAGGTTTCGTTAGCTGTTTTTCTGTTAGACGGAGAGGCTGAGCACTGGTGGGACGGCCAGCAGGCAGCCAGATTTCAGGGTAGACTGAACTCTTTGATCACTTGGGAAGAGTTCACTGAGGTATTCAGAGACTGGTTTGTTCCTCCTTCTGCACGACAGCAGATGCAGGAGAGTTTTCTGAGGCTTGTTCAGGGGAGCAAGACGGTGATGCAGTACGAGGCTGAGTTTACTGCATTGGCCAGGTACGCTCCGCAGCTGGTCAGCACTTCTGCTGAGAGGTGCTACAGATTTCTGAGAGGATTACGAGACACTTTGAGGCAGCCTCTGATACCATTCAGGATCACTGACTTCGCTGAGCTTGTGGAGCGAGCTCGTCTGATTGAGAATGACATGACGGCTACTCAGCAGCGGTGGACTGCAAGTAGGAAGAGATTTGGAGGTGATACTTCTGGCAGCGGTTCCTCTGGGAAGAGGAGATTTGTTCCTGGATCTGGATCTGGAGATTCCAGAAGGAGCGGAGGATCGTCTGGTACTGTTACCAGTACGACTAGTTCTGGATCTGTCAGTACGGCACCTGTATGCCAGAGTTGTGGACGGCGACACCATGGCCAGTGCTACAGGATAGCTGGTCTTTGTTTCAGATGTGGTCAGCCGAGACATAGGATTGCAGAATGTCCACAGACTGGATTTGATCGGCGTTCTGAGTACCGATCTGAGGGTTTTGTCAGACCTGCCGGTTCAGTAGGAAGACCGAGGACTGTTCCTCCTCGCCCTGAGGGATTTTCTGGTAGAGGTGGTAGTACTAGTTCGGGACCACGGAGACCACCTACGACTCCCTCTGAGCAGAGTAGTTCTATTGCTTCAGCTCCTGTTCCCGTTCAGCCACGAGTTTACAGTCTGAGTCAGCAGGAGGCTCGAGATGCTCCGGATGTTGTGACAGGTACGATTCACATTTCTGATCAGCCCTGTCGTGTTTTGTTTGACTCTTGAGCTAGTCACTCGTTTCTTTCCGAGCATTATTTTAACCGAATCCAGATGCCTTTGTTTTCTCTGCCGGTTTCTTTGTCTGTGATTTTACCGGCTGAAAGTAATTTGATTGCCCGCAAGTTTTATTTGTGTGAGATTGACATTGCTGGCAAAAAGTGGAAATCTAGCTTGATTTTGTTGCCGATTTCTTCGTATGATGTGATTCTGGGAATGGATTGGCTGAGTCTGTATGAAGCCCAGATTGATTGTCTGAAGAAGCAAGTGAGTTTGCTTATGGCTGGAGAGAGAGTTGTATTTCAGGGATTACGAGGTGTTCTCTCCAGTCTGATTTCAGCGTTGGAGGTAAGTAGGATGTGGAAGAAAGGATGCCCAGTATTTTTGGCTTCGGTGCGGGATCTGAACCTAGAGGTTGGTTCTGTTTCTGAGATCCCTGTGGTACGGGAGTTTGCTGATGTTTTTCCTGAAGAGTTGGTTGGTTTACCTCCGGATAGAGATGTGGAGTTCTCTATCGATATTTTTCCGGGTACCGCTCCAATATCAAAAGCTCCGTACAGGATGGCACCGAAAGAACTTTCTGAGTTGAAAGTTCAGCTTCAGGAGTTAGTTGACAGAGGTTTTGTGCGTCCTAGTGTTTCACCCTGGGGAGCACCTGTTTTATTTATGAAGAAGAAGGACGTTACACTCCGTATGTGTATTGATTACAGAGATTTGAACAAGGTTACGATCAAGAACAAGTATCCTTTGCCTCGGATTGATGACTTGTTTGATCAACTTTCCGGATCTTCAGTATTTTCGAAGATTGATTTGAGATCCGGATATTATCAGGTGAAGGTGAAGGAGGCTGATGTAGTGAAGACCGCTTTCAGTACTCGGTACGGGCACTACGTGTTTTTGGTTATGCCTTTCGGAGTAACCAATGCGCCTGCGATTTTCATGAATTTGATGAACCGAGTGTTCAGGGAGTATTTGGATCAGTTTGTGATCATCTTCATCGACGATATTCTGGTATATTCTGCATCTGAGGATGATCATGCCAGACATTTGAGGATTGTGTTGGAGACTTTGAGGAGGCATCAGCTGTATGCCAAGTTCTCCAAGTGTGAATTCTGGCTGAAGAGCATTTCTTTTCTGGGGCATGTGATTAGCGGAGAAGGCATTTCTGTAGATCCCCAGAAGATTCAGGCAGTTGCTGATTGGCCAAGGCCAACTACGGTATTTGAGGTACGTAGTTTCTTGGGCATGGCCGGATATTATAGGAAATTTGTGAAAGGATTTTCACAGATTTCGACTCCTCTGACGAGACTGACGCAGAAGTCAGTACCTTTTGTTTGGACACCGGAGTGTGAAGCTAGTTTTCAGAGATTGAAGGATTGTCTGACTTCAGCTCCAGTGTTGTCACTTCCGTCAGGTACGGAAGTTTTTTAGGTGTTCAGTGATGCTTCACTGAAAGGACTGGGTTGTGTCCTGATGCAGCATGGTCAGGTAATTACTTATGCTTCGAGACAGTTAAAACCACATGAGAAGAATTATCCGACGCATGATTTGGAGTTAGCTGCAGTAGTTTTTGCTTTGAAGATTTGGCGTCATTACCTGTATGGCGTCAGATGTGAGATCTTTACTGATCATAAGAGCCTGAAGTATATTTTTACTCAGAAGGATCTGAATTTGAGGCAAATACGGTGGCTCGAGTTGATCAAGGACTATGATTTGACTATTCAGTATCAGCCTGGGAAGGCAAATGTGGTAGCGGACGCTCTGAGCAGGAAATCATCTAGATTGTCAGGTTTGCAGCTTACCTGTGATGACTTTCTGATTCGTGATTTGGAGCGATTGCAGTTGGAGGTGATTTCCTCCAGTGGTTTGGAGTTAGCTCAGATGAGTATTCAGTCTTCTTTGGAAGCACGGATTCAAGAAGCCCAGAAGTCAGATTCTGATTATTCGAAGTTGATTGCTCAGATTGGATCTGGTAAGACTCCTGAACTTCGAATTTCTGATTCTGGTGCTATTTTCTGTAAGAACAGGTTGTGGGTACCTGTGTTTGGAGATTTGAGGCAGGAGATTCTGTACGAATCTCATCATTCAGGCTACACTGTTCATCCAGGCAGTGGTAAGATGTATGCTGATATGAAGCTTTTGTTTTGGTGGCCTGGGATGAAGAAGGATGTGGCAGAGTTTGTGTCGAGATGCGAAGCCTGTCAGTTGGTGAAGGCAGAGCATCAGCGACCAGGTTGACTGTTGCAGTCGTTGCCTATCCCTGAGTGGAAATGGGAGGAGGTAACGATGGATTTTGCGATGGGTTTTCCTCGATCTAAACAAGGACACGATGCTATTTGGGTGGTTGTGGATCGATTGACGAAGTCAGCCCATTTTCTTCCGATCAGACAGACGGATTCAGTTGAACGCTTGGCACAGATATATGTGAAGGAGATAGTCAGATTGCACGGTGTGCCTCGTGTGATTGTTTCTGATCGAGATGGACGTTTTACTTCCAGACTTTGGAAAGGCATTCAGCAAGGCTTGGGTACGAAACTGCATTTCAGTACAGCCTTTCATCCTCAGACCGACGGACAGTCTGAGAGGACTATTCAGGTACTGGAAGATCTGTTGAGACTTTGTGTTCTGGACTTTAGCGGAAGCTGGGAAGATCATATTCCGCTGATTGAGTTTGCTTATAACAACAGTTTTCAGTCCAGTATCGGTATGGCACCGTACGAGGCTCTGTATGGCAGGAAGTGTCGTACTCCTTTGACTCTGACGGAGGTCGGAGATAGGCAGGCTTTGGGGCCACTTTTGCTGATGAAACTGCTCAGAAGATCAATTTGATAAGAGAAAGATTGAAAGCGGCTCAAGATCGACAGCAGAAGTATTACAATCAGAAGCACAGATTTGTTGAGTTTCAGGTTGGTGACTTTGTGTATGTCAAAGTCAGCCCGATGAAAGGTGTGAGCAGATTTGGTCAGGTAAGCAAGCTTAGTCCGAGATATGTTGGACCTTTTGAAGTTTTGGAAAGAACTGGAAAATCTGCTTATCGCCTATTGCTTTCTGATTCTATGCCTGATGTGCATAATGTGTTTCATGTATCCACTTTGAGGAAGTGGGTTTCAGACTCTGGGAAGAAAGTATCAGCTGATGAGGTTGAGATTCAGGAGAATCTGACGTACAAGGAAGAGCCAGAGTTGATTTTGGCGTACGACGTCCGGAAGTTAAGAAATAAAGAGATTCCGATGGTTAAAGTCTAGTGGAAGCACCGGACTGCACGGGAAGCGACTTGGGAAAAGGAGTATGACATGAGACGGTCATACCCGTATTTATTTTGATTGAGTTTGGATTGGATAATGTCGAGGATGACATTTTTCCGAGTTGGGGAGATTGTAATATCAATAATCTGCTCCAGGATCGTCCAGGACGATCTGGATCGTCCTGGGACGATCAGTTGTAAGTTTGCTCCAGAATTGGCCCAGAAGTGTTCTAGGTGATTTTCTGTAGGTATCGTCCAGGCCGATTGGAGACATCGGCCAGGCCGATAGCTACTGTAGAAAATATCGGCCAGACAACAGCCCTGGGAGGATTCCAGGACGATCCTTTTGGTCGGATCGTCCCGGGACGATGTCGCGATCGGCCGAGCCGATCTGAGTATTACTTAAGGGAATTCAGCTATTTTGTGGAGAGAGAAAATCAAAAATAAATATCTGATTTACTGTTCTGAGGAGAGAGAAAAAGAAGATTTTGGAAAAGTTGATTTCGGGAAGACGCGGAGCCGTTTTCGTTCGAAGTGACTGTTCGAGAAGTTGCTGTGCTCGAGGTAAGGCACATTCCGCCTTTCTCAATTTTCAGTTCCGTCGCGTTTGGCGGTAATTTCTGTCCGGATTTCGTTTTCGTTACGGTTTTTCGTCCGTATCTTTTGATTGGTTCAGTTTTTACCGCGTAACTTTTCGTATATTGTTGACGTGCCGAGTGTGCACATTTTGGTTATTTTCCGAAGATTTTTGTCCGGGTATTTTTGAATCGGCGATGTTTTTCGTAGACTACAATTTTCTGTGAAATTGTAAATTCTCTGTGCAGTAGAATAAATGTTCTGGAATATGATTATCTATATTCTGTGCGAATTCGGTAAATTTTCTTTGCAGGAAATTTTGTGTAAATTCTGTATACTGCCGTTGTGCTGCCCGATTTTTGGGTAATTTCTGATTTCTCTGGATTTCTTCTGAATTGAAATGCTATGTGTATAAGCTATAAAAAGGGAGTTATAAGGGGCCTGAATCCTATGAGATTCAGTTAGTGTCGGGGAAATCTGAAATGAGCTCAAAATCTGAAATCTGATATCTGTTCTGTTCCAGATCCGATGAATTCTGTTCTGGTGCTATAAGCACATCTGTTCTGGTGCTGTGAGCACAAAGGGAGGTAAAAGGGGCCTAGATCCTATGAGATTCAGTTAGTGTCTGGGAAGGGAGGCATAAGGGGCCGGAATCCTTAGAGATTCCGTCAGTGTTAGGGCAAGCTATGAATGACATATGAATCTGTTCTATTTTCTGTATCTGTTATGTACGCAATTGTGATTCTGATATGATATGATCTGCAAATTCTGATTTCTGTATAATTCTGACTCTGTTGATTTATTCTGTTCTGTGATCTGATCTGTACGACTCTGATTCTGATTTGATATCTGTCCGTATAAGTTCTGATTTTCGATTCTGTTCTGATTCGAGATCCGATTCTGTTCCAATTTCTAATATGATTTCTGTCTGATGAATTTAGTTTTGGTTTCTGAGAATTTAGATTGGTGGTTTGTTGCTTTGCTGAGCTGTTGAGCTCACCCTTGCTTTCTGGTGGTTTTCAGGTTCTGGGAAAGGGAAGGAAGTCCAGGAATTGAGTTCAGAGTTCTGATCAGTATAGGTACTTTTGTACTTTTGATTTTTGTACAGTCATGGCTTTTCTGTTCTGTCTTTCTTTCTGTTGAAAGCCATGTACTGTTCTGTAGATGATTATTTTGAGGAAATGAAAAGATAGATGTTTTGTTCCGCTGTGTTTGATGATTTATAGTAGCTCTGTTGTTCTGTGCTTTTGTGCCTGTTGAGTTTGAGTATTTGGAAGATCAGTTCAGCAACCAAACTCCAAAGCCAGATCCTGGATAAGAAGGTTTCGTCGCGATCCGGTTCGGGCGGGATCCGTCCCCGTCGGGTCGGGTCGTGACAGCTGGTGAGTAAGAAAGCTGTCAAATCGAGCTAAATCCTCAGCGCGGTGATGCTCGTAACAGGCAATGTCCTCAGAGTGTTGCTGCTCCTGGGCAGCAACATATGCATCAAATCGGGTCTCCCATCGATCAAATCTCTCAATCAACTGATCAACCGGTGAGTGTTGGTGGAGAGGGACAGGGTCAGGAAAGGGAGCTGGAGCGGGAGCCTCCTCCTCTCGAGCCCCCTGAGGTTCCTCAGGGTGGAGACGAGTACTGTGAAGGGTGCTGAAGGAGTTGTTTGAGTAGAAGCGAGTTGGAAGGTTTGGTGGTATAGGATATTGAAGTTGGTATTTAGTTTCAAGAACATAGACTATGATGTGTCCTAAGGCTAGATTTGGCTTTCTTCTGTGGCCTGGATCGCGAATTGTTGTTAGGTGATCAATGTAACGAAAAAATAGGTCAGCAGTGTTGAATTCCCTATGAGCCATGATATAGAAGGTAGTGAGGGAAAGTAGAGGGGTAATGTGGACACGGTCGCCGGCTTTTGGAATGACGGAGGTGCGAAGGACATGTTGGATTGTCCTAGCATCTCTGACTAAAGAGCTAGTCTCTCCATCATGGTAACGGACATTAGTCTGGCGAAGAAAGTGATTTGTCGTGGACCAGTCAAGATCAGGGTCAAGGGCAATTAAGTGCAGCTTATCTCCGGTGGTGGATAGCTGTAAGAGATCAACACAGTCCTGATATGTGATTTCGACAGGGCGTTGATTCACATAGGAGGACAGGGCTGTGAAGGTGGAGTTGATGCGCAGGTTTGCAAAAAATTCTAGAAGGAACTCAGAATTGAAGGGGAAAACAAGAGACAGAATGAAACAAAGGGAAGTGTGAGCGAAGAGATCCATTACTGGGTAAGAGATGTGGACTGGATTGATAATTCTGGAAACAGTAATTCCACATTCTTTATAGCGATGATATGCAGCTTCATCTTCTGCTTCACGGAAACGAGGGTCAACCCTTGCCCTCGAGGAACTTCTAGAGGTCTGACGGACGCGCTTCCCACCAACCATTTGAGAGAACTTAAGCAAAAACACAAAGGAGAAAGGATGAGGAGTGAAAAACATGGCTGGATCGACCTGAATTTAAAGAAACGTCCATATCGTCCTGGCCGATCGCGGAATCGTCCAGGCCGATATGTGTCAATAATTACGTACAGGCCGATTGGTCAAAAAGGCGGTCCAATCGTCCGGGCCGATCAGATATCGGCCAGGCCGATTAGACACAGGCTATCGGCCCGAGGAGTCAGTCCGGACGACCGTTGAAAAAGCAGATCATCCGGGCTGATTAGGTGTATCGTCCAGGACGATGCACAATAATTGATCGTACCGGCCGAAGTTAAAACGTTTTAAATGCTTGCCACGTGTATCGTCCAGGACGAACAGTGGATCGGCCCGGCTGATGGTCCAATAATGGATCGTCCGGGGCTGAATTTAAAGATCAAAACGTACTGACACGTGGATCGTCCAGGACGATCCAGTGTATCGGCCAGGACGATGCACATAGAATGCATCGGCCAGATAAATTTACTATCGGCCAGGACTATCATCATGAGTTTGATCAAATCGTCCAGGACGATAATGTATCGGCCAGGACGATGAATTTCAGTAAGCACAGCAAAAAGGTCAGCATATGGATTTTTGAAAGAATTTGTCATATCGGCCAGGACGATAAAAATATCGGCCAGGCCGATGTGACTAGTATTTGAAATCAAGAAAAGAATGGTGGTGATCAAGACCCTCAAAAATAAAACACAAGAAAAGATAGTCAAAGACACAAAAATAAATAAAACAAACACCGAATATTTTTGGATTTTAATTTTTCTATTTTTTTTTGTTTTATGGAGGGATCATATGAGAATTCTTTTCATGAATTTAATTTTTTTAAAGTTTTTAGGAGATCAAGAGGTTTAACAAAATCCAATTAGAAGAAGGTAGAAAAACTGATTCCATTTACCCTAGATCGGATATTCTTCAGGGTACAAAATTCTCTTAAAAACAACAGAGTCCTGACTCGGAATAACAAAAAGAATAAGAAGATCCAATCAAGACTTGTTACCAACTAAAATATCTCATAAGTAATAAACCAAAATAGTTTTTCTCAATCATGGAATTTGAAATCAAATCTTTGAACGTATCACATAATTAATGAGTTTTCTAAGTTTTAAGAGTTTTACCAAAGAGATGATAGCTTGCATTTAGTGGGCTAATTTTATGCCTCTTGTCACTTTTATTGGCTCTTTGAGCATCTTTTGATTTTTGATACACTTTTGTGTATATAGCTTTCTTTTCAATTTGGCTTTATTGGCCTCCTTCATTTTTAACTTTTGCAAGCTAAAAAATCTTTAATATACCCTTAAAAAAACTTAGTTGTGAGTATATCCTCCAAATATTAGAGAATAGGAGCTCTCTCTCTAACATAGGGAAGAACAATCCACAATACAAAATCAAAATCACGTGATAACTGCAATGGTAAGATTTCAAAAGCTTGAATGATATCAAAGCATTTTGACTATTATGCATAAGATGTTTTAATGTAGCAAGATTTAGAAAGAGATCTTAAAAAGCCATTGGTTAAACTGAGTTTAGACTTTTGTTTTATAGAAGAAAATCATGCCACTGAACAAAGTCAGAAGAAAGAAAAAGGAAACATCAACAGTTTACTCCCTTTAACCAATTTTAAAAAGCTAAACCCTATCTCCAAAAACTCCAATATTTAAAAGCTTGAGAAGTTTTATCATATAAAAGCCCAAAATAAAGACCAAAGTAAAAAAAACAAAAACAACAACTTAAAAGAAAACAGCACAAAGTGAACACAAAAATAAAAAAACATACAAAAAGAAACTAAAGATTTCAAGCAAGTGATAAAGCAAAGGATTTAAGCAATTGAGCTGCAAGCCTCCTTATCTTTAGTTACCTTATGCTCCCACGAGGTCTTTGGTGAGAGCACTCCTGCAAAACTCAACAACAGTCAGTTTTAGGAACCCAAACAGATTTGGGCTCCTTCTTAGGAAATGTAGAGTGCAATGTAGATATGGTATGCTTTGAATCATGCATCTTAGGTCTCCACACCCAATGTGTACTGCGGTGAACTGTGCAAGTGTGTGAGATGTGTCCTACCATGCCACAAGAAAAACATTGAACTCCAGGAAAAGGTTTTCTTAAATGGTTTGGATAAAAATGCCTCTTCCTAGATTCTGGCCTTTGATTAAAAGTCGGTGTCATCCTAGCTTTCTTACATAAATCATTTTGAATTCTCAAGTTAGTTCTTTTTAATGCATCATTCTCAATCCTCAAATCTTTTTCAATCTCTTTAGATTTCTTAAGATCATCATTAAGTGAGGTGTGTGAAGCTTTTAATGCATTACTTTTCTCAACTAATTCCAAATGCTTCTTGTTTAATTCATCAAATTCATCAAGGAGAGCCATGTGATTTGAATCAATCGTTGCATGATCTTTGAGAAAAACTTCATGCTCTTTTTGTAGATTTGAATGTTCTAATTTTAGGCTAGCATGAGTTTTCTTAAGTTTTTTGTATGATGTATGGATTTTTTCACAAATTTCAAACAATTCATCATAGGTTGGTCTACATACCTCTTCCTCATCACTTTGATTTTCTCCCATGAAACACAAGTTTGTAGTTTCTTCCTCTGGTTCAGTCTCAGAGGAATCAGTACCAGATTCTGCCCAGAAGCCTCTTTGGATTTTCTTATTCTCCTTCCTAGACTTAGCTTTCTCCTCATTTTTTTCTTTTCTTTGCTTGATTGATCTTGAAGTGTGGGACAATCGGCTCTTACATGTCCCGATTTCCTGCATTCAAAACAAACAACATCAGAAGATCCTTTAATATGTTTATGATCCTTACATTTTCTCCAATTTTGATGATGCTTTTGTTTCTTCCTTAGAAAGCTTTTGAATTGCCTTGTGATGAAGGCAACTCCATCGCTTTCAGACCCGGAAGATTCAGAATCCGATTTTTGTGCCTTCAATGCAATTGTTTTCTCCTTTTTCTTCTCACCTGCATCAAGATTTCTTTGATTCACCCCTTGCTCGTAAGCAATGAGTGAGCCAAGCAAGTTATCAATAGAATAGGTGTTTAAATCTTTAGATTCAGTGATTGCAGTAATTTTTGCATCATAAGAAGAAGGCAAGCATCTCAAAATCTTGTTAACTTTTTCATAGTTCGAAAGTTCTTTTCCTAGTGCATGCAATGAAGTAGCAATCTGAGTAAACCTAGTGTACATGTCAGAAATCGATTCATGAGGTTTCATACGAAAAAGTTTGTAGTCATGTAAGAGAATGTTTAAATGGGATTGTTTAACTTCATTAGTGCCTTCATAAGTAATGCACAATTTATCCCAAATTTCTTTACCAGTCTTGCAAGTTGAAACACGCATGTAATCCTCAGATTTTAAAGCACAGAAAAAACAATTCAAACATTTCGCATTTAGTTGAGCTAAATCTCGTTCATCAAAAGTCCATTCGGTAAAAGCAACTTCAGTTTTAAAATCGTTAATTTCACGAGAAGGTGGAGAATAACCTTCTTGAATAAGCATCCACATGTGATAATCAGTAGATTGTAGAAAAGTTGACATGCGAGTTTTCCAAAAATCAAAAGGTAGGTTATCGAACAGAGGAGGTCGGGTAATAGAATACCCTTCCGTAGTGTTGCGATTCCCAAAGTTAGACATGAATCAAATTCAAAAAGTTTTCAAACTTTAATTTTCGAATCAGGCTCTGATACCACTTGAAAGTTCGATGGGGATGTTAAGCCCTATGAACTTAGTCCCAAACTAACCAAGAGGGGGGGGGGGTGAATTGGTATTTTAAAAACTTCTTTTTAAACAAAGAAATAAAATCACATAAACCAAATTACACCACAAAATAATGCGGAATTTAAAAGTGCGGAAGCAAGAAAAAGAACACAGAAATTTATAGTGGTTCGGTCGACTCGACCTACGTCCACTCCTTGGAGGCACCCTCCAAGTATTACACTACACAAAAAGTGACTCTCCTTTAGCCCCCACGGCTAGGTGGAGAAACCCTCACAAGAACCTCCTTTTTGCCACTCCGGCAAGGCAGAGAACCTATCTCCTTTTGCTTCCTCCTGAAGCTGGCAGAGAACCAGAACTAAAAGCAAAGCTCCTTACCTCTACCGACCCTTCCACGGACGATAAACTCTAGACGAAGATGATGCAGAGAGATCCTTGAAGCAACCCTTGTGAAACCCCTCACAAGCTCCCCCTCACAAGATCCTCTCTCTCTCTTCTCTCTCTCTTTCTCTCCTCAAGGCCTTCTTAGGTCAAGGCAGCAGCCAAAAGATCTCTTAAAAACGTTGAACAAGAAGCTCTTAAATAGAAGAGCTCCAAAAGAGCTCATTAATTACAAGTTGCTGACAATATCGTCCAGGCCGATATGGATATCGGCCTGGCCGATCAATACAAATCAATGAAGATCGGCCAGAGCATAGCCCTGGATGTAAAGCTGGACGATTGAAAATTGGCTTGATCGTCCAGGCCGATCTTACGATCGTCCTGACCGATCAATTCAAATCAGAGGAAAATCGTCCTGACAATAGCCCTGAATACGGGCTGGCCGATATTGATCGTCCTGAAGTAACTTAAGGTTTTTGACTAGATCGTCCTGGCCGATCTTGCGATCGTCCAGGACGATATGATCGTATCAATCATCCTTAATTACTTCCTTGATTTCCTGAACAATTATGGCATAAATTGTTAATATCGTCCAGGCCGATACGAGGATCGTCCTGGCCGATAATTTAAAGATATGGTATACCATACTTGTCTATGGCGGCTACTTATTTCTGATTTGAGCTTATCGTCCTGGCCGATACACGTATCGTCCAGGACGATCTGTTAACGTCGACTGCCTTAATTAAGAATCCTTAATTAGACTTTCTGTTTTAAGCTGATCGGCCAGGCCGATCAAAGAAATCGTCCTGGCCGATATGAGTAAAAACAGAATTTCTAAGTCTCTCAAGTGTGTGTGTGAAGGGTTACAAAGCATCAGTCTTTTAGACTATTACAAGAGGACTCAAAAGGTAAAAAACAAAAGTACAGACTGAATCAACCCTAAACCTACGCATTTCTGAACTTGGCTCCTTTTTGATTGTCCGATCGTCGATTCCTGAAAAGTTAGAAGCAACAAGCTGTCCAAGAAAAGCAGTGTTTGTCAATCATCAAAACATAAGACATGAAAAATAGATTTGCAACAAACTTCAAAGGTAGGGTGATAGACCCTAGACCACGCTAGCCTTACTCATTGAAGTTTTTCAATATAATCTTGTTAGAAGTAAGCTTCAAATGATCGAGGGAGACGTCCTTAAAAGTATTATAGCTTAGGAAGTTAACTGAAGCCCCGTGTTCAATGAGGACCCTGTTCAACTCATAACCATTGACTTCAATAGTGACCTACAAGGCACGATTGTGCTTAGAAGTCCCTAAGAAAAGATCATGATCTGAAAAGGTAATGCATGGTATCTTCTCAAATAACATGCATCCCCAATAGATTCAGAGGTAAAGAAGACTTGATAAGACTCTAGCTTAAACAACACTTTCACTAAAGTCTCTCTCAAGTCAGGAGACATCATCAAAGCGTTATAAATACTAAGAAGGGAATGAATTTTCATTAAGTGAGTGAACACATTATAATTAACCACCATCTGAGGGCCCTTTCCCTTCTCCCTAGATTGTTCTTGGGAAGAAGGGATAGGATCAATCGTTTTTTTTTTTTTTTTTTTTTTTTTTTTTGAAGAAATGCAAATTGCATTAAAATAAAAAAGAAACAAAAGACGTAGATACAAATAGGAGTCACATTCTTCCTTCACCAATTGAGTAAAAGGTTTAGGAAGTTCACTCTCACTAAACAAATCCCAAATGAAATCATACGAAAAAGCTAATTTGGAACAATAATCGGCCAACTTATTACAAACTCTAGGTAAAAAATAGAAAAAAACATTATTTCAATCACTAAAAATCAAAGAATCTTCATTATGAATGCTCCCACCAAGTTCCCTCGATTTGCTATACAAATTGTGAAGAAATTGGATCACATTCATGTTGTCTCCCTCTATGATAATACCTTTAGCATCTTTCCAATTTTCCATTAACACATCCTTTAGAACTTTGAAAGCTAATAACTCAATCTATAGTATGTCCCAATGAACTCCACTACAGCCAAAACCTATAATAAATCTGCCTCTACTGTCACGAACGATCCCTCCAATAGCAGCCCTATAATTCTCTTTAAAAGAAGCATCAATATTTACCTTATACCACTCAGGATGAGGAGGATGCCAATAATTTTAAGACAGTCCAGGAGACCAACTGACATCCCAGTGATCTGAGAGGATACCTTTGTATGCAGTGCTTAGAAAACCGAGAACCTTAGTAGCTATCAAAACTGCACTATCAACTATTTTGCCATGCTTTTCCTTATTCCTTTCATTCCAAGAGAACCATAAAAGTGTTACATATAATATCACCACCATAGTATTTGTCTCAGATAACACTTTCAGCTCATCTATACATTCTTTGAAACAGGTATACTTCGGTACATTAAATCCCCATACCTTCAATACATCAATCACGTAAATTAGCTTCGAACAAGTAGCTGTAATATGGTCACTATCTTCAACACTTCCACAACCTCTTGAGCAAAAATTGCTGTTGACAAGCCTCCTTTTCACTAGAAAATCTCCTGTAGGAACAACATTCTTACAAATGCACCACCAAAATAATTCAACCCTGGCATTTAACTTCATTTTGTGAATCCATGAAGCCAAATATGCATTCACTTCATCCTTCGAGCCGACTTCAATAGGCATTGAAGAAATAGATCTACCACTCCATTTCTTCTTTAACTTCATAAAGTCTTCATCATGATTTTGAAAAATCTAGATACTACATATCAATCAAACCATCTCTTCTCCAAAATAAAAAGTAAGCTTGTCATAATCCCATCTTCCTTCTTGAATGAAAGATCAAGAGTTACATTATCATCCTCAAATGTAGCAACAAATGTCGGCCACTTAAGCAAACATTTGTCTAATATCTATACATCTTTTAATACTTTGATTTTTGAACCCTTCACAACATTCCATCAAACAAAATTTTTAAGAGCCTTCCATCCACTTTCAATGATCTTCCAAGTAGAAGAACCACTCTTTAAATCTTCATTGCTCCTCCAATTTTCCCCATATTTTGCCAACAAGTTCCTATTCAATAAAGTAGAAGGCCTCTCAAACAAACCCCAAGAAAAGTTTACCCTCAATGCCCCCGTCCTAGATCCAGCCGAGAAAACCCCCCATCCTCCTAGAGCTTTCGATTTACACATTGTGTCCCAAGCCACATAGTGCAGGCCGTGACTTCCATCATGCTTATTCCAGATGAAATTTTTTCAATACTTATCTAATTCCTTTATTATACTCTTAGGGACTATAGAGTGAGTCAAATTGAATAATGGAAGGTTCATATATGCTGTTTTCACCAACACCAATCTTCTAGCCATAGAAATGAACCTATTGCCCCAAGCATTCAACTTCTTCAAAGACTTATCCAAAAAAACTAGAAATCAATTTTTCTCTACCTCCTTAATGCCAATTTATATCCCAAGTAATCCATCTCTTCCACCATCTTAATCCCCAAAAGACTGCCATTTTTTTTCTTTCTTCTTCCCAAAATTGGTTTGCCACAAACCATAAAAGATTTTTGTAGATTGATGTTTGACCATTCCATTTACAATAGTCCTCTAGTCCTCCATAATGCTCTTCAACTTTTTGATATTCTTTACTTTAGAATCTGAAAAAAGCATGTATCATCTGCATAAAGCAAATGTGAGATTTTTTGGCCTTTAGGAGAAACCTTAATACCCAATTCCATCCCTTTATCATTGAAAGCATTAGAAATCAATTGAGAACATATGATGAATAAGAACAGAGATAAAGGACATCCCTGACGGAAGCCACTTATTCCCACTATCCATCTAGATATACCACCATTAATCAAAATAACAAACCTTGGTTCCAAAATACATTCCATCACCAGACTAGTAAACGTCACCGGAAAGCCCATAACATCCATCATCTTCCTAAGAGTAGTCCAACACATACTGTCATAGGCTTGCTCCATGTTTAACTTAATGGCCATAAATCCATTACTTTCTTTAGAAATCCTGATTTTATTGAAGACTTCCTAAGAAAGCAACAAGTGCTCCGAGATAGATATTCTTCTCACAAAAGCTACCTGTTCTTCCAAAATGATTTTAGGCATAACCATATTCAATCTATTTAATAGTACTTTAGCCACTTTTTATAGATTGAGTTAAACAAGATAATAGGACGGAAGGCTGAAGGAGTCACTGGATTATTGGTTTTAGGAATCAGCACAACAAATGTATCCTTTCATTCCTTACACATCTTGCCCGAAAGAAAAAACTTCTTCACTGATTTACAAACATCCTCTCCAATAATATTCCAATAAAATTTAAAAAAAGATTAAGTCATACTGTCACAACCAGGAGCTTTGTTGTTGCCCAAAGTCCTCACCACATTCATAATTTTTGCATTTGAAAAATCAGCATCCAACCATTTCCTATCTTCATCATCTAAACCCAACATTGGTCTCAGCCAATCCTCCTTCTAGCACACCCATTCCTTCCATTTGCTTTGGATAAACCTTAAAAAAACCTCTTCCATTTCCTTATGCTCCTCTGTAAGAACCCCATCTGAGTTCTTAATTTGAGGTACCCAATTACCATTTTTCCTAGCATTCGTAAATGCATGAAAAAATTTTGTATTTGAATCTCCATTTCAATCCATTTCACTTTGACTCTTTGCTTCCACCAAGTATTCAACCGACAAAGATTAGCAATAAACTCTTTAATCTTTCCTCTAAGCAACCAAATCATTTCATCTTCAAGACATCCTTCCCTTGCTTCTTCCTCTTGAAGTTGAATAATTTCCAATTTTAATCATTCCTTTCTTTAGAAAGATCCTTGAATTTGGCTTTGCTCCAATAGAAAAAAAAATTCAAAGCTCTTATACATTTTTTGTTCAAAATTTCCATCTCATCCCTCTTGAAATCCTTCTTTCACACCTTAGCAATAATGTAAGTAGAAGCTTCGAAAGTGGTGCACACATCTTCAAATTTGAGGACACCCTTAGCTTGCCTGGTTGAATAAAAAATCTTCAATATAATCGGATAGTGATTCGAAGCCACTCTAGAAATGAGCCTAACCACAACTACCTGAATGAAATTAATGGCCAAAGTATTGAGTAAACACTTATCCAACCTCTCAAGAATCCTCCCTCCCCCAATCTTATTATTTCACCAAGTGTACCTTGGTCCAATATTCCTACTCAAAGCGTCTACTACCATATTAGCCTTATCAGACTGATACTAAATCGTCAGGTCGTAGTCCTTGATCAACTCAAGCCATCTTCTTTGCCTAAAATTAAGATCCTTCTGAGTAAATATGTGCTTCAAGATCTTATGATCCATGAAGATCTCACATCTAACGCCATACAAATAATGACGTCATATCTTCAAAGCAAATACAACTGCAGCCAATTCCAAATCATGCGTCGGGTAATTCTTTTCATGTGGTTTCAACTGTCTTGAAACATAGGCTATTACCCGACCATGCTGCATCAGAACACAGCCCAAACCTTTCAGTGAAGCATCAATGAACACCTAAAATCCTTCCGTACCTGACGGAAGTGCGAACACAGGAGTAGATGTCAAACAATCCTTCAACTTCTGAAAACTGGCTTCATATTCTGGTGTCCAAACAAAAGCTACTGACTTCTGAGTCAGTCTCGTCAGAGGAGTAGAAATCTGAGAAAATCCCTTCACAAATTTTCTATAATATCTAGTCATACCCAAGAAACTACTTACCTTAAATACCGTAGTAGGCCTTGGCCAATCAGCAACAGCTTGAATCTTCTGGGGATCAACAGAAATACCTTCACTGCTCATCACATGCCACAGAAAAGAAATGCTCTTCAGCCAGAATTCACACTTAGAAAACTTAGCATACAACTGATGCTGCCTCAAAGTCTCCAACATAATGCTCAATTGTCTAGCATGATCTTCCTTAGAAGCAGAATACACCAGAATATCATCAATAAAAATGATCACAAACTGATCTGGATACTCCTTGAACACTCTGTTCATCAGATCCATGAAAACAACAGGTGCATTGGTTACCCAAAAAGGCATAACCAAAAACTCGTAGTGCCCGTACCGAGTACTGAAAGCTATCTTCAACACATCAGCTTCCTTCACCTTCACTTGATAGTATCCAGATCTCAAATCACTCTTTGAAAATATAGAAGAACCAGAAACCTGATCAAATAAGTCATCAATCCATGGTAATGGATACTTGTTCTTGATCGTGACTTTATTCAAATCTCTGTAATCAACACACATACGGAGTGTTCCGTCCTTCTTCTTCACAAACAGTACAGGTGCTCCCCAAGGACAAATACTAGGATGAACAAATTCTCTATCCACCAACTCCTGGAGCTAAACTTTCAACTCATAAAGTTGAAAGTTCGCTAGGGATGTTAAGCTCTATAGAACTGGCCCAAAGCTAATTTAAAAGAGAGATGTGAATTGGAAAACTTTAAAATCAAAGATAAAACTAAAAGCAATATCACCACATAGAAAACCAACGATGCGGAAATTAAAGTGCGGAAGTAATAAAGAAAGAACACACCGGATTTTAATTATTATTATTTTTTTTTATGGAGGCATCATATGAGAGTTCTTTTCAAAAAGTTAAACATTTAAAGTTCCAAGAGATCAAGAAGTTTAACAAATCCCAATCAGAAGAAAGTAGAATATCTCATTCTGTTAACCCTAGATCGAACATCCTTCAGGGTACAAAATTCTTTTGGAAAACAGAGGCCTAACTCAGAATAAAAAATAGGATAAGAAGATCCATTCAAGACTTGTTTACCAAGAAAATATCTCATATTTAATAAACCAAAGTAATTTTTCTCAATCATGAAAAAAATGAAATCAAGTCTTTGAAAGCATCACATAATTCATGAGTTCTCTAAGTTTTAAGAGTTTTAGCAAAAAGAGGATAACTTGCATTTAGTGGGCTCATTTTATACCTCTTGTCACTTTGATTGGCTCTTTGAGAAATTTTTTTTTTTATACACTTTTGTGTATATAGCTTTTTTTTTTCAATTTGGCTTCATTGGCCTCTTTTCTTTTTAACTCTTGCAAGCTAGAAACTCTTTAATATAACTTTAAAAAAACTTAGTTGTAAGTATATCCTCCAAATATTAGAGAATAGGAGCTCTCTCTCTCTAACATAGGGAAGAACAATCCATAACACAAAATCAAAATCATGTGATAAATGCAATGGCAAGTTTTCAACAAACTTGAAAGATATATAAGAACTTTGGCTATTAGGCATAAGATAAATTAATGTAACAAGATAAGAAAAGGATCTTAATTAAAGAACTATTGGTTAAAATGAGTTTAGATTTTTGTTTATAGAAGAAAATCATACCACTAAACAAGGTCAGAAGGAGGGAAACCATCAACGAGATTTCTCCTTTAACTGATTTAGAAAAGCTAAACACTATCTCCAAAAACTTCCAGAAATTTAAAAACTTGAAAAGACCCAACATATAAAAACCAATCATAAAAGCAACATGAAAATAAACAATTCTAAAATAATGAAAAGGCTATCACAAAGAAAAAAACTTTTAAAAAAATGAAAACAAAGCAAATTAGAGCAACACAAAGCAAGCACAAAAACTAGCACAAAAATAAATAACACAAAACCGAAACTAAAGATTTCAAGCAAGTGATAAAGCAACAAATTTAAGCAATTTTGAGCTGCGAGCCTCCTTATGTCCAGTTATCCTATGCTCCCACGAGGTCTTTGGTGAGAGCACACCTGCAAAACTCAACAACAGTCAGATTTAGGAACCCAAACAGGTTTGGGCCCCTTCTTAGGAAAAGTAGAGTGCAATGCAGATGTTGTATGCTTTGAATCGTGCATCTTAGGTCTCCACACCCAATGTGTACTACGGTGAACGGTGCACGTGTATGAGATATGTCCTAGCATGCCACATGAGAAACATCTAACTCCAGGAAAAGGGTTTCTTAAATGGTTTGAGTTATAATGTCTCTTCCTAGATTCTGGCTTCGGATTAAAAGTAGTTGTCATCCGATTTTTCTTTATTGTATTCAAATCATTTTGAATCCTCAAGTTAGTTCTTTTTAATGCCTTATTATCAATCCTCAAGTTTTTCTCAATCTCTTTAGATTTCTTAAGATCAGAATTAAGTGAGGTGTGTGAAACTTTCAGTGCCTTATGTTCATCAATTAATTATGAATGCTAATTGTTCAACTCATCAAATTCATCAAGAAGAGCCATGTGATTAGAATCAATCGTTGAATGATCTTTAAGAATGACTTCATACTCTTTCTGCAAATTTATAAGTTACACTTTTAAGCTAGCATGTGTCTTCTTAAGTTTTTTGTTTGATGCATAGATTTTTTCACAAATTTCAAACAATTCATCATAGGTTGGTTTACATACCTCTTCCTCATCACTTTGCTCAAGATGATCTTCCCCTATTAAGCACAGGTTTGTTGTCTCTTCCTCTGGTTCAGTCTCAGAGGAATCAGTACCGGATTATGCCCAGAATGCCTTTTGGATTCTCTTCTTCTCCTTCTTAAACTTAGATTTTTCCTCAATCTTTTCCTTGCTCATATTGTCTTGAAGTATTGGGCAATCGGCTCTCACATGTCCAGATTCCTGCATTCAAAACAAACAACATCAGAAGATCCTTTAACATGTTTATGATCCTTACATTTTCTCCAACTTTGATGATGCTTTTGTTTCTTCCTTAAAAAGCTTTTGAATTGCCTTGTGACGAAGGCAACTTCATCGCTTTCAGACCCGGAAGATTCAGAATCTGATTTGTGCGCCTTCAGTGCAATTGTTTTCTCCTTTTTCTTCTCACATGCATCAAGATTTCTTTGATTCACCCCTTGCTCGTAAGCAATGAGTGAGCCAAGTAAGTTATCAATAGAATAGGTGTTCAAATCCTTAGATTCAGTGATTGCAGTGATTTTAGCATCATAAGATGAAGGCAAGCATCTCAAAATCTTGTTTACTTTTTCATAGTTCGAAAGTTCTTTTCCTAGTGCATGCAGTGAAGTAACTATCTGAGTAAATCTTGTGTACATGTCAGAAATCGATTCCTGATGTTTCATACAAAAAAGTTTGTAGTCATGCAAGAGAATGTTTAATCGGGATTGTTTAACTTCATTAGTACCTTCATAGGTGATGCACAATTTATCCAAACTCCTTACCAGTTTTGCAAGCTGAGACACGCATGTAATCCTCAGATTTTAAAGCACAGAAAAAACAATTCAAACATTTTGCATTTAGTTGAGCTAAATCACATTCATCAAAAGTCCATTCAGTAAAGGAAATTTCAGTTTTAATACCATTAATTTTACGAGAAGGTGAAGAATAACCTTCTTGTATAAGCATCGACATACGATAATCAGTAGATTGTAAAAATATTGACATGCAAGTTTTCCAAAAATCAAAAGGTAGGTTATCGAATAGGGGAGGTCGGGTAATAGAATACCTTTCCGTAGTGTTATGATTCCCAAGGTTAGCCATGGATCTAATTCAAAAAGTTTTCAAACTTAAAAATTTGAATCCCGCTCTTGATACCACTTGAAAGTTCGTTAGGGATGTTAAGCCCTATAGAACTAGCCCAAGCTAACCAAGAGGGGGGTGAATTGGTATTTTAAAAATTTTCTTTTCACAAAGAATAAAAATCACAAACCAAAATCACCACAAAAATAAATGCAAAATTAAAAGGTGCGAAAGCAAAAATAAGAACACAGAAATTTATAGTGGTTCGGTCAACTCGACCTATGTCCACTCCTAGGAGGCACCCTCCAAGTATTGCACTATAAAAGGTGACTCTCCTTTAGCCCCGACGGCTAGGCGGAGAAGCCCTCACAATAACCTCCTTTTTGCCACCCCGACAAGGCAGAGAACCTACCTCCTTTTGCTTCCTCCTGAAGCTGGCAGAGAACCACAACCAAAAGCAAACTCCTTACCTCTACCGACCCTTCCACGGACGAGAAACTCTAGACGAAGAACAAGCAGAGCGATCCTTGAAGCAACCCTTGTGAATCCCTCACAAGCTCCCCCTCACAAGATCCTCTCTCTCTCTCCCTCTCTCTCTCTTTCTCTCCTCTAGGTCTTCTCAGGTCAAAGAAGCAGCCAAAGGTCTTTAAAAATGTCGAACAAGAGTTCTTAAATCGAAGAGCTTCAAAGGAGCTCATTAATTGTAAGTTGCCGATAATATCGTCCAGGCCGATATGGACATCGGCATGGCCGATTAGTACAAATCAATGAAGATCGGCCAGAGCATCGCCCTGGATACAAAACAGGACGATTGAAAATTGGCTTGATCATCCAGACCGATCGAACGATCATCCTGGCCGATCAGTTCATATCAGAGGAAAATTGTCCTGACAATAGCCCTGGATACGAACTGGCCGATGTTTATCATCCTGAAGTAACTTAAGGTTTTTGACTGGATCGTCCTGGCCGATCCTGCGATCGTCCAGGACGATATGATCGCATCAATCATCCTTAATTACTCTCTTGATTTCTTGATCAATTAAGGCATAATTTGTGCATATCGTCCAGGCCGATCCTAGGATCGTCCTGACCGATTTTAAAATTACAGTATATCTTAACTGTCTATGGAGCCAATTTCTTTCTATTTTGAACTTATCGTCCTGGCCGATACATCTATCGTCCAGGCCGATATGTTAATGTCGGCTGCCTTAAGTAAGAATCCTTATTTAGACTTTCTATTTTAAGCTGATCGTCTAGGACGATATGAATATCGGCCTGGCCGATGTGGGCAAAAATAAAAATTCTAAGTCTCTCAAGTGTGTGTGTGTAGGGTTACTTAGCATCGGTCTCTTGACCATTACAAGTGGACTCAAAAGGTAAAAAAGTACAGACTGACTCAATCCTAAACCTACGCAATCCTGAACTGGCTTCTTCTTGATTGTCTGATCTTCGATTCCTGAAAAGTTAGAAGCAACAAGCAGTCCAAGAGAAACAGTGTTTGTCAATCATCAAAATATAAATTATGAAAAATAGATTTGCAACAAAAGTTCTTTCAGTGCCATCCTGTACGGAGCTTTTGATATTGGAGCTGTACTTGGAAAAATATCAATAGAGAACTCAACATCTTAATCCAGAGGTAAACCAACCAACTCCTCAGGAAATATATCAAAAAACTCCCGCACAACCGGTATATAAAAAATAGAACCCATATCTATGTTCATATCCCGTACAGAAGCCAAAAATACCGAGCAACCTTTCTTCCACATTCTTCTGACTTCTAACACAGAAATCAGATAGGATAAAACACCTCGTAATCCATGAAATACACATCTCTCATCATCCATAAGCAAGCTCACTTGCTTCTTCAAATAGTCAATCTGAGCCTCATACAAACTCAACTAATCCATACCCAAAATCACGTCGTAAGAAGAAATCGACAACAAAATCAAACTTGACTTCCACTTCTTGCCAAAAATATCAATATCACAAAAACAAAATTTCCGGCAATCAAATTACTTCCAGCTGGCAAAATAACAGAAAGCGAAACCGATAAAGTCATAGAATCCAAATGCAAAACGTCGAAGCAACGCTCAAAAATAAAGGAATTACTCACTCCATAATCAAACAAAATACGGTAGGGTGTTCAGAAATATAAATCGTACATGTCACCACATCTGGAGCATCTCAAGCTTCCTGCTGACTCAAACTGTACACACGTGGCTGAACTAGAGCTGAATCTACTGAACTACTAGCTCCCTCTGAATACCAATAGGTGGTCTACCGTGCCACAGAACTCGAACCACCTTCTCTACCAGAAAATCCTTCAGTCACAGGGCGTGGAGGAACACTCCTCGACCTTCCTGCTAAACTGGCAGGTCTAACAAAGCCATCAGATCAAAACTCAGATCGTCGATCAAATCCAGCCTGTGGACACTCTGCAATCCGATTTCCTGGCTGACCACATCTGAAGAACTGACCAGTCATCCTGTAGCACTGGCCAAAATGTCATCGTCCACAACTTTGGCACACAGGTGCCCCACTGATAGATCCAGAACTAGTCGTACTGCCACTACCAGAAACTGTAGTGGATCCCGACTGTCCACTCCTCCTGAAATCTCCAGACACAAATCTCCTCTTGCCAGAAGAACCATTACTAGAAGTATCACCCTTGAACCTCTTCCTACTCGCAGTCCACCGCTGCTGAGTAGCCATCAGATCATTCTCTATCAATGGAGCTCTCTCCAAAAGCTCATTGAAATCAGAAATATGAAACAGTACCAGGGGTTGCCTCAGACTATCTCGTAGTCCCCTCAGAAATCTATAACACTTCTCAGCAGAAGTACTTACCAACTGTGGAGCATATCGGGCTAAAGTAGTAAACTCTACCTCATACTGCATCACAGTCCTGCTCCCCTGAACTAGCCTCAAAAAAGTCTCTTACATCTGTTGTCTTGCAGAAGGAGGTACAAACTACGATCGAAAAACCTCAGAAAACACTTCCCAATAAATCAGAGAGTTTAGCTTTTCTTGGAACTTTTCCTCCTGCTGGCCCATCCACCAGCACTCAGCCTCGCCATCCAACAAAAAAACTGCCAACGGTACCTTCCTGTCCGACGGACACTACATACCATCAAAAGTCTTCTCTAACTTTCTCAGCCGCTCCTTAGCTGCTATGGGCTCAACAGTGCACTCAAACCTTGGAGGTTTCAATCTCAAAAACATCTGTAGATGTCTATCCACATCCTCAAATTGAACAGTAGAGGCTCTACTATGAGTCTCGCTCATCATCTGAGCAACCAATGTAGCAAACTAAGAAAGTGAATCAGAACCAACCACTGGGTTGTACTACTCATCGGAGCTGCCTGACTAGCACTCTGCCCATCTGTCATATCTGGGTCTGGCAGATCCATAATCACACAAAAAACTAGGCACATAAAATAACATAATAAAAATCCAGACAAACCAAAACTACCCCGACAGACTCACAAATCACTTCTTATAGCTCTATCTTACAATCCAAATTCCAAAACTACTGCTCTGATACCACTAAAGTTTGTCACGACCCAACCCAACTGGGACGGATCCCGCTCGCATCGGGTCGCAATGGAACTATTGAAAATCTAGGATCTAGCTTTGGAATTTGCTTCAAAACTTTCTTCCAAATATTAAATAGACAGAAAAATACAGAGTTACTATAAACATCCATATACAGAACAGTTCATCCATCTTTTCTTTCATCAAAACAATCATATACAATACAATCCATGGCTTCAGACTGAAATAACATAACATAATAGAAAAGCATGACTGTACCAAAAATCAAAAGTACAAAATACCTAATCTCAGCTCAGACACAGAACTTCTAGTCCAAGACCTCCTTCCCTTTCCCAGAACCTGAAAACCACGTAGAAAGCAAGGATGAGTTAACAACTCAGCAAGACATCACTCACCAATCAAAATAGTTAGAAATTCACATCAGAAAATATATCAGAAATAGCCGTATAGAAATTGTTGAACAGACAGAACAGATACTTGATCAACATAAATCAAACAACTGATAGAAAAAACTGAAGTCATTTCAAATCGGATATCATAAGGCTTTCAATTCACAGAGTAGACAGAATCATACAAAAAATTAGAAATCATATATCGAATAATTTATAAAACAGACCAGATATGTCACAAAACAAATTATCAGATATCAAACATCAGATTACCTAACCCTGACAGAATCTCAATGGATTCTGGACCCTTATGCCTCCCTTTCCTAACACTGACAGAATCTTGATGGATTCTGGCCCCTTATGTCTCTTGTTATGCTTATAGCACCAGAACATATCAGATATATAGAATTTCTGGAACATAACTTGTTTTCAGATTTTAGTGCTCATTTCAGATTTCCCGGACCCAGACAACGGAATCACAAAGATTCTGGCCCCTTATAACTCCCTTCTGATAACATGCACACATCAATTCATTCAATTCAGAAAATCAGATTTTGTCAAAAAAATCATCAGCGGCATAACGGCAGTATACAGAATTTACACAGAAATCACAGATTCAAAAATTTACCAAATTATCACAAAATATCCACAACAACATTATAAGACTTTCATTGTACTGAAGTAACATTTTTCAACATCCTAATAACTTGCAATTCAATTAAAACTCCACAGAATTCAAAATATCCGGTAAAAATCTTCTAGAAAATATCCAAAATGTGCAGAAATATCATCTCAGAAACATATCAAAAGTTACACTGTAAAACATTTATCAGTACGAAATAAAATCAATTATTTGTTAACGGAAACAAAGTTCGAGATGGAAAAGTCGTCAAAATTCTCATTTCTGAAAATTGAGAAAGGCGGAATGTGCCTTACCTCGAATTGATCAACTTTTCAAACTACGGCGACGGACGAAAACGAGTCGAAGTCGCTCAAAATCAACTTTTCTTCCTCATTCCATAGTTTTCTCTCTCCTCAACTTGTGCTCCCTTCAAAATCGACACTATTCAAATATTTATTAAGCAGGATCATCCCGGACGATGTCCCGGTCGTCCCGGGATGATCTTCTCTGGACTCAAAACGTCCAGACGAAAATAAATTCCAATTTTCTTCGTCCCTGGACATAACTCTTTGTTTGGTTCGTCCCGACCCTTACAGGTTTGTCCAGACGAATCATGCAAATTTCATCAAAATTTTCTTCACAACCTGTACTGATCGTCCCGGGATGATCCACTTCATCCCGGACGATCCTGGGAGGAAAAACAGTCTTTACACCTATTAGCAATAGGATTTTGATCCAAAAGATTTAATATAACCTGATAATGATCAGAAGCAACTCTAGCAATATGTTGTACCACCATTCGATGGAAAGAATTAATAGCCACTAAATTTTAAAATATATATATATATATATATATATCCAATCTTTCCAAAATTTGAGCACCACCATCCTTCTTGTTACACCAAGTGAATTTGGGGCCAATACATTCAACCTCAAGAAAATCATTATTAGCAAAAAAAAAAAAAAAAAATCAATTCTTTGGAACTTGGGAACAGATAAATCTCTTCCCTCCCCTTTTATCCTCCTTTGAAAATAAACAATTAAAGTCTCCACCCACCACCATAGGCAAATCTTTGGAAGAAAATGCTTCCAGCTTCCCCCATAGTTCCCTCCTACTATAGGCATTTTTGCTCCCATAAACTACATAAATCCTCCACAAACCCTTATTAAAAACATCTAACTCACCAATAATAAATTGGCATGAAGATTCTAAAATAGAAAAAGAGGCAATATTGGTCTTCACAAGCACAAGAATTCCTCGAGACAACCAATATGACGGAACTTAATAATAATCCCAATCAGCACCGATCAATAAATTAACTTCCCTTTTCTCAATAGATGTGAATTTAGTTTCCAACAAACCCACAAAAAAACACCATATTCCTTAACAAAATCCTTAAGATATAGAGGAGCTTGCCTTTTCCTAGCTCCTTTGCAATTCCAATATGCAATTGATGACATTATTGATCAAGAGGGGAAGAGTTCCTCACTTTATCTTTCAACTCCCCATCGAATTTCCTACTCATAGGTGCCAACTTAATAGGACCCAGTCCTTTAAGTTCCTTAGCAAGTTTCTTCTTGACATTAGATGAACCGCCTTCCTTGATTCTCGATCCACCCTTTAAAACATCTAATCTCCTCTCATGAGAACTAACACCACTTCCTCCTTTACCACCAGAGATGTCAAGAATAGATGACTGATAACCATTACCCGGGGGGTCTATCTCCCCTTCCTCACCAACCCCATTCAAATCATTAAACTTATTAACATCATTAGGAAGGATCAGAGATTCAGACAAGCAATCCATACCCATTCAAGAATTTTAAGCAGTAACTTGCACTAAACTATCTTGAATTGTTACAACTTTAGGTGGAGAAGAATTTGAAGACACACCTTCTCGAACCAACTCTGAGGTAACTCCTTCCTTAGTCACACCACCCACCTTAGAACCATTTTCAACACTAACAAATTCCTTTAAAATAGACCCCTTACATCCAACATCACTCACCCGACGGAACTCAGGCCTCCTTGATCAAGGATTCTTATATTTCCTTTTCCCATAGTTGATATGGATTCAAGGTCTATAGCCAGCTTCATTGACATCAACAACACCATCCATATTCCCACCAATAATTTTGAATGAGTACGCCACAAAAGGAACTTCCACGTTACCACAATTCTCAGGATGCTTAGAACCAGCTTGAACAGCCCTAACATGATCTCCAAACAACTATTTTTATAGAAGACAATCTTACCATAATTAAAGCAGAAATTAGAGATTCTTTCATATTTAATCTTCTAAAAGAATCTACTTGAGCTCCCCCATCCAAACACTTAGGGGAAGCTTATCATCCAATTGATAAAAACACAAAATCCCTCCTCCCCCATTGAAACATGTTTCCATTGATCAAATAAGGCATACCAACTTTGGATGCAATCCTGCATTTATTAATTTCATCCCAACACTTTAACAAAAGATTAGGCATCCTAATCCAAACCAGTGCAGATAACCCCTTTAGAGAAGTAGGAGAAACAAAATTGTTGTCCACTTATCAATCCCAATGACATGTCCATTTACATACCATGGACCATTATAAAGGACTAAATCCAAGGCTTCTGAATCATTAAAAGCACATAAATCCATCCCATACTAAGTAAGGTCATGTTAAATTTGCCATATTTATTCCATTGCCTTCTTAGCTTCAAGCTAATCACATAAAAAGGAACATTTTCACCAAATAATTTTACCACTAATGCATTTTAAAGCTTTTTAGTATTTTCCAGTTCATTCTACAAATGCAACTTCATAATTGAACCATCATCCATCAAACAGGCCCCATAATCAAAATCAATAACTCTTCTAATAGACTTCTTGCTCCACGCATTCTAAAAAAAATTTCCACTAGGATATTTCAAATTGGGAACACCGGAAATATCAATACTATGATTGCACGAGTCCAATTTTCTAGGCTCACATTATTGAACCATTTCCAAATCAAGCGCCAATTGATTTGAATAAAAATCTCCAGCATCTGGCTTAACCAAAGAAGAAACACCTAATACTTAATGACCACCACTACCAAGTTCTCCTTGACAACTACTAGTAAGAAGATCATCACTACAAATATTTCCCACCGAATTACAAACATTAAGAGGAGATCCACCACCAACCCTATTAGAAGGGCCATAATTACCAACTCCATTCGCAAAATTCTTTGAACCAGAGGAAGAAGAAGCATTAGAGTTAGAAACAAATCACACCTCAAATCTTTGAGAAAACTAAATTTTTTGGGAATTTTGAAAATGCCTTTAACCACCACATTTTTCCCTTTACCGATATTCAGAATAATCTCTTTCAAGACAATAAGCCTCCTTCATTAATGATTATAGGTTTACCATTATTAAATCTCATCCGAGCATCTTGGACAAAAGATTTTGAACAAATACCTAAAGATCCATCTCTGAAAGCTATTGATGAAGAATTAAAAAATGAACGAGCAGGAAATAATGGACCACTAGATGAACAATGACGCCCTCCAAAGAACCACCAGCCGATGAAGACTGGCGACCCTCTGCTGCCATCAGAAAACCCTTTTAAATGCCTCAAAACTAAATTTTAAACTCTACTCTCTCTCTCTCTCCCTCTCTAAAAACCCAGTTAGTCTCTCTTAAAATACCAAGTCACTCCCTTTATCAAACTAGTAGAACTTACAAAAATTCTAGTGATCAACTCAATATTTAACTAGACTAGGTTGACCAAACATGTTCAATCTATGAGGAGTTATTTTTAGAATGATTCAATGAAGTTCAAATTTGAAATGGAGTTTATAATATTCGAATCATGATGTTTAATCAATTAGGCTAGGTTAAGCTATCTTAATAATAAATGTAAATAATGTTATATTTTATGTATTAATTTGTTAGTAAAAATGTGTTGTTTTAATTGTGTTTATGCAAAAAAAAAATACAAGAAATGAGCAAAATTTTCAAGGATGGCACAACCATAACATCAGACATAATACTACCATGGTGCTATCATTGACACAGCTAGATCACCTAAATATGGACATGGCGATACCTAGTCTCTATTTGATAGAGCCATGAAATCGAAGGAGTCAATGCTGTAAAGCCTAGCTGATAAACCCAGTGTTGTAGCTATTGTAAACCTATTTTCATGACCTGTGTTTTGATGATTGACAAACACTATTGATTCTCTTGGACTACTTATTTCTTCTAACTTTTCAGGAATCGAAGATCGGACGAACAGACGAAGCTAGTTCAGGATTGCGTAGGTTTAGGGTTAAGTCAGCCTGTACTTTTGTTTTTCACTTCTTGAGTCTACTTGTAATGGTCAAAGAGACTGATGCTAAGTAACCCTACACACACACACTTGAGAGACTTAGAATTTCTATTTTTACTCATATCGGCAGGACGATTTTTCACATCATCCTGGACGATCAGGCTTAAAACAGAAAGTATAAATAAGGATTCTTAATTAAGGAAGCCATCATTAACATATCGGCCTGGACGATACGTGTATCGGCCAGGACGATAAGATCAAAATAGAAAGAAGTTGTCACCATAGACAATTAAGGTATACTGTATTTTTAAATTATCGGCCAGGATGATCATTGATCGGCCTGGACAAAATTCTCAAATTATGCTTTAATTGATCAGGAAATCAAGGGAGTAATTAAGGATGATTGATACGATCATATCGTCTTGGATGATCGCAGGATCAGCCAGGACGATCTATTCAAAAACCTTAAGTTACTTCGGGATGATAAATATCGACCAGCTCGTATTCAAGGCGATGCTCTGGATGATTTTCCTTTGATTTGAATTGATCGGTCGGGACGATCGTGAGATCGGCCTGGACGATCAAGCCAATTTTCAATCACCCAGTTTTGCATCCAGGGCGATGCTCTGGCCGATCTTCTGAGATTTGTACTGATCGGCCAGGCCGATGTCCATATCGGCCTAGACGATATTGTCAGCAACTTGCAATTAATGAGCTCCTTTGAAGCTCTTCTATTTAAGAACTCTTGTTCAATGTTTTAGAAGACCTTTGGCTGCTGCCTTAACCTGAGAAGGCCTTGAGGAGAGAAAGAGAGAGAGAGTGAGAGAGAGAGATCTTATGAGGGGGAGCTTATGAGGGGATTCATAAGGGTTGCTTCAAGGATCACTCTGCTTGTTCTTCGTCTAGAGTTTCTTATCCGTGGAAGGGTCGGTAGAGGTAAGGAGTTAGCTTTTGGTTGTGGTTCTTTGCCAACTTCAGGAAGAAGCAAAAGGAGGTAGGTTCTCTGCCTTACCGGGGTGGCAAAAAGGAGGTGCTTTGTAAAGGCTTATCCGCCTAGCTGTGGGGGCTAAAGGAGAGTCAAGTTTATAGTGCAATACTCGGAGGGCGCCTCCGGGGAGTGGATGTAGGTCGAGTTGACCAAACCACTATAAATTTCTGTGTTCTTATTTTCTTTCTTCCGCACTTTTATTTCTGCATTTATTTTTGTGGTGTGATTTTAGTTTATGTTATTTTTATTCCTTGTGAAAAAAAATTTTTAAAATACTAATTCACCCCCCCCCCCCCCTCTTGGTTAGCTTGGGCCAGTTCTATAGGGCTTAACATCCCTAACGAACTTTCAAGTGGTATCAGAGCGGGATTCCAAAATTTAAGTTTGAAAATTTTTTGAATTTGATCCATGGCTAATCTTGGGAATCGTAACACTACGGAAGGGTATTCTATTACCCGACCTCCCCTGTTCGATAACCTACCTTTTGATTTTTGGAAAACTCGCATGTCAATATTTTTACAATCTACTGATTATCGCATGTGGATGCTAATCAAAGAAGGTTATTCTCCACCCTCTCATAAAATTAATGGTGTTAAAACTGAAGTTGCTTTTACTGAATGGACTTTCGATGAACGAGATTTAGCTCAATTGAATGCAAAATATTTGAACTGCTTTTTCTAAGCTTTAAAATCTGAGGATTACATGCATGTCTCTACTAGCAAAACTGGTAAAGAGATTTGGGATAAATTGTGCATCACCTATGAAGGTACTAATAAGGTTAAACAATCCCGTTTGAATATTCTCTTGCATGACTATGAACTTTTTCTTATGAAACCTCATGAATCCATTTCTGACATGTACACAAGGTTTACTCAGATAGTTACTTCACTACATGCACTAGGAAAAGAACTTTCAAACTATGAAAAAGTTAACAAGATTTTGAGATGTTTTCCTTCGTCGGATGATGCTAAAATCACTGCAATTACTGAATCTAAGGATTCGAACACTTATTCTATTGATAACTTACTTGGCTCACTCATTGCTTACGAGCAAGGGGTGAATCAAAGAAATCTTGATGCAGGTGACAAGAAGAAGGAAAAAACAGTTGCATTAAAGGCGCACAAATCGGATTCTGAATCTTCCGGGTCTGAAAGAGATGAAGTTGCCTTCATCACAAGGCAATTCAAAAGCTTTTCAAGAAAGAAACAAAAGCATCATCAAAATTGGAGAAAAGGTAAGGATCATAAACATGTTAAATAATCTTCTGATATTGTTTGCTATAATTGCAGGAAACTAGGACACGTGAAAATTGATTGCCCTACACTTAAAGACCACTCAAGTAAAGGAAAGGGTGAGGAGAAACCTAAGCTAAGGAAGTACAAGATGAGAGTAAAAAGAGCATTTTGGGCTGATTCGGCATCAGATTCATCAGAGACAGAACCAGAAGATGAGACATCAAAATTGTGCTTGATGGCAGACAACAATCCTAATCAAGAAGTGGTATGTGAACTTTCCTACGATCAACTTCTTGAAGTTTCATAAAAAATTCATGTATCATATAGGAAATTAAAGAAAACCCATGCTAGCTTGAAATTAGAATTTTTAAATCTACAAAAAGAGCATGAAATTTTGATTAAAGGCCATCAAACAATTGATTCAAATCATATGACCTTACTTGATGAATTTGATGAGTTAAATAAAAATCATTATGAATTAGTTGAAAAGCATGATGCATTAAAAGTCTCACACACATCACTTGAATCTGATTTTAAGAAGTTCAAGGAGAAAGAGAAAATTTTGAGGATTGAAAATGAAGTCTTAAAAAGCACAACTTTGAAGATTCAAAATGAATTAGAAGCATATAAAAAACTAGGATGACACCTACTTGTGATCAATTACCAACACCTATGAAGAGGCATTATAACTCAAACCACTTAAGAAATCTCTTTCCTGGAGTTAGATGTTTTTCATGTGGCATGCTATGACACATCTCACACACTTGCACGATTCAACATAGCACACATTAGGTGTGGAGACCTAAGATGCATGATCCACAGCATACCACACATGCATTGTATTCTTCTCTTCATAAGATGAAACCCAAATCTGCTTGGGTTCCTAAATCTAACATTTGATAATTTTGTAGGAGGGCTCTCACAAAAGGCCTTGTGAGAGTATGTGGTACCTAGACAGTGGATGCTCTCGACATATGACTAGTGATGCCAGCCAGTTTGTTGTACTAGAGTCCAGGACTGGAGGCAAGGATACTCTTGGAGACAACACCATCCTATGAGATCCTTAAGGGTAGGACACCCAATCTTTCTCACCTTCATGTCTTTGGTTGTAAGGTTTTCATTCACAATAATGGGAAGTCTCACTTGGGAAAATTTGATCCTAAATCTGATGAAGAAGTATTCTTAGGATATTCTAGTGTTGGTAAGTCTCTTAGGGTGTTTAACAAGAGAACTTTGATGGTGGAAGAGACAACCCATGTAGTTTTTGATGAATCTGATCCTAAGAAACATGGAGTAGAAGATGATGATATTGGAGAGATTACAAGTGGAGTAGAAAATTTGGGGAAGGGGAGAGAGCACCAAAGTAATGAAGGAGTAGGAGAAGTCACCCAATGAGTAGAAAATTTTGATGAAAGGGGTGAACCTTCACACACTTTGCCTAGAGATTGGAGATACTCTACAAGTCACCCCAAGGATTTGATCTTAGGAGACCCTTCTAGTGGAGTTAAGACTAGACATGGACTTAGGAAGGAGGTGAACCACTCTGCCTTTATCTCTATGACTGAACCCACCACCATTAACCAAGCCCTTACTGATGAGTTTTGGATTTTAGCAATGCAAGAAGAATTGAATCAATTTGTTAGGAATGATGTTTGGGAGCTCATAAAAAGACCTAAGGGACAAAGTGTAGTTGGGACAAAGTGAGTCTTTAAGAACAAGGTGAATGATTCAGGAGTGGTGGTGAGGAATAAAGCAAGATTGATAGCTAAGGGGTACAATCAAATAGAATTGATAGACTTTGAGGAGACTTTTGCCCCTGTAGCTAGATTGGAAGTCATTAGAGTGCTATTAGACTTTACCTATTATAAAGGATTTAAGCTTTTTCAAATGGATATCAAGAGTGCCTTTTAAAATGGGGAAATAAAAGAAGATGTTTTTGTAGAACAACCTCCATGTTTTGAGAGCTCCCAATTTCCAAATCATGTTTTAAATTAAAAAAGGCTTTGTATGGTTTAAAGTAAGCACCAAGAGCTTGGTATGAGAGGCTTAGCACATTTTTACTAGAGAGGGAGTTTGTCAAGGGAACGTAGACACCACCTTTTTTCTTAGAAGAGTTGGAGATGATTTACTTATTATTCAGATTTATATGGATGATATACTCTTTGGATCTTCTAATAAGAAATTGTGTAATGATTTTTCTAAAACAATGAGTAGAGAGTTTGAGATGAGTTTGATGAGAGAGTTGTTCTACTTTTTTGGGTTTAGCATAAAATAATTGGAGGATGAAACTTTTCTAAATCAAACAAAATACATAAAGGACATTTTGAAGAAATATGAGATGGACAAAGCTAAGCCAATTAACACTCCCATGACTTCTAGTGCTCCATTAGATAAGGACCCAAGTGGTAAGTCTGTTGATCAGAAGAAATATAGAGGCATGATTGGATCTTTACTTGTACTTGACTGCGAGCCGACCTGATATCATGTTTAGTGTTTGCCTTTGTGCTAGATTTCAAGCTGACCCTAAAGAGTCCCACTTGACTGCTGTTAAGAGAATTTTTAGATACCTTTTGGGGACACAAGGCTTAGGAATTTGGTACCCTAGACACAGCACTTCTTTTGAGATTATTGAATTTTTTTACTGTGATTTTGCAGGATGCAAGGTGGATAGGAAGAGCATTTCAGGAATGTGTCAATTCATTGGACAATCTTTGGTTTCTTGGTCTAGTAGGAAGCAAAACTCTGTTGCTCTTTCCACTGCTGAAGCTGAGTACATTGCTCTTGGAAGTTGTGTGGCCCAAGTCCTTTGGTTGAAACAACAGGTATTAGATTTAGGATTACCTGTAGGCACCATCTCAATCTTTTGTGACAACACTAGTGCCATATACATCTCTAAGAATCCTATCCAACATTCAAGGACTAAGCACATTGACATTAGACATCACTTCATTAGAGATCATGTGACTAAGGGAGACATTGAGTTACACCATGTGACAACTGAGAATCAATTGACTGACATCTTTACTAAACCACTGGCCTTCGACACTTTCAGTTCTTTAAGGACCAGATTGGGTGTGATTGACATAAATGCATGAAACTTGATCTTTTAGTTACTTTCTTTTACCTTTGTTTTTTTATTAGTTTTTAGTGTGTTTTATTTTTCTTTTATTTTTTTTTCTTAGTCTTCAAAATCATCGCTGAAATGATATTATATTTCTTGTCCTTGCTTTTAAAAATTTGTAGTCAATATGATTTTCATCTCCTAATCTCCTAGATGGTAAAAATATTTTGTGATTGTGTCTCTTTCTCTAACTTATTTTTAGTGGCATAGTTTTCTTTTCTAATCAAACAATCTATCTTAAATTAAAGATTGTTTATGAAATTGAGATCTTTTCTTAAGCTTGCTTAAGCAAATCTATCTTGTATTTATAATGGTTAAAGTCTTTTTGTCACATCAAGATCCCTCGTTACTCTTGTCTTTGATTATTAATTCTGCTTGTGGTAATTCTTCCTTATGTTAGAGAGAGAGATCCTATTCTCTAATATCTGAGAAGATATATTCACAACTAAGATTTTTTAAGAGGTTATAAAAGAGAATATAGCTTGTAAAAAAAAAAATTGGCCAATGATGCCAACAAAAGAAGCGCAAAGACGCAAAAATTGAAAAATATACACAAAAATGTATCAAAAATAAAAAAGATGCGCAAAGTGCCACTCAAATTGACAAGAGGCATAAAATGAGCCCACTCAAAAGCAAGTTATTCTCTCTTTTTAAATCTTTTAGAACTTAGAAATTTTGGTTCTCAAAGACTTGATTTTGATTGTTTTGCGATTGTGACAACTTTACTTTGGTTCATTATTTTATAAAGATAGTTTTTTTCTTAAGCCAAGTGATGGATGGATTCTTTTTTTTTTCATACCCAATTAATTCTTTGAGTTAGGTCATTGATTTCAAAAGATGATTCTACTCTAAGAAAATGTATGAGCTAAGGGTAACCATGATCGGATATTCTACTATTCTATGGATTGATGAGATTGTTAGCTCATTAACTCACAAGGTTTTAAATCAATTACATGGAATACTATATCATTTTCATGCCTTGTTAAAAAAAAAAATTGTGATTTGCTATTGTTCTTTTGTGTTCCCTCATTTTTGATATGTCAAAAGGGGGAGAAGTTTATGATGTCCTTTTTGTTGATCCTGAATCTTTACTGCTAATTGTTTTCGTAGTGTTTTGCCATCATCAAAAAGGGGGAGATTGTTTCAAACCTATTTTCATGACCTGTGTTTTGATGATTGACAAATACTATTGATTCTCTTGGACTACTTGTTTCTTTTAACTTTTCAGGAATCGAAGATCGGACGAATAGACGAAGCCAGTTCAGGATTGCATAAGTTTAGGGTTGAGTCAGTCTGTACTTTTATTTTTCACTTCTTGAGTCTACTTGTAATGGTCAAAGAGATAGATGCTAAGTAACCCTACACACACACACACACTTGAGAGACTTAGAATTTCTATTTTTACTCATATCGGCCAGGACAATTTTTCACATCGTTCTGGACGATCAGGCTTAAAACAGAAAGTCTAAATAAGGATTCTTAATTAAGGTAGCCGTCATTAACATATCGACCTGGACGATACATGTATCGGCCAGGACGATAAGATCAATACAGAAAGAAGTTGCCGCCATAGACAATTAAGGTATATTGTATTTTTAAATTATCGGCCAGGACGATCATTGATCGGCCTGGACGAAATTCTCAAATTATGCCTTAATTGATCAGAAAATAAAGAGAGTAATTAAGGATGATTGATACGATCATATCGTCCTGGATGATCGTAGGATCGGCCAGGACGATCTATTCAAAAACCTTAAGTTACTTCAGGATGATAAATATCGGCCAACTCGTATTCAGGGCAATGCTATGGACGATTTTCCTCTGATTTGAACTGATCGGCCGGGATGATCGTGAGATCGGCCTGGACGATCAAGACAATTTTCAATCGTCCAGTTTTGCATCCAGGGCGATGCTCTGGCCGATCTTCTGAGATTTGTACTGATCGGCCAGGCCGATGTCCATATCGGCCTGGACGATATTGTCGGCAACTTGTAATTAATGAGCTCCTTTGAAGCTCTTCTATTTAAGAACTCTTGTTCAACGTTTTGGAAGACCTTTGGCTGCTGTCTTGACCTGAGAAGGCCTTGAGGAGAGAAAGAGAGAGAGTGAGAGAGAGAAGATCTTATGAGGGGGAGCTTGTGAGGGGATTCACAAGGGTTGCTTCAAGGATCGCTCTGCTTGTTCTTCGTCTAGAGTTTCTTGTCCGTGGAAGGGTCGGTAGAGGTAAGGAGTTAGCTTTTGGTTGTGGTTCTCTGCCAGCTTCAGGAGGAAGCAAAAGGAGGTAGGTTCTCTACCTTGCCGGGGTGGCAAAAAGGAGGTGCTTTGTAAAGGCTTCTCCGCCTAGCTGTGGGGGCTAAAGGACAGTCACGTTTGTAGTGCAATACTCGGAGGGCACCTCTGGGGAGTGGACGTAGGTCGAGTTGACTGAACCACTATAAATTTCTGTGTTCTTGTTTTCTTACTTCCGTAGTTTTATTTCCGCATTTATTTTTGTGGTGTGATTTTGGTTTATGTGATTTTTATTCTTTGTGAAAAGAAAATTTTAAAATACCAATTCACCCCCCTCTTGGTTAGCTTGGGCCAATTCTATAGGGCTTAACATCCCTAATGAACTTTCAGTAGCATCAAAGAATTTACCTCTATTAAGCCCAATCTCTATCTATATAATGTTATGGCACCAAATTCTAGTGCCGTTAAGTCAGATGAGTTCCATGAGGATTTCATAGTGCTTAAATGTTAGAAGTATCGTGGAAATAAAGTTATAACTATTTAAGCCATGATCTACAAATGAAGTGATGCATCGATTCATTAAAAAGAGGGTCAATGTCAACAAGCACCATAGTATAGAAAACCCTTCAGTGCTTGTGATGTTAGTTCATTTTATAGGCACCACAATACAAGTGTCTCGTACACCGTAATGCTAAAATCCCTTTTTTTTTATTTTTCTATAAATAATATGTTTGTTATGCTAGTGACAACTCATTCCATAAATATTGACCAAATACTCTAAAGAAGTCAATTTAGTGCTCCTTGAATTCTCTTAGTTGTCACTCCTAAGGAAATTTTATAAAGGCTCTTTGAAGTTTGAATTTTACTAAGTGACTGAAAAATTCTATATGCTCAAGGATGAGTGTAGAGGAGAATGTTGAACCATATGGTGATATATATTTTATTTTTCTATTCTTTCTTTCTTATATGTTATTAATGAAAATGTGTTTTCTCTAAATATTCTTTATGGCTAGCTAATTCCCAATGTTTTGGATTGATGGTGTAAATTAAATATGAAATATTAATTATTTGTCTTAATATTTAAATTAATGATATGATGTTTTCAATATACCAGGTCTTTATTTAATGCACATAGTGACCATATGTATAGTTAATATTAGGTGTAATGTGGAGTGTATAAATAAGAAAGCATGCATAACTAGGTATATTAGATTGGTATAATGCAAGCATATGCATATATCTTGTCATCTATCAAATTTATCGGGATGGATTATCATGAGAGGGTGTCTAACAGTGCATGCTTCACTTACTCTTCTAAGATTTTCATATAGTGATAGACTCTAGGAGTTTAGAATGGTATTGAGACTAGATGCATTAAACTTGTCCTTTGTCTCTTCGGGCTTGACTTGGCAATCGATGATGCTTATGCTCTAAAAAACAACACATTTTTAAGAGAACCAATAATAAACAAATTAATTATACATTTAATCAATCTAAAGCATTTTATTCATATAAGTGTTTCTATTACTTTATTATTAAATTTATTTAACTGATTGAATCATCACCAAACCTTATTTTTATTAAGTAGGATGATTATTATAGTTCAAGTAGATAGTACTAGTATTTGCAAGTAAATATTCTTCCTCGTGGGATCAATACTATATTATATCACTATATTACTTGATTTGGCATGTATATATGCGTATAATAAGTGTTACACCTATATAAAGGTATACACATTCTATGATTCATAAAAACCTGATCCAAGAGAGATGTATTAGGAACCCAGGTTAAGTAGAGTTGATGATAGTCATTAGGGGTAGGAGTATTTCTATGAGGAACCCATATTGTGCATAATCCCTGTTGTTTGGAAATTATTTTCCAAGGTAAAGGAGGCCCAAGACAAAAGTGTATTAGTTAGTTGAAAGTGAGTTCCATTTGATAGTAAGACCATAAATAGTATATATGGGACCTTATGAATTTAATGGGTATTTTTCTTTTATTATTACCCCATTATACTATAATGAGATTTTTGATATTTGTTATCGTAACTAGTACTAATGCCTAGTGGAAGATGAGAGAAGATGAAATCACATATTTTTCTACCTCTGTCAAGAGCTTAAAAGCTAAAGAATGTCATTATTTCATTTCTGGTAGATTAATGCCTTTATACCAATAATAACAAGGTCACTAAGGACAAGCATTCCTCAATTATGCTATCTAAAAGGTATTCACTATAAATGTAGGAAAAATAATCCTCTAGTTCTTATTGTACATGAGTAGGGGGTTCATCTCTACAGGTTTTGGGCATCCCTCTTTACTTTATTCTTTCTATATCTAAGAATGAGTCTTAAGGAAGTCTAGTGAAGAGTACATCTTCCCTAGCTATGCTTTATATAAAATCAAAAATTAATATTTTATGATCCCTTCTAAGGAACTAGGTGAAAGTTCTAATAAACATGTACACTCTAAGTATAAAGGCCCCTCCCTTGTCTGGACTATAAGAGATTAGGTAACTAATCTATATAATCAAGTTGTGGGAATCTAGAATATTCTGTAGGAGATAAGGTAGTGGCAACAGGGAATGAATCAAAGGATGAACTATTTGATGGGCCGTCAATAGAAATAGTATGAATATGCTAATGATTTCAATGCAACACCGATTGCCTTGTTAAAAAGATGTTTAATCTTCATTGATCTAGAAATAATTTATTTCCATAATCCCCATCATTTGAACCCTGTCGTGGGCCTTGATCATCAACAATAGTAGAAGCATAAGAGGAAGAGGAAGAAGAAGAAGAAGAAGAAGAAGAATATGAAGAAGAATATGAAGAAGAAGAAGAATAGGAAGAAGAAGAAGAAGAAGTCTTTTTCTTTTTAGTATTATATAAGTTTGGGGAGAAAAGTTAATGAAATATCATTTTATTTATTATTGTGTTGTGCATTATTTGTCTTTATACATTTTGAGAGCACTTCCAAGTATTATAAAAATATATATATATATAATTGTAAGATGTAATCTAGAAGATTTTAAAAGTAGATAAATAGTAGTACTAGTGATTGACAATATTTTTTTTTTAAATAACAAATTAATTAAAATCAAATAACAAACATTACTTTTGTTAACATTAGTATATCATCGTAAATGAAATTCCTAATCTCACTAAAACACTTGATAGATTTTCCTAAGCTTAACTAATGTCAGGCTTATAGAGAATACATGATTTTATTATATTAAGACATATTATAAATGCGTACTAATAGAATTAGAAGTCCTATAATAATTTCTAGGTTGAACCAAATTATGTGATATAATGAGAATGAGTATAGGTATGCAAAATCATAAAAAAGTGTTTTTCATAAATAAAAGAAAAGAAAATAAAGCCAAGTGATCAATAAAGTTAAAAGAGAAAAGACAAACTAAAGAAAAGAAGCAAAGAAAAAATATGAAGCTAAACAATAAAAAATAAAAAAAAATTGGTACCTAAAACTCAAGTGGTTCTACCCTAAGACAAACTATAGGCATAATGGTACATTAAGAAACATATATTATAACCTAAATTTATATAAATTGAATATCCTTTAAACTTAAAATTATTGAGACCTTGACAAGCTAGTATGATTTCATTTTCAAATTAGCAGTTATTTAAAAAGAAAGGAAGGACTAATGGAGATAGGATATTGGTTTGTATTTAATATTAATGAATTAGTTATTAACAACTTGTGGAATTTTCAATTTACTGTTGCAACCCATGACCCCGAGTTTGAGATTTTGATGATGCCAAATAATGACTGTTTTGGAACTGCTTTTCATTGATTATTATTTTATCTGTTATTTTTCTTGAGCACTAACATTTCAGGAAGATCACAAGTGACTCAGGAAGAAAGGAAGACTCAAGACCGGGTAGATTAGGAGTATGAGTCAAATATTGTATTTTTCATTTATTGCACTTTTTACTTTATTGAGTCTGGCCACAAAATGCGTAAGAGTAAGAGCAACCATGCACACACACAGGGGGAGAGTTTTTTTTAACTGCAAATTATAACTAAAATTCTTCTCTGTAGATCGTACTGTACGATTTTATTTCGTACTGTACGATCTAAGCTATGTGGACAATTCTGTGAATAGATCGTACTGTACGAAGTCTTTCGTACTGTACGATATGTTCAGATCCAAAACCCTAGCCGTGACATAGTTTAAGTAAGTGATTTTGCGCCGTTCGTACTGTACGAACAAGTTCGTACTGTACGATCTGTTTTTAATACTTACTTAAAATTAACCCGTGATTAGTGCATGTAATCCAGGGCTAATGAAAATTTGAACATCGTACTGTACGATAGTAATCGTACCATACGATGAATAGAGACGACATCCGATCGTCCAGACCATCGTCCTGTACGAGTAGTAGCTTGTTGGATCGTACCGTACGATATTATATCGTACAGTACGATTTATTTTTGTACTGATCGTACATCTTCGTACCAGGACGACGGCTGTTTGTGAAGATCGTACTGTACGATGTTGAATCGTACTGTAGAACAGTAACGGCTAATTTTGAAATCAGAGGTTTTTGGAGCCCGTTTTCAGGTGTCAATCAAGTCTTTTTTGGGTAACAATTACAGAGGGGGTGAACGTGGTTAGAGAGGGATTCCAAGGGAGAAAATTCTAGAGGAATTCTTGAGGGTTGAGAGAGGAAGGAGGAGGTGAGCGTTGTGAGGGAGAAGAGGTGTGAGGGAGATCACACGGTTGCTCCAAGCTTGCTGCATCTTGCTCCTCCTGTGGCCCGAGAAGGATTTGAGGAAGGATCTCCAAGGGAAAGGCTCGTCTACATCCGTTACCTCGAGGTTCTCTGCCTTCTCCAGGAGGGAGAAAAACGAGAAGGTTCTCTGCCGTCGCCAAGAGGGTGAAAATAGAGTTTGGTATTCCGCCACGCCGGTTGGTGAAAGGGAGGTTTGTACAGGCTTCTCCGCCTTGCCAAGGGGGGCAAAAGGAGAACTATTTTGATAGTGAAAATCCCGGAGTGGAGGACTCCGGGGAGTGGACGTAGGTCATATTTTGACCGAACCACTATAAAATTCTTGGTGTGTTCTTTCTTTATCATTGCTTACTTTTTGCTTGCACTTTAATCTTGTCATATCTATTGCATGTTTTTTTTTGTGAAAGCAAATTTGCATAAATCTTTGTTTTAATATTTCAAAAACAACAAAAAAATTAGAACTCTTGTTTAGGGTTAATTTTATTAATCGAAAGACTTTTACAATTCACCCCCCCTCTTGTCGTTCAGTAATTTCATTTACATGTGCTATGTTTTTTAAATTACAACTATTGGATTGCAATTTAATAAAAAAAATTAAATGACCAAGTCAAGTGCATATAGATTACTTGAGGACAAATAATAATTTATGTTTGTAGGAATTTATTAAGCTAAAAATTGTAATAGTTTATGTTATAGGTTTATTTGAGAAATGAGTCTATTGTTTTCATTTGGTGCAAGATAATCTTTAGGAGAAGGCATGATATAGCAAGAGTATATCACAATGTTACATCATCGTACCTTGGAGCACCACAACATTTAAGGCAAATTTCAACTACAAGATAGAGAGCTTGGTGCTATAATGCCAAATCACCCGAGTGCTAGTATTTCAATCACTAACGTGTTGTGAAGCATAGATAACAACAAAGAGTAAGGTGCCATAGTGCCAAATTTATTGAGTGCCACAACACAAGTATAGTGCCATAGTGCCTAATCACCATATCATTATAATAGAGTAGGTAATTTAGTTAAGGATGAAGTGACACGTTGATTCATAATTAAAATTGTGATGCTAATTTTTATGAGCGTTACAGTGTTAATTCAAATAATGAGTGTCATAGCGCCAGGACTTCAAACACCGTGAAGCTAGGGGTAGTTATGGGGATGTTAATATAAAAAGAAGGCTGAATTTTAGAGGCTGGTGGTGCCATTTTATCATATGTTCAATTGTAATTTAGTAAGAAGTTGTTTGGAAGAGAGAGTGTATGCAATGATAACAAGATAGTATTTAGAAGAGTGGAGATTGTAACTTGTGCAAAGGGAATTCTTGATTCTATCTTTATAAAACTCATTTGTTAATCTTTTATTTTGATTATTAATTACATTATTATGATTTTTGTTTCTTACAATGACTTTTAGTGGTTAGATTCCACTATTATAATATTATGACATCGATTTAGTTTCTTAAGTATCTTAAAATTGAATCCTTCGACTTTTTTTTGATCACAAAGAATCAATAATTAACTAACAAAAATTAATAGATAACTCTCTATGGGAATGATAATCCCCTCATTCACTATATTATTTGAATGACAAATGCACTTGCATAACACTGTAATTAAATGTCGGGTCAACTCGCCTAAAATGAGCCACACTTTGATGAGTGCTTGTCGGACCACTAGCAAAAGATAGGCAAGTATTCTCCCTAAAAAATCTCACATAATAAGAGCTAGTCCCTTAAGAACTTGATAAAGGAGGTAAGCATTTCAATCAAGTTTGACCAAAGAAACTCATCTCTGTAAGTCTTCAATAAAAGAGCCACTCATTAATGCAGGCTTGGATTTTCAAACATTTTTTCTAGTAAAGGTTATTGCTCTTCTATAAATATCCCAATATAAGCTAGAAGAGGTACACACTTCCAAAGCCCAAAGATCCTGGGCATCCCATCATCGTAATTTTGGTACTACAACTTCATTAGTCCACTCGTATGTTAACACTGCACCTTAATTAGAGATTCGTCACGTTGGCCGATGAGGGAAGTGTGCCACAGTAATTGAAGGTTGTTCTGCATTTAAGGATTATATCGTTAGAGATATTCAATCCTGGATGACTCATCTAGGTACTCATCTTTGGGGACTTACTTAGATCTCCTGACACCCTGGCTATCATCACTCAACATCCCTAAGATACTTGCGAGTAGAAGGCTATCTTATAATCAACTGGTTCAGAGGACTTACTTATCACCACATATGTATGCTACTAGCCTAGTTCACATGCCTATAATACTCTATACTTATTAAATTATGTTTTATTTCTCTATTTTTTTATAGACATAGATTTTTCTATTGTCCTCATAATCCTATAAATAAGGGGTTAAGAGGCATATTTTGGACTTTATGTTATTTTTATAATTCACTTAGATTTTTGGCTTCTTATATGTTCTCCATACATATTTACTCTCCCTCCTATTATCTTTCTTTGCCTAGTTAGACTTGATAGTAGAGTAAGTGTCACCCACGAACAAATTTAAATTTAATTAGTTAAACTTTATAGCTAATTAAAAATAATTATAACTATTCAAGAACAAAATTAAAAATAAAATAATTTGAGGGAGAGATTTAGAATATAAATGAAATTTTTGAGAGAGAAAAGAAAGAGAATAATAACTGTGTTAGGATATACTAAAATAAAATATAAATATAAAATTAAAATTTATTAAATTTTATTTAAAATTTTTGCAATATAATTTTTTATAAGTAATAAAAAATTTCAAAGAGGTGAAATTATTTTTAAATTCATTTTAATATAATTTATGAGTACTTCAATTTTTTTGAAGAAAAAGAGAATTATATATATAAATATATATCCAATAAGCTTTTTTTCTTGTTTGCAATTTTAATAAAAGTTTTGGAAATATCAAACTATTTTGTCAAGCCACGATTTATGTGTGCCACCAACGATTTTATAGTGACAAATATGTTAGTTCTAAATTTTAACTTATGCAATTCATTTTTGTTTGTTGGTTGGGAGTTTTGGCTATCAAAAGTTTTTAACTTTCGAGTCTTAAAAAATTCTGGAGAAAACTGTTCTCGATAGTTTGGGATGATTTTTTTATTGTTTTTTAAATTAACTTTTTAATATTTTTATCTAATAAACTGCTTTAAACAATAAAAAAAAGCCGTTCAAAAAAACCTATTCCACATTTCAATGTTCATCCACATCTCTCGCTCCAACCAGGTCCAGGAAGTGGTCCATTTTCTCGCGTGCTCTTCTTCTCACATCTCTGGGAGAACCGATGGCCTTCTCATTCTTGTGTCTTTCCTCCCGCATTATCAAATCCTAGGAGGAAAGGAAGCGTCCAAAAAATTCATCGGCCTCTCGTGCTGCCTATTCATCTGTCTTTCTCGGTCCCCATCTCACTTCTACAAAGCGGCATTATCGAATCTGGGGAAGAATTAGGTGGCTAAAAAATTATTGTTTCTCGAGCTTTTTCTTAGCCTTTCCCCTCTAAGTGGGCATTCGTGCTAGAATATATAAGGTATAGAGGAACATAAATAAGCAAGGAGAGGGCTCCGATGGCAGCGAGTTCGATCCCGGCGGGAGGGTCGATTGACGGGTCGATGCTCGATGATATCATCGGGAGGCTACTCTACGGTGGTCGCGCTAATGAAGGGAAGCAGGTGCAGCTCTCTGAGACGGAGATCCGACATATCTGCGTTGAGGCCCGCCGGATCTTCCTCTCACAGCCTAATCTCCTACAGCTCCGAGCCCCTATCAATGTTTGCGGTCTGTGCAAAACCTTTAACTCTTCTTTGATCTAAATATCGGCATATTGCATTTCCTTTAATCTATACCTTCATTTTCCATTATAACTTTCTTTTATCCATTTCTAATTTCTTAAGTCATCCTGTGCTTGGGAATGTTGTTTTGTTAAAACTAGAATTTGGTCTACATGGAATTTCTTTTTATGGCATGTGGGGGCTGAGATGGATACTGCTATTTGGAAAATAAAGAAGAGATGGTTTGTTTGGCTGGTATGTACCTTTAATTGTATGGAATGAGGAAATATATCGGCTACTGGAAATATAATTATGCTCTGTCCAAATGCCTCGCGTGTGTTGCCGTCTTGATGCTTGAGTCGGTTTCCGTTGTATTTGTATTATAAATAATTGGATTTGAAGCAGCCATATCAATGTCCGGCTTTATTGGGATCAAAGCATGCAATCAATTTGGAAGTGCAAACAAGATGCAGCAATTTGTAATCTTATTACCTTGGATAAGATGCTGTCGTCATAAGCCAAAGTTTTGGAATATGTCAATGACTGAAGCACATGTCACTGTTGAATATTTATTTTAATTATAATTAGGATATCTTTGACTAACAATATAACTTTTCTCAAGAGTTTGGTGTTGTTTAAAATGTATATGTATTTCAAATATAGAATAAAGTAAATATAGTATATTTTAATTTTTAATTAGTTGTAAAATAAATCAGGATATCATTTATTTATCTTTGGCTAAGAGTAAAAGAAATTAATTTTTCTTATTAGGGCACAAACCAATATCAACATTTGTAGCAAACAATGACAACTTGCAGGGTGGCAATGATGATAGATGTGATTGGCATAGTTGTGGGTGATGTGGATGGTGGCGGTGTTGTGTCGTGAGTGACGAGATGACGTGACAATGGATATCTTGATTTGGCGCCTTTGTTGGCGATGTTGTTGGAAGATACTTATAGCATCAAGGGCCATTAGGTTTGCTGTTAAAGGAAAGAAGATTAAAATGAAATGCAGTGTAAAAGGAATGCAATATATTTGAAATATTTTGAGTTCTTTGGATGAGTGTAAAATTAATGTAGGAGATTATTTTATTTATTTTGGCTTGAAGTAAAATGAATGCATTGAAAAGCCTACTATTGGTGGTATATGGTGACTGGCGGCAGTTGGTGGCGTGAAACAAAGGTGATAAGCTGCAACAGTCGTTAGCGATGGTGGTGGTTGGTGAAGGCTGATGGCAAAGGCTATGGTTACCGAGTTAGAGGTAGGTGGTGTGCGGTGGTTATTACCAATGGAGGTCGGTGGCAAGAGGCAGCAAAGGTGGTTTCTGGCGGCAGCCAATGATGGTAGTGACATGCTGTGGCAACAATGGTAGAGAATTTACAAAGGTTCTGAAAATTGGACTGGCCAAAAAACTCGAATAAGGAGCAATTCATGGTTTGATGGTTCAACCGGGGTTGAACCAGATGATATAATAAATACTAAAATTATTTAAATATAATAAAAAAATATAAGAATTAAAATTTTAACAAAGAATATATATAATTACTTTTATTAAAGTTCATGAATAAGGTCCATTAAGTTTCAACATAAAACATATTAAGAAGCTCAATTAAACATGAATAAGAATATATATATATATATATATATATATATATATATATATATATATATATATATATATATATATATATATATATATATATATACAAAGAAAACCCCCGCCTTCCCGGCTTGTGCTCTACTTTTCAAAATTGATCCCAACTAAAGTAGTTTGTGAGTAAGGTTTGGTTGCTCTCTGAACTAGTAAAATTACTGTTCATTTTCCGAAGAGGGAATATTTCTATCTTTTATTGTTCACAGTATATTTTATTTGGTGTTTATCTCCCTTTGAGGTACTTTTTATAATTTTTTTTTTGTTTTTATCACTTAGTGTCCTTTTTATATTATTTTATATTTGTTCTTATCACATAGTGTACTTTTTTCTATTATTCTATTGGTGTCATTATCACTATACTTTAGCTTGATCTCATTACTTCATTGTAGCTCAAGTCTTTCATTTTACTATTGGTGGTTAAAATATTTTTAATTTTTGTTTGCTTTTGTTTTGTTTTTTTTATGAGCTTTGTTGAAAACAAATTTGATTATTTGGATCTGTCCATTTTAGATAAATCAAAATGCGCTGTTTCTTTGGAAAAAGCAAAACACAATTGTTATTTTTTTAAAGTGGTTTTTCTCATCAGTTACATAGTAAAGAAGCTCATATGAACTCACTTACAGATCTATTATTGAAGTTATCTAAAAATTTAAAATTTAATCATCATAAATTCGTAAACTCTTCTACTCTATTTACTGAGAAATTAAAAGAGAAGAATCCGCTGATTAAAAATCTGAGTGATAAGATTACTTATCTTAAAACTTCGCAAGAAAATCTGTATAGCAAGTTCCAGCTTCTTAAATTAAAAGATATACCTTCAAAAAGAGATATTAACAACTTATTTTCTTTAATTGAGAATAATAAGCCTAAAGAGATTGAGCTCCAATATCGAGAACTTTTATTATAATTAAAGAAAGATATTAAAGATAATAAATCTTAGGTTGATCAAGAAATTATCCAGTTAAAAGATTTATTATAGAATATGATGAAGCTTCAAGAAAGTTGATGAGTGAACTAAAATTTAAGGGTGCAGAATATCTTACTGTAGTTTTTTATTCTTCAGCTTACTCTAAAGAAAAAGGTTTTGAAAGGTATATTGAGTCATAATCTATACTAAAACGGATAGAATTACTACTTAGCAAAACAATACTGTTTTAGCATTACTTAGTAGTTTGCATTATCGTTTGAGTGTGATTGAAAAATCTCTTGAAAAACTTTTTAATACGCCTTCTGCGTCAAAGCTAGAGACAGAGCTAAATAATATTATGAAAAATATTAAAGCTCTTTCCCTAGATAAGACTAAGGAAACTAGAAAGACTAAAAAGACTTTAATTTCTGAAATATGATTGAACGAAGTGCAATTCAATTTTCTGGACCATCTCAGACTATCACGAGTAGACACTCTATACCGAGCCAATCAAATAATTTATCAACCATTTGGTTAGATAGAATATTTGATAGACATGGTACTTTAAGAGATGATTTTAGATTAAAAGAGGCTGTCAATATTAATAGAGACCTTTTTTACATTTTCTAATGATCATTTGAATAGCTTGAATCCTTCTAGTTTGTATTCACAAGGTTATTTTAGTGCCAGTACAAGACTTTTCAACATCATAGAGAAGTTCCACTTCATTTCCTAATAATTTTGAGGTTAGACTAAACTTAATCACTCCTAAAGCCTCTAAAGAAATAAAAAAGAAAACACAAACATCGATATATCCATATCAGGCTTGTTGTGTTTGAAATTAGAGGCCTGGTAAGAAAAAGAACTTGAGGTAAAGTGCTAATCTGTCTCTTTGATTCTCGGTTTAGTACTTCTAATGAATCAATTATTGGAGTCATAGAATTTGACATGAACAACAACATTGGAATTATGTGTATTGTTCCCAATATCACTATGACTGTAGAAGATTTTGAAAACTATGTCAAAATATTGGTACAGAGTACAGATTATGAAAATTTCCAATGAAATAATATATATCTAGATATAGCTATTCTTGGCAAAACTATGAGTAATATCCAAACTAGATTCAAGATTAAACTTGAGAATGTTATAGATTCTTTAACCTCCAAAGGAGTTGAGTTCATTATGCCAAAAGAGGTTCTCTAAATCACTTGTAGGATTATAATGGAATATTTTACCCCTACGAGAGAAAACTTCTATAACAATTCCTACGAAATACTCAAACCTTTTTGAATGATGATAAAAGTTTGTCCATAAGATTTAGAAATTATAAAACTTCTAATCAAGATGATATAGAAGAATCTGATTTAGATTTGACAATGATTGGGGACGATGAGGATGATGAAGGTATTAATGATGGTAGAGGCTATAAAAATAAAGCCGTGTTTCGTACCTACATAGTGTTTCGTACCTACATAATGTAGATACTCATTGGAGAAAAGTTCAAGCCCTACAAAATTACTATAGATGAAATGGTAGAATTAGAAAAATTTATATATTCTATGTTTATTCTGAAGAAAATATTAAACTCTTGTATGGACTAGAAGATTTAGATTTTGAAGATGATATGTCGATCAAAAATTCTAAAAGAAAATCAAAAGAAAGGAAGGATCAACAAGTTCGAACTTTGGAAGATAAAAATGATCATGAAGTTCAAAATTTGGAAGATAAAAAAGAAATCGAAGAAAATGTTGTAGATGTTATGTCTGAAAATAATTTTGAAAATACCAAAAATATTATTAACAATCTCATTGCAGATCATTCTGAAAATGTTGAAAATCTTTTTGAAGATTATTTTGAAAAATTTGATGATATTGAAAATCTTATTAATTATTTCGAGGAAGATTGTTCTCGATATCACCATGATTGTAGAAGATTTTGAAAAGAATGTCAAAATCTTGGTACAGAGTAAAGGTTATGAAAATTTTCAAGGAAATAATATATGTTTAGATATAGTTGTTCTTGGCAAAACAATGAGTAATATCCAAACTAGATTCAAGATTAAACATGAGAATGTTATAGACTCTCTACCTCCAAAGGAACTAAGTTCATTACGCCAAAAGGGGTTGACTCTAAATCACTTGCAGGACTAGAATGAATTATTTCTCCCATATGAAAGGAAAATTCTACAATAATCCCTACGAAATGCTTAACCTTCCTAAATGATGATAGAAGTCTATCCATAAGATTTAGAATTTATAAAGCTTCTAATCAAGATGATATAGAAAAATCTGATTTAGATTTGATGATGATTGAGGATGATGAGGATGGTGAAGATATTGATGATGGTAGAGGCTATAAGAATAAAAACGTGTATATCTCCTACCTACCTAATATAGATACTCATTAGAGAACTGTTCTAGCCCTACAAAATTACTATAGAAGAATCAATAGAATTATAATATATATATATATATATATATATATATATATATATATATATATATATATATATATATATATATATATATATATATATATATATTCATGTTTAATTGAGCTTCTTAATAAGTTTTATGTTGAGCCTTAATGGAGCTTATTTATGAACTTTTTACAAATATAATTTTATGCATAATAAATAGGTATTAAGCTTAAGAAAATTTAAAAATATAATTTTATAAATATAAATTTTTATAAATTTAGTAATATAATTTGTAAATTTTATAATATAAAAATATCATGTTTCTAAATCTGCCATTTTTTGGAGTATTCCTGCAGCTCTCTCTTTTTTCTTTCTCTATTTCAACTTTCAAGGCATTTCAAATTAATATCAGAGCAAGGTAATTGGCAACAAAGAAGAGAGAACTGCAGGTATACTCCATAGTTCTATGCTTATGATATTGATATTTTTTTGCATGTCTTGAGCTACTTCCAATGTTTTCTTGATTAACATGATTTTTTGTGTAGCACTCTCTGCTAGCTCAGAATCTAATGACTTCCTTTCTCCCATCTGTGTCTAGGCTAAAGGTTATTAGCACCTCCCGTACTGAACTTTATATGGGGTTATTATAATGTTTGACTGGAAATTATTATTTTAAGTAAATTCAATCAACAGTATCTGATCTTCCCAGCACCTTTCAAAGTTCAGTACATATAATCTCAACAAATCCTCCAAAATTTGGATAACCCTCTCAGAATGTCCGTCTGTTTGGGGATGAAAGGCTATGCTGAAATTTAACTTTATGTCCTGACTTTCTTGAATACCTTTTCACAACCTAGAAGTAAATCTGCCATCTTGATCAGGAATGAGAACTTTATGCAACCTAACCATCTCCTCCACACACAACTATGTGAACTTATCAACAAGTTATATGTCTCATAGGCAAAAAATGAGCTAATTTGGTCAATCGATCTACTATCACTCTTATAGTATAATGGTGTTGCCTAGAGCTAGGGAAACTAATAAAAAAATCTATAGTGATCTTCCACATATACTCAGGAATATACAAAGGTTGCTACAAATTATAAGGCTTATGATGTTCAACTTTGACTAACTAGAAGGTCTTACATTTAAAAGCAAACTCTTTTACATCTCTCTTCAATCCAGGTTATAAGGACATAGGCTTCAAATCATGATTTATCTTATTGCTGCCTAAATGAATCGTATATTTAGAATAATGAGCTTCATACAAAATAACTCTTTTTGAAGTCTTTATTAATATGAACCCACAACTTATTACCACAGAATATATTACCCTAATCATCAATTTGTAGTTCAGACCTCTTTTCATATTGAATTTGATTCAATATTTTCACATATTCTTTATCCTCTTTTGAACTTTCTTGATTCTTTCTTGCAATATAGGCTAAATGATTGTTAACCTCTGTATAAAAAGCAAGAAGGGGAAGAATGTAGAAATCCCACGTACATACCTTGTGCCCGGTGGATCCACGAATTCTGCCACAAATCCTGCTGAAATCGGCGCCGAATCGGTCTCTTCCCGTATCTTGTCTCGATCGCTCCCCTTCCTCACTATTAAAAAGAGAGCGAAGCTCTCATTCACGGAACTTCTTCTTCCCACTCGACCGAAGCTCCCGTCACTCTCCTCTGCCGAAGCCCTCTCTAACCTCCACATCCCGCAAGCCTCCCCTTCTTCCACAAAGTCAAACACCCGACACCTTGCCTGACCTCTGGCCTCTTCAGTCCACACATACACACACACAGAGAGAGAGAGAGAGAGAGAGAGAGAGAGAGAGAGAGAGAGAGAGAGAGAGTCTTTCTCCTTAGCCGAACTTCCTCATACGGCCGAACTCCATAACCAATCCCATATACCTCTCCGCCCTAGCCGCTCCTCTGTCCGAATTCCTCCAGCAGTCAATCCTTCCTTGCCCTAGTCGAAGATCTCCGCCCCCTTCTCCTACGATCCATCTCTGTTGGATCGGAACCTACGACATTCTGATCGGAAATAATGAGGGAGCTCGTTTACTGTGAAGGTAACTTTCTCCCTGAACGCGCTTCTTCGATTGAGTCCCATAAATCCACTTGACTACAGGATTTAATGAATCTGGGATTTACTGTGAAGGGAGGGAAATAGGGAGCCCATAATAAACCCTGCTCAAATCCTACACTAATCTTATTCTAATCCTATACAAATCATGCATAATTTCTTTTATTTTTATTATTATTATAATTAGTTAACTGATAATAATGAATTAATTATATTTAATTAAAATTAGTTATAATTAAAATACTTAATTATATTTTATCATTATTAATAATAATTAGTTTTAATTAAAATAAATTTTAATTAATTTTTAATATTATTATAGTAAATTATTTTTATTAATAATTAACTATAATTACTTAAAGTTAATTAAAATTAATTATTTTACTTTAAATTAATTATAATTATTTATCATTAATTATTAATTATTTTTAAATCATAATTTATAATAAAAAAAATGAATTGCAAGTGTTTGTGTGCCTCGATTCACGTGCCAACACCGACAATCCCACGAAGGTATGAACTCTCCAAAACTTAGATTCTCGCCATTGTCATTTGCGGCGGACTGGAAAATCGCCTATACACATCTTTATTGCGCGTGGTGTGATGGGACCCCGGTGCGACGCCTACGACGAGGCGGGTAATCCCCTTAAACTCAAGAGCCCGTTCTCGGAGTTTGCGGCTCACCGAAAAACCGCCTATATATGCCTTTATTGCGCGTGGTAGGATGCGACCCCGGTGCAGCGCCTACGACGAGGCGGGTAATCACCTAAAAGCCTTATTTCAAAGTTCGTGGCGCACCGAAAAATCGCCTATACACGCCTTTATTGAGTGTGGTGGGATGGGACCCCGGTGCGGCCCCTATAGCGAAATGGGGTTATTCATAAGTACCCTCGAGCAAGGGGAAAACAAACAGTCTTTTTAAACAGGTACCTTAAAAGACCCCATACACGCCTTTATTGCACAGGGTGGGAGTGAAGTTCACGGCTGCGGTGTCCTCGTCCATGGACATTTATCATACACGCCTTTATTGTGTGTGGTGGGAAGGCCAAGTTTCTCGTAGTTTTCACCTAAATGGGGGAGATGTCGGGAGGCTGTCAAAATTTTGGGTGAACACGGTGGACTTATACTTGGACTTTTGAACAAAATCTAAGTGTAATAAGCAATTGAACCCAAATAAAAAATGTGCAAGAGGTTTAATTTGAACTGAAATCAAACTTGAATCAACTTCAGACTACAGTGGACTTTTGAATATTCAAATTGAAAAGAGCAAGAGCTTGATTTGAACATTAAGCCGACAAGGCTTGAACTTGATTGAACTCAAAGGACTGCAGGAGAAATAGAACTTGTGTTTGATGCTTGAACTCAAGCAAGGACTTGTGAAAGTGGACTCGAATGAACATGTTATGAAAAATCAAAGTAAAGATCACATTGAAAATATAAAAGTGTTAACCAATAATCTTGAGCATCCAAACAAACATCTATGAATAGAACTTGGACCTAAATTTGATCGAGGAATGGGAAACTTTGCTTGAATGCAAATAATAAGATTTGAACTTGAACTGAGTGATATTGTTTGGGACTTGAACAAAGAACTACATGCTTAACTTTCTTACAAGCATAAACAAATAATTATAAGCAATGACCTATAGTGAATAGAATCCCTATATCTCACTCATAAGAGCAAGTGATATGAATTTGATGAGCAAAGACGGTTACAATGGGGATATATATAAAAGATTTACATATGAATGTAGTGAAGTCTCCATTATCAACAGCAATTCAACATACAAGCAAAGGTACAAACAAGGGTAACACACCAGCAAAGTATACAAGCTCCTATAAGTTAACATATATGACTCTTCATTCATACAATGATCTTATCTGCAAGTAGTGTTGGTGAATACATCACCAGCGTGACGGACTTTCTACATGAATGAGATAGAAGATCGTAGCAGATGTGAACTCTTACTAGCAATGATGGAAGATGTGTCATATGCATAGTAATATACATACGCGGGTGTGATGAGTAATTATCAGATAAATGCACTAAACTTCAACAAACCATAGCAATTAATATGCAACATGAGATGTTCACAAGTAGGAAACATCATCGACAATAATTCAATATAGGTCAAATACATTGGTTCTCTACATGCATAAGCGGACGTATAACAAATGCAAATGCCTATGGAAATTTGTAGAAGACCTGCTGTGCACACAACATGTTATCTACAAGAATGATACAAGGATTCTGCCACAAGTGTTAAGATACTAATACAACCTATAATCAGGTAGTGGAAAGTAGATGCATTTGTCTCCTACAAGTGGAGAGAATTTGACATACAACAAGTGCAAGTGCCTACGGTCCATTGTAGAAGGCCCATTATATATTCGATATATGGTTTGCGAGCAAATGTGGAAGATCTGCAATACATACAAGTTCACGAATACATATGTGAGCACCATATACCATCTATGGGTACTGGGTAGATGCAGAATGACTTCAGTAAATGCAGTATCCTGTAGTCAATTTCAGCGTATAAATGAAGACATCTACCTACATACATGCAGCAGTAGCGGGTGTACTGAAAAGACCAAAGACCACAACAAAATCTATGGAGAATACGATAAGTGCAAGCTCCTACAACCTAAAGCAGGAGATTAGTTATTGCACTACAATCCATCTACAGAAAGAGATAAATAGTGCACGACCGTCTACCTATACGAAGCAGCAAACAACTCAATCCAGAAGCTGCTAAAAAATGCCACCGGATTCGCAACATTCATGCAAGCGGACAGAAGATGTTTACAAATATTTTGAGAATACTCCTGCACGTGCACCGTAATTTGTATACACATAGGTACACGAAAAGGGGTAAATGCAATCACAACCGCATGTGCCCTGACGAGCGTGTTATTGGTCAAACATGACATTTAGGGATGCTGCATGGGTCAATAAATTTGAATCCAATCATCCTAAACAGATAAGTAGGAGTCGACAAGGTTCAATAAATAATTACAAAATGTTCCCAAACACCCTCTTGGGCTCCGACGAGCGTGTTATTGGTACACACGTGATATCTAGGGATGCTGCGCGGGTCAATAAGTGAATTCAAGTTCGAACCCAGTCATTCTATGCAGATCAATAGAAGTCAACAGGGTTCAAATCATCAAATAAATACATGGTTGCAGTGACCGATATATTTGTTTTAATACATTAATGAGAATTCACAAATAAAGGGCATAAAGCCTACGAAACCCGATCCCTTATCGACAAGTTGATAGAGTCGTCAGGGTTCAATCAACAAAGAGAAATAACCCCCTTTATCCCGATGAAAGATGTGTTGAAAGCTAATCTCAACTAGAGGGGTGATTTCAACATTAAAAGCTCCACCCAAATACCCACAAAATCCAAAACTTCATAAATCCCAAAATTCAAAGATATTTAAAATTGAAGTTCGACTATTAGAACACTTAAAGCAAATATCCATCCACCATTCGCAACAATTTGTCGAGGTGAACAAATTCAAATATAACTTTAGCTCACATAGAGCTAAATGCCTAGTCGAAAATATCACTAGGATCCATTTTCAAACAATCTCCTACCAATAAGGACATGGTATGTGTTCTTTGACCGGCAGGTTTTGCCGCCAAATGGCACCGCAGGATAAACGGTTATGACCCGGGTCCCTTTGAATCGTGTGGTTTTGTCGCCAAATGACACAACAGATAGCAGTTTTGGCCAGAGTCAATACGCTCCTTAATAACGTCAAATCCTTGAGATATGAATCAATATGATACGATTGATAGGGCACAAAGCCCTCTGTTAGCTAAGGTGGATTCAAATTTGTCCTCTTAGATAAATATTCTCCCAGGTCTACAAGGTACCCTTGGATGAAGCTACCCATGGTTGCCGATAAGGATCCTTCTGTCAAGTTGGGTCGACTATCTCCTCTAACTAAATAGACTAGGGACCACGATGGCCCGGGACGACGGAATCATGGGATCTTGATCGGGTCTATCATCAATTTCCCCACCATCCGCTTTAAGTATAAGATGGTGCAATTTTCAGTTTTAAATATCAAATCTTCAAACTTTCAACCAATTCCTAAATCCAAACCTATGCTGCTGCTATATGTCAGATAACACATATCAATACGTATCTGATTGACGACTAGCCTTAATCGAAAGTTCTCTCTCGTGATCAGGAGGGGTAATTAACTATAGGGGCTTGCGCCTATACAAAATCAGAACTCAGATTATAAAGTCCTCACAAAATGAAGGCGAAATCTTTGGGTAATGTCTTATTTATAAACCCATCTGCCATAAAAAAAAAACCCATCTGCCTTCCAAAATTTACCCCGGAACCTATTCCGTTAAAATTTTCTCACCAAAGAAAAGCAAACAATCAGCGGGCGGAGGCCGGGGCCGAATTTTTGGAGCCCACAGATTTCTGGCGACTCCGCTGGGAATTGGTTTCTCTTTCCATCTTTGGCTAGTTGTCTTAGTGTTATAGTAGCAACCATATCAACTCATACTCAAAATTTCGAGTCTTTCAAAATGATCGTTTAACGAATCAAAGCTTTGAATTTTGTGAAATGATAATTCAATAAATTTATATGATATTCAACAGAGTTTTTAAGTTTATTTTTATTGCTTGCTTATGCTAACCATTCTTATCTATTTCTATTTGTGTGTTCTGTACAAGTCTCTGCATTTTGAAAGTGTGGGGTGATGTATCAGATTCTAATTACTAACTCTTGCCTTTCATTTATGCAGATGGATCTACAGAACACCCCGATGACCGTCCAGCTTGGTCGAGGAGCCAGGATTCAGCTAGCAAATGCCGTGATTAACACCGAAAATACTGGAGCTACCATCCAGTTTGATAGTGTTGATTTTCCTGCAGTTGTTGCAAGAACTGTCGGAGCTCCTACCCATAGTGTGCATCTGCCGGCACAACGACCTGTTGCTGAAAATTCTCGTAAGAGGGTTTATGTATTCGAGAGGATATTACAGCTTGAGGCCTTGACTACCAGGAGAATTGTGAATGGTGGAAGAGTCTCTGTGGTGATTATAAACACCACACCCCTGTCAACCGGGTTATCTGCACCAAATAAATATAATACTGAAGTTTCCTCATATGGAGGGAGGCCTACAAGGAGGCAGAGAAGGAAGAATGAAAGAGAAAGGTCTGAAGAAGAAGAGATACCAGCGGCGGCCACTAATGATCGAGGTCAGGAGAACCTCATCGAGGGAGTGCCTATCTGTTGCAGCGGTAAGAAGAAAAAGAAAGCAAATCCCACGCGGTGAACATCGGGGGCATGACATCTGAATCATATGTTCAGGGATCCGCTGCTGAAAGGTCTCGATGGAAAGGAAAACAAGTCTAGAGGCTAAAGCCTCGAAGAAATGAGGAAGATAGAAGAGAAAGAAGAACTGATCTAGGCATGACATCCAATGATATTTCCCAGAGATCCGCCCCCGCCTACAAACAACGTCAAAGATAGGTCCCAAAGAAGACCTACGATTATGTCCCTTCTGACGGTTGACACCTTGGAGAATCCTCCAGTGGATCCCATCGCCCTCCGTCCCCTCCAAATGAAGAGGCTAACTTCGACCGCAGTCCACTAGTCGAAGAAATCTTCTTGCTCCACCAAGAACCAGAGATCCAGTGGCGTCGCCGCTCGGAGATCCGAGTATTAGAAGAAAATATAGAAGAAGAAGAAAATATAGAAAGAGAAGAATATCTTGAAAGGGAAGGAAATATCGAAGAATATATGGAAGAGAACCTAGAAAAAGAATCGGAAGAAACAAATAATGCCTTGGAAATGAAAGTTGTCTATATGGTGACACATATCGACATCGATGATGGCGCCGATTATGATAATGATGAAGATGATGTCATTTGCAATCGCCACCAAGGCAAGTACACCGGCGCCGTCGTAGAGAGGGGTCCACCACTGGCAGAGGTAGCCATTCCCAGGAAGAAGAGGAAGTGGAGGAAGTAGAGGAGAATCCCCTTGATGATGAAAATGTCACACTCGCTGACATGAGAAGGCCGATAAGGCGACAAATGAGAGTCAAAGATAGAAAAATCTCTCTGTTAAATGAGAAGATGACTGAGATGATGGCTCAAATGGGGGCAATGATGCTGATGATGCAGAGAACTATTGCTATTGGTGTCATGCCTAATCCTCCTACTGATCCCCCAAACTTCCAAATGCCTCAAGTTTCAGGAGTATGGGGCTCTCCTGAAGGCGGTAATGAAGTCAATAACATTACCCGCCAACCCACTTCGCAAAACATTGCAAGTACTGTTGAACCTATGATTGCTGCATAGTTAGAAGGAATTATCACCGAGAAGATCAAGTCCATCATAGCCGTTGATCAGGCGGAGAAACTAGTGGGCAAGGGTCGTCCGTACCCTACTGAATACGACCAAGTATAATATCCAAAAGGATACTCTGTACCAAAGTTCAATACTTTCAATGGTACTAATAATCCTCGGCAGCACCTGATATAGTTTAAAGCCACCTATGGAAATACATGGGGAAATGATGCCCTACTCTTCTGACAATTCGTTAGCAGTTTGACAGCAACTTCTTTCGAATGGTACGCTGAATTGCCAAACGATTCTGTGAAGACTTTCGCAGAATTAGAAACTATATTCGTGAAGAGATTCACTAGTGCAACTGAAAAGATAACAATCACTGACCTCGCTTTGGATAAGAGGAGAAGAGATGAATCAATGATTAAATATATCACCCACTAGCGTAACTTAAGTATGAAATATGAGCAACAACTTGAGGAAGAGCATGCCATACAGTTGTTAATGAGAAACATTGATGACAAGATGCAACCATTCTTATGCATGACTATAATTAACACATTTCAAGATCTGCTGGATAGGGTAGCCAAGTTTGAAAAACTAAACTTGTCCAGATCAGAAAGTCACTTTGATAAGCCTAAGAAGGCTAAAGCCCCGGGTGCTAGAAGGGGTGAGGCTGACTCTACGTTCTTCTCCAGATCCAATAAAGAAAAACATGGGATTTATAACGTAGATAAGGACAAACAGCTAATGCAGTATGAAGAAAAGCCCAAGCAGGCCTATAACCCTCACCCCCAGCCGAAGCTGATACTCGGGGGCAACGATAAGCCACAAACTTATTAGGGTGGAGGAGAATGCCTGAGACAGGCAATAGGAACTGGTGATAGAACATTTCAATCCCTCAAAGATAAAATGAATAAAGAATATTCATTCAAGAGGGAGAGTATCGCCTAATTATTTCAACAGGTGTTGAAAGCAGGTTTAGAATTGCCTGAATGCAAGAGGCTCAAAGAGTCGAAGTACACTGATGATCCAAATTATTGGCCATACCATCGTGTAGTCAGCCATCTCATCGAAGATTGCTACATCTTTAAAGATTGGTTCGAAAGAAAGTACCAGAAGGGTGAACTCATATTATCTGACAATATGTTGACTCATCCTAGGAAAGAATTAACTCGGGTGGTTACGTCCTCTTTCGTACCCCTAGTTGAAGAAAGAAGAAATGAAAAGAAGCCATCTCAAGAAGAGCAGTGGGAGAATGCGGTCTCTAAGAAAACTGTGAAAATGTTGAAACAGCTCGATGGAGTTCCAGGGGTAAAGTGGAAATCTCCTATAGAGCCAGTGTTAAACTTAAAAGCTCTTTCTACAGCATAAGCGTCTTCTTCTAAACAGTTTTCCAACCAAGTTGACATTTCAAAATCTGGAAAGGTGAAGCCCTCCAAGAAGAAGATCAAATTGAAGAAACCTAAAGAGAAAAAGACTGCAACTCAAAGGGTTATCGACAGTTTGGATGAATACTACCAAACTGTGAGGCGACCTATCAAGCTCGCTGACTTCATGTCAGAGCTTAAGATGATGAAGCCGAAGAAGATAATGAGAATTCTCTTCCAACTGAAGTATGTCGGGTCATCTCAATGACACCAAATGTGATGATAAAAGAAAGATATGCTGAGGAAGTTGCTTTTGAATCTTGTCTGATGGTGACATTAATGGACTATAGTTCGGAAGAGGACCTGTATTTTCTAGAAGAAGATGAATCAGACCCTAGCATAGCATCTCGAATGGGACATGTAAACCTGGGTGGTGATTTTGAATCAACGGATGATTCCCTAGACGCAACAATGACTGACTCTAAAGAAAATGTGCTACTAAATGAGTCTAGCTTGAAGAGACCGCTCAAGTACAGTTGAGAAGTGGTAAGATACTACCACCTTCACCGAAGAAAGAAGTCTCCAATAAAGACAAGGAGAAAGAAATAGTCATCAATGATGATATTATCCCTGAAGATCTCAAGAAAAATAACTCTATTTTCACTTATAATTCTCTTGATTCTCCCACACCTATATAAAATAGATGGGGAAAAAAATAACCTTTCACATCTACACATGACAACTGAGGCAAAAAAAAAAGCCCGAAACCATAAATTATGACATGTATAACAGGAGTTATGGTGTACTTTAACATCCCTACGTCAGAACTTTCTCGATATAAATATGAATAGACCTGTAAAAATTAATAGAACTAACATGTATACATTATATTTAACATGAATTTAAACACATATATGGACATATATGCGACATTTCAGGAGATTATACATATATAATTTACCTATATGCTTAACATTTGTTATTTAAAAATCATTTATGAGGGACGTACATAATTTTAAAATTTTTAATGAATTTTGGCCAATCTAAAAAAATGCCATTTTTTCATATGAAATACTCAAGAATTTATATAAACAATACTAATTGGTGAAATATGGAATTCTTATAGTTAAAATGACCAAAATGATATGTTTTTCGTTAAATTAAAATTTGCATGATAGAAAGTTTGTTATAATCATTAAAACAAATTTTATTCCATAATTTTTCATAGAAATACCATAATTTAAATCAGGAATATGGCTTTGAGAGTCAACCTTAAGCAGAACAAATCTATTTACGAATGTCATAGATGAATTTGACTCCACGGCCTAGGAACTTCTTCCTCTTTTCTTCTTCTCTGACAAGTTAAGCCTTTTTTTTTTGGGGGGGGGGGGGGTGGAAGTGAGGTAAGAAATGGATTTTGGCTTATATCTTTAAAAGTATATTTTAGTTTTCATGTTGTAGCGCTCCAAACTGCAGCATCATTGCACTCCAACCTGTAGCACCATAGTGCTCCAACCTGCAGCACCATAGCGCTCAAATAGAATATTCTAGATAGAGAGCTTAACATTGCAGCGCTATCTCAAATACTACTCCAATACAGAGAAGGCAACTCTCCTTTGCTTTCCTAACTCTACCTCTCAATAATAAAAAAAAAAAATGGAAGCACCGTTGCGCTCCAAGGCACGGTTTCGTAGCGTTCCAAGAAGAATTTTCCTACTTCAATTTAAATTTCCACTATTACTATTATAGACTTTTTAATTACTAATTTAAAAGTTTAAAACAAATAGAGGTATGGAAAAGGATGTTACTAGGTTTTGTAGCCACAAGTATTATAGTTTCTCCTTAGCCTTAGTGGGCTTATCTTCCAAGATGCTCAGCTTCTTCACAACCTCGTGTTTCTCATCATGCTCATCTAGGCAGCTCTAGACTTTCTTGTAGATCCAGTCTAGAGATTCAACCCTATCCGCATGTTGAATTTGGTTAATAGAAAAGAAGAATTTTTTTTGTTATGCTTGCCCCAATGAGTTGATTATTGAGAAACTAATCCTCCAGCATAAGCTTCCTCTGATGTGATTCAATCACTCATCAAAAAAGAATTTATCCCGGTCATAGCATCAACATGGCACTTGCCCCTCATCCTCTTCTCCCTTCTCATCTCCCTCCAATGAGCTTGACTCGTCATTGTGTGATGAGTCATTGGTTGGCATGGCCAGTTTCCTTTCCTTGCTAGCCATGGTGGTCAAATGACTCCATGTTCGACTCTCACCTAAGTCGCCACCTCATCTATGATGTTGCCCTTTATGGGGTGAGCTTGCTGCTCTGTACGCACTTGTGGCTTCTTAGCAACAGACACCTTCAAGCTCGTTCCCTGCTCAATACCCTTCTTTTCCTTCTTGGGAGGGGGCGCCTCCCCTTATATGGTCTTGCATAAACACCTTAGGGTCGCTGCATTGAATTATTTTTCAAAAACCTGAGAGCATCCACCCTGAGGAAACACTTTTTGGCTCTTTCCAATGTTGTACTCAAAAGGACAACACCTCAACATTTCAATTCCAAAATTTTATTTTAAAATTATTTACAAAAAATCAGATTATTACAAAATATATAAGCATCATCACTTTCTTAGGGGTTTTGACAAGTAGCGACTGGGTCACGACGAGGGTTTTCCTTCTCAGGAGCGATCTCTAAAAGGACTTGTTTGGGAGCAAAGAGGAATCCCTCCGAGGAGAATGATGGTCGTCATTTGTCCACATTCGTTAGGGAGCTTGCCCTATGCTGGATGATCGAAAAGTTCCTCACCAAGCAAATGAATTGCCACTCATTTTAATCAAATCTTTCTCTTTTGAGCTTGCCAGACTAAGTGTTATAACCCAACCCGACAAGACCCACTGATAGGTAGGTCTTATTGTGTTGAGTTATGACGTATGAAACCTAATATTTATATTTGGAAATGTTTCAGATCTCGTCTTCCAATTTAAAGTTAAACAGATAACAGACTATAGAGTTACTAAAATGTTTAGAGTATTAAAATAAATTCATCCACAAAAGCTTTTTCTTTCTTTATTAAAATGTCTATACACAATCATCGTACATAACTATAAATAAATGTTATAGAATAGATAAATAAACTAGCCATGACAATGCAAAAATCATCAAAGAAGTATCTATAAACTCAGATTTGATTCCTAAAATTGCCAATGAATAAGCTCTTTCTTTTTCTCAGATCAAGGAAATAGGATGCAAAACTATAATGAGCTACAACAACTCAACATACCACAAACACCGATCTAAATTTTCAAATATTTCTTTTATTAAACATTTCCAGAATATTTAAATGTAGTATAATAAATTACTATGCTGAGCAATGTTATAAGAGCATAGTAGTTATTCAAAGATTCAAGTAATAATACTAGACAGTCAAATAAACTGAAATTCACAAGACATACTAAAACATAACTTATTTTCTCTGGTCCCAGACAAAATCTTAGAAGATGCTTTCCACTTATGCCCCATTTCATGCCTATAGCACTAGAATATGCCCGTAGGTATTAGAACATGACATTTTGCCACTAGAATATGCCTTATAGGTATTAGAACATAATTTTTTAGCTTTCGGAATATGTCGTATATGCACGAGAATATCTTGCTTCTTTTATAAAAATAGTTTCAACTGTGCATAATTCAATCACATAAACACATTTTTTTATTATATTGTAACAATTAAAACATAATTGTGCTCATATCAGAATTGCACAATTTTCTAGAATGGTAATCAACATAAATTCCTACCGAGTAAAATTAACAATTTCAAAACATAACCAAATAATCAGAGATTTTGTAAAACATCGTTATAAGATTTTTATTGTACTAGAACACTATCTTTTAGAGTTCATATTATTTTCTATTCAATAAATATCGCATAAATTTCAATTCAAAATATTTAAAATATCAATTTCTATAATATATAAAAAGCTATGTAGTGAAAGTTTTAACAGTGTAAATCTATCCTTATTTTTTGATAACAGAAATAGAAATATATTTAGAAAATTGAAGAAATCTCCATATTTTTGAAAACTGAGATAAATAAAATATGACCTATCTCGAGATGAACAAATTTCTGAACTGGGCCGACTGCTAAAAAAGTTCAAAATAGCTCAAAAACACTTCATTATCTCAAAAATACCTCTTCTCTCTTCAATGCCAACTAACTGTAGGTTCAATTGAACGGAATAGTGGAATTTAAAATATATTTAAGTGCAGACACTGGCCTAGCACTGCGGCGTCACCATCCAACGCTATGGCGCAAGTTCAAATACAAAAAACTTGAGGCTATAGCGTAGGGCCACCACCTTTGAGCACCTAGGCGCCAACTAACACAACATCGAGGCGCCAAAACACCCAAAAATTTTTGAATTATTCCAAAATGCGTTCAAACCTCCGAAACTCACCCCAATACTTATGCAAACTTTTTTCACACACATATCACGTCTAAAAACATGCAGTATAGTTCAAAAGATAAAAGTCCAAACAGTTACCTTTTTCAATTTGGGTCGGAATGGGTTAAACCATGTGTTGCACCTGAACATGTCAACAAAGAAGCGTCTATCTTAGGTGTCCACACTCCATTGATTACCACTACCTGTCTCAGGGACTCTTCATTCTCGCAAACACCTCCGCTCGTCTTTCACAAGAAGGTGACTTCGAGCCATTTGCTGGTCAAATCAAATATCTCGTCAGCTACGGGTCCAATTTCTCTCGAGATTTGCTCAAATACTTGCCTTATAGCTACTTGCCCCTTCTGAGCTCTCTTGACGATTAACACCTCACCTGCTTATTGACTTCACCCTCCTACAACCAATTATGAGATATTCTATATTAGCATGTAGTGTTGTATGAGTGTTTTGTGTAGTCTGTATTTTTATTTTTCTATGTATAACATTTTTTATAGTCTATAAAACTTTATAAATAAGTGGTAATTAGGAATAGTTTGGACCTTTTGGACTTTTCATATTGAGATCTTAGTTGTTTGACTATTTCTCTATATTTTCTAAATTAAGATAGTGGAGATTATGCTAGCTTACTCTCCTCTCTGCTCTCTCTACCCGTTATCCTCACTAAATGGTTCTTAGCCCACTAGATAAATCTTCTAGTAAAGTCAGGTATCATCCACCAGATAAATTTGGATTCAACAACTACAGTAAATAGACCTATTGGTGGAATTTTTGTCCTCAATGGAGGGAATATTTTATGATTAAACACAACATAGAAATTAATAAATTTATTTGAATGATAAAAATTTTATTTCACTACGAGCTTCATAGAAAATTTGCATTGTTTATATTTTATCAAAGATTTTTTGCTACTCAATATATTAGATAAAATAGGGTTTATTTTATTCTGGGGTACATGTTCTCCTTAAGAGCAAGACCCTATGGTTAATTATATTATAAGCATTTATCATTTAGTAGGGATTTTTCTTTGCATATGTAAGTAGGGATTTTTCTTAGTTGTATTTGGTCGAGTTCCTAACAATTTTTTCCAAGAGTTAAGAAGTGAAGGTGAGTTAGTGTGTTATATAATAGTGACAGAAAGATATTTTCTTCATATTTTCTTGTGAATATGTTAGCATGAAGGAATGATCATGTTATGCCTTTCAGAACCAATTCATAGCTTGCAACGTTGACTATGTTAGAATAGGGAGGTGATCTTAAGTCTGGGTAGAGACTCTATTGGCCTTTAATCCAATTGATCAACCTCTTATAGTACACAGGAGGAGTTGTTCTTGGTAGTATTTATTTTTGGTCTCTCCACTTATTGGGAGCACAAAGTTGGCCAACTTTAGACTTAATAAATGGAGTTTGAATGTTGGCGTTACCTGTGCTTGGTTATTAACTACTCTCATTCTTTATGCTAGTTCCTGAATGTGCTTCAATTTTTTTTTAATTTATGGGCCTCTAAATGGGCATTTGCATTGCTCACGCTCGGGGAAGTAGGGTGAGTCTCCAAGTGTTCATCTTTTTGGGGACGAGTTCTCTATATCTTAGATTTGATTTTTCCTTTCAATGTTAAATCACCCACTTTGATGACAAACTCAGCTATATTAGGATTGATAAGAATTGTACATAAAATAAAATTTTTTATTATTACTTTTGAATCTCATTGCCTATAGAATTGAGCGGAGTGCTTCCACCCACTTGCCCTCTCCTCCTACTTTCTTTTATTAGATACTCAGTGTTTGCTTGTTCGTTACATGGACTTACTCATTAGTTTGTGAATGGTGAACACGTTGAATAGAGGCATCAAGGAAATTCATTACGTGGAACTGGACTATAGATTTCATTGATGAGTCAATTATATGGAGAGGTTATATGTTATTGGGGCATGTTTAGTTCAAGCTCGTGAAATCGATGCACATTCTCCCCATTTTATTTGCCTCTTGGAGAATGAATTGGAGATTCAGTCTGGGTACTTCTCTGATGAAATCGGCGTCCAATAGCTTGCCAACCTCTTATTTTTCAGTTTGGTAAGTTTTGATATGCCTAGTCCGGTGCAGTAGGGATCGGTCCAGCCGACCCAACCCTTAGTCCGGCTCTACACCTATAGCAGGTGCAAGTCTGTTGACCCGCAGGCTCACTTGACCGACCCCTTGGGGGTGGGGTCCACATCCTAGGGAAGAGAGAGGGGAGTTGTTTAGTCCTTTCAATTATATTTTATTTTTGCTTTAATTAAGAGTTTGCATTAGGGTTAGGGCATGCAAGATTATTGTGGTTGTTTCTTCTTGGAGTTGGTGTCTTGGGCTCTAGTGGCGTCTAGAAATTGGGAGAGATAGATCCTCCTCTCGAATTGAGGATCGGCTGTATCTTGGTATTTTCCTTCTGTTATCTTGATTTTTGCATTAGGAAGAACTGCTTTTCTAATTTTCCATTGGAGTTGTTGATATTACTCGCTGTTTTTGCCAAAATGATTATGTTTTACTTGAGTTTTTCAAGTATTTCCTAACAAATTAGTATCTGAGCAGATTTTGGGACTATTTTGGGGCTATTTCTGCAAAAACTAAAGGCTATTTTTCAGCTGGAAGAAGGGCTATTTGCTGTTTTCAATGGTCATGATTCAGATTTTTTGAGTTTACAAAGATCTGGTTATTAATGGCAGTCAAGAAAGTAGATGCATTGGAAGAATGCCTTTAAGGGGAGATGAGTCAAATGAAAGCAACGGTGGAGTTTAGAATTTAAGCCATGGAAGGTCAAGTTTTGGATCTCCACAAGATGGTGAAGATGATATTAGAAAATCAAAATGAAATGGTGGCATCAAAGGAAAGTGTTCCGAGAGGGAGACATATGAATTCTAAAATTTGTAGAAGGGAAAACGATGTGGAGATCAATGATGAGAGAGGCGGGAAGTATGTTGAGGCATGGTTATGGGGGGCATGAACCAATTGATGTTGATTGGGAAAGAAAAGAAGGGGATTAAGATAGGAGGGGTGCTGATTTTGAAGGGAGAAGAGGGGAAAGCGAAGAGGGGCATGTGTATGAGCATGGAAGGGAGGATCATGACACTTGGGGAGGATCAAATGAAAGTTTGTTAGGGATGTTAAGCCCTTATGAACTAACCCGAGGCTAACCAAGGGGGGGGGGGGGGGTGAATTGGTGTTTTAAAAATTCTTAAACAAAAAATCACGATCTTTTGAAATATTTTAAAATCACAAATCAAACAATCATTCACTAGAAAATTAAAGTGCGAAAATTAAATGCGGAAATGTAATAAGAAAGAACACACTAAAATCACAAACCAAAACAATCATTCACCAAACGTCCACTCTCCGGAGCCTCTCCTCCGGGTATTGCACTAAACTTAGTGACTCTCCTTTTGCTCCTACAGCAAGGCGGAGAAGCCTGTACAAAAACTCCTTTTCATCGACCCGGCGAGGCAAAGAACTCAACTCCTTTCGCTTCCTCCTGAAGCAGACAGAGAACCTGACTCCTTTTGCTTCATCCTGAAGCAGGTAGAGAACTTCGATCAATTGCTGAAGTAGACCTCTCTCGAACCTCTAAGGAACCAGGGACGACAATTGGAGAAGACGACTCAAATCCTTACTTGGAGCAACTTTTGTGAAACCCCAACAAACTCCCCCTCACAAGATCCTCTCTCTCTCTCCTTATCCTCTTGGCTCTCTCAGGTCAAGACAACAACAAAAGACACTCTCTTGAATAAATAAGAGGTCTTAAATAAAAGGGCTTCAAATTTGTCCTTAATTTCAACAAACTGACAAATATCGTCCAGCATGATCGACGGATCGTCCTGTACGATCAGTACAAACTCAGCTCAATCAGCCAGGACGATCTGGGGAGGATGGACATTTAGAATATCTGTTTGTTCTGATTGTCTAGGACGATACAATTATCATCCTATACGATTAGTTCAAAATATCAAGTATCATCCATACAATCACTCTGTTTGGGCAGATATTTCATGTTGGATGATGAAAAAACAACTTATCGTCCTGAACGATTTGCGGATCGTCTAGTACGATTAGTTTAAATGAATACACATCAGAACATCGTTTTGGTCATCTAGGAAGTAACTAAGATTTGTTTAACTGATCGTTACAGACGATCCTGCGATCGTCCATGACGATATAATCGATTAATCAAACTTTAATTGCTTTTCTTAATCATCAAACTAATTTAGGCATAATTTTAATGCATCGTCTCATCCTGGACGATGTCCAAATATAATAATATAACTAAAAGTGTTTGCGGCTGATTTATACTGATTTGAGCATATTGTCCAAGATGATGTTAATATCGTCTATGACAATTTGCTTAATTTTGGCTGCCTTAATCGGGATGCCCTAATTAAGGTTTCTGTTTTTAACTGATCGTCCAGGACGATTTGGTATCATCTCGAAAGATATGATCAAAAACAAAAAACTTTAAAATAGACAGAATTTTTTCGCCCTGAGTGTGTGTGTGCAAAGTTACTTAGCATCAGAACCCACATTGTTACATTTTACTCAAAAAATGTTAAAACACTTGATGTATAATTACAGACTGATTCAATCATAATCTACCCAATCTTGAGCTAGCTTGCTTTGCAATTAACCTTGTGGACCTGAAAACAGTGAAAGAGATTAGCTAAACAGATTTAGTTGCAATATAAACCGAAATCCTTTCCTTCTTCCCATGTGCTAACTCATTCCTTTCCTTCCACGTGAAATAAATGGCATTGCAAAATAGATTAGCTAAAAAGGCATTATGTAAATCCAACCAATAACAAACTTCATCCGTAAAAAGCAATGTTGGAATTCCAAATCCCCAACTATTTAGATGATGAATCAGTTCACAGATTTTGTAACATCTACAAACCACATGATCTATGTTCTCAAGATCATTGCAACCTCTTGGACATTGTTCATTCCTTTGTAGTCATCTATAAGATAAAAAGGAGTTATTTGGCAAAGCATTGTTAAATACCATGCACCAGAAATTTTCTACTTGTGCATTTAATTTAGATTTTTTAAGCCAAGTCCATATTTTAATTTCATTGCTTTGTTGTACCACGTTTTCTGAAGCCCTAGCTGCAATAGTCTTCCCAGATTCCATATAAATGAGTTCTAATTGATCTTCATCAAGATTGGATTGAATCTCTAACTTACAAATCATTTCAAAAGGTCCTTCCCAAAGTGTTTTTTAAGTTCAGATACATTCCAGGTTCCTCCCGAGATTAATTTACCCACCGTGAACGAATCAGTAATGTTATCTTGAGTATTGACAAATGTTGGCCACTTGTTAATGCTTTTGTCCATAATCCATATATCTTCAAGGATGTCAATAGATTGACCATTTACTATTTACCATCTTACAATTGGCTTTAGGAATTTGTCTCCATCCTTAATTAGTTTCCAAGCCACCGAAGCAGATTTATTCCTACTTCCAAAATCCCAGCGGGATCCATATCTCGGGTAAAGAGTTTTATGCAATAAAGATCCTTCATCTTTCATGTACCTCCAAGCTAGTTTTGCCCTTAGAGGACCTACTTTATTGAAGCATGAATGTAACCCCCTTCCTCCATTTTCTAGAGGTTCACGCAATTTATTCCAACTCACATAATGAAGGCCTACACCACCATTCATTTTATTCCAGATAAAATTTCGACAAAGCTTGTTTATCTCATCTAGAATACTTCTTGGAATCAACGAAAGAGTGGAGTGGAAAGTAGAAAGAGAAAGAATTACCTATTTCACCAATGAGATTCTCCCTGCCAAAGAGATGTATTTTGATCCCCAAGTGTTCAGATTTTTCAACACTTTATCAATGATAAATTGAAAGTTCACCTTTGAAAGTTTTCTTAAAGCAACTTTTATTCCAAGATAATTGAATTCCTTAACCTCTTTAAATCTCATAATATTTTTTATATTCCTCCTTTTCCTTATTTTGACGGCCTTGCCAAATAGAATTCCAGATTTGTTTACATTAACATTTTGCCCGGTCCAATTGCAATAACTTTTTATAGTACTTTTGATCTTCCTCACAATATTAAGATTTGCTTCAGCAAAAATACTAACGTCATTCGCATATAGCAAATGCGAAATCCTTTGACTGTTTTGGCTAACCCGAACACCAATGGGATCATTTTCCATAAGAGTATTAGACAACAGCTGAGAACATAGGATAAAGAGGTAAGGCGACAATGGACATCCTTGTCTGAATTCACTTCTAGCATTGATCCAAGAAGGACTTCCATTGATCAATAAGGAGAAAGGACTCTATACACACTCCATGATAAGCTTTGAAAAGAACGAGGGGAAACCAAAATAATTCAGAACTCTATATAGAGTTGGCCATCCCATAGAATCATTAGCCTGTTCCTTGTCTAATTTGAAAGAGACTAATCCCTTAGTAGCTTTAGAATATCTGAACTTATGGAAAAGTTCTTGAGCTATTAGAACATGCTCTTGAAGAGACCTCCCTTTAATAAAAGCCGCTTGCTCCAAGGAAATCAGCTTTGGAATAATACAATGTAATATGTTGAGAAGGACCTTGGTAGCTACTTTGTAGACAGTGTTGTATAGACTAATAGGTAATTGGAGGGAGTCATCGGATTACTCACTTTGGGGATCAAAACTATAATTGTTTTTTTCCAATCACACATTTCAGATGTTGAGAAGAATAGTTGCAATGCTTTCCAAAAATCATCTTTAATGATTATCCAATAGCTCTTGAGAAAGGAATAAGATATTCCATCCACTCCTAGAGCTATATATCCACTAGTATCTCTTATCACCTCCTCCACTTCTTCTAAAGAGAAGTCTTTGCTAAGAAAATCAATTTCTCCTTCATCCAGGCAATTCAACTGTTTCGGCCACCCCTCTAGTAAGCAATTCCATTCACGCCATTTCCCCTTGAAGAATTGAATTAGAACATTCTCTATCTGATTTTGCTCTTCCACCATATTCCCACTATCATCTCTAATACAAAAAATGAAGTTTGCATTCTTTCTAGCACTGACAAAAAAATGAAAGAATTTGGAATTATAATCACCTTCAACTATCCATTTCACCTTAGCACGTTGCCTCCACCAAGTGCTTAACCGTGCCAATGTAAAGTTCAACTCATTTGTCTTAGATTTAAGCAGCCAAACCTCTTCAGGCGTAAGCTGACCAATCTCTGATTCTCTAGTTTGAAGCTCTAGTGTCTCCCTTTTAAAAATATCTTTATTCATATTCATATTCTTCATTTTGGCCTTGCTAAAAAAAAATAATGATTTTAAAGCTCTTCTCATCATGTAGTTAAGAATATTGGAAGCACTACTAGTAGTTGTCTTGTTTCAAGCATTTTTCACCACTGCTATGGATGCCAAGTAGGAGGCCCAAACATCCTCAAATTTGATGGATTTTTTGATTTTGGGGGAATATTAAAAAAGGTTTAGCAAAATATGACAATGGTCCGATGCAATTCTTGGAAGATGTTTAACAACCATATGATGAGTCAAGTTAAATAGCCGTCGAATTAACAAAAATTTTGTCTAGCCTTTCCAGAATCCGATCAGCCCCTTTTTTTATTGTTGAACCATGTAAATTTTGAACCAACACATCCTAACTCGTGTAGATCGTTGCTAGCCATGAAAGATTTCATTTCTTTGGGCCCCAAAGAGAACGAGAATCTTCTTCTAGCTCTCTTGTCTTCTTTAGAAAGAAGATAGTTAAAGTCAATGCCAATCACCATAGGGAAGACATTGGTAGTGTGAGGTTCCAATTTATTCACTTTCAAAAGAGATATACTTTTGTTTAGAAAAGAAAATTACTCTGCAAAAAGAAGTTAGAGGAAGAGAAACAATTAACGATGTTTCTCGCTTTAACTTATTTAGGGATGTAAAATATTGACTACAAATTTTCAAAAACAAAAACATGGCATAAACTATCATTTCAGCAGTGACTAAAAGGAAAAAAAAGAAAGAAGAAAACTAAAACAACAGAAATGAAAACACGAAAAAAATAATAAAAATCAACAATTAAAATTAAAGGCAAAAGAAAAATCAGAAATAAAAGAAAGAAAAGTAATTTAGAATTCAGAATTCAGTAAGCATCAAGTTCATACATTTATGTCAATCACACCCAATCTGATTTTTAAGATGCTGAATGTGTCGAAGGCCAGTGGTTAAGTAAAGATGTCAGCCAATTGATTCTCAGTTTTCACATGGTGTAACTCAATGTCTTCTTTTGTAACATGGTCCCTAATAAAGTGATGTTTTATGTCAATATGTTTGGTCCTTGAATGTTGGATAAGATTCTTAGAGATGCAGATGACATTAGTATTGTTACATAGGATTGAAATTGTGACTACAAGTAATCCTAAATCCAAAGTTTGTTGTTTTAACTAAAGGACTTGGGCCACACAACTTTCTGAGGCAATGTACTAAGCTTCAGCAGTGGAAAGTACAACATAGTTTTATTTTCTACTAGATTAGGAGACTATGGATTTTCCTATGAATTGACTAGTATCAGAAGTGCTCTTTCTATCCACCCTACACCCTGCAAATCAGAATCAGTATATCCAATAATATCAAAAGAAATGTTATGTCTAGGATACCAAATTCTTAAGTTTTGAGTCCCTAAGAGATATCTAAGGATTCTTTTAACTACAGTCAGGTGGAATTTCTTAGGATTATCTTGAAATCTAACATAGAGACAAACATTAAACATTATATCAGGTCGGCTAGCAGTCAAGTAAAGCATTGATCCAATCATTCATCTGTATTTATTTTTATCAACAGATTTTCCATTTGGGTCCTTATTCAACTGAACACTGGAGGTCATTGGAGTATTTATTGGTTTGGCTTTATCCATTTCATATTTCTTCAAGATGTCATTAATTTTGATTAATTTAGAAAGATTTCATCATCCAATTGTCTTATGCTAAACCACAAAAAGTATGACAACTCTCTCATCATACTCATCTCAAATTTCTTACTCATTATTTTAGAAAAATTATCACATAGTTTTTTATCAAAAGATCCAAAAAGTATATCATCAATATAGATCTGAACAATGAGTAACTCATCTCATACTTTTCTCAGAAAAAGAGTGGTGTCTACGCTTCCCTCAACAAACTCCCTCTCTAGTAAGAATGTGCTAAACCTATCATACCAAGTTCTAGGTGTTTGTTTTAGTTCATATAAGGCATTTTTTAATTTGTAAACATGATTTGGAAATTGGGAACTCTCAAAACCTGGGGGTTGTTCTACAAATACATTATCTTTTATTACCCCATTTAAAAAGGCAATCTTGACGTCCATTTGGAAAAGCTTAAATCCCTTATGATAGGTAAAGGCTAGTAGCACTTTAAGTCTTTCAATCTAGCTATAGGGCCAAAGGTTTCCTAAAAATCTACCCCTTCTATTTTATTATACCACTTAGCCACCAATCTCGCCTTATTCCTAACCACCACACCAGAATCATTCATTTTATTCTTAAAGACCTATTTGGTTCTGGTGCAAGCACACTAGATAGAAAAACCAGATAAGGAGAACGATGGGCAAAACTATAATCAAACTCGATACAAATAGTAGCAATCATCTATAAACACAAAAACCGACGGACAAAAACTAGAAGAGAAGTCAAGAGAAACAAAAGAAATGGAAAAAAGTCACTATCCTCAGAACAACCGACAGAACGGTTTCCTCACATGCATCATAATGTAGGTTAAGTAAAATATGTGCTTAGGGCTAGCAAACCAATGGTCCACCAAAGCAAGATAGTCCAAACGTCCAATCCAAACTCTTCCAGCAAATGCTCCCAAATCAGCCAACAAACATCACCTCAGCTCAAGATGAAGGATATAAATGGAGTGGAACTTGCGTAGAGAAGAAAGAGGTAAGAAGCCCAGACGAAATAGAGGAAAAGAAGTAGTGGACAAATCTCTCAAGCTTTTTCAAGAAGAAGAGAAAACCCTCAGGTTTTTAGAGACAATGCTCAACAATTTTCAACAACCTTTCCCCTCAAAATACATCTCCAATATATAGGCAAGAGAGGAGAACACAACAGCCAAAGCACCACCCAATAAGCCAATAACATTTAGGGAAATGGAAGGCCAACAGCCACTTTATCAATTTCCAAACGGTGTAGTAACACAAAGATGGAAACCCGCGGGTTCCAAGCAGGAAACCGCAGAACCGAACAGCCCAGCACGGAACTGAGGAGCCAACCACAAAAATCAAAGGGGCAAAGGCTGGGGAGAATAACACAGTACAATAATCCATCAACCAACCACGGAAACCTAAGAGACAACCACGGAAATCACCCAGCTTAAGGAAATGAGAAGAAAAGGGGGAGGGGAAGAGACAAGTCCACTCCAAATTAAATCCAAGACTTAAGAGCATACCTTTTAAGATTAATGAGCTAGGGAGCTCAATAAATTCCTCCAACAATTGATCTAAACTTCAGCTCCACATTAATGAGCTAACAACTTAGTGAGTAAAGCTCAATTCGTGAACCAGAAGCCAACCCGAGAACCATCAGCAGCCCATGGACCCATCAAGCTAGCAAACCAAAGGTCTACCAAAGCCCAAGCACAATATACCATGATCATTGGATGCTTTCCTATCATTGGATAGCTAAAAAAAATATAAAACTAAATTGAAAACTATTGTTCAATATTCAAAAAATGAAAATACAGAAATTATGATTGCATCAATTCCCCCCTGGTGGGAAATTCTCATCTCCGGATGAGAAAGCTTCAGTATCTCTTTGAAAAAGATCAGGATGATGTCGCTTTAATTCATTAGCATCCATCCAAGTGCAGTCGGTCAAAGGATGATTCTTTCATTTTACCAAGAATCTCTTATGCTCGCCATGTCTAGTTTTAGAAACCCTGACATCAATAATGTCTTCAATCTGTTCTTTAGATTTTGCCAAAAAGTGGAGAGACAAAGTTTCAATATCTATAGAATCGTCAGAATTTCCTTCATATAAAGAAAGGTCAGAAACATTAAATACAGGAGAAGTGTCAACAGTAATAGGTAGATCCAGCAGGTAGGCATTAGTGCCTAATTTTCGAAGCACACGAAAAGGACCAAATTTCTTTTTGCTTAACTTTCTAAAAAAACCAACAGGAAATCGTTGGCGACGAAAGTAAGCCATAACCAAGTCATCCACATTGAAATTCTTATCTTTTCGATGTTTATCAGCAGTAGATTTGTACTTAGCATTAGCCTTATGGAGTTTTTCAAGAACTTGT